>JAQPZY010001637.1:2560000-2892500 GCA_029931535.1 Margaritifera margaritifera | reverse complement strand
ATTTCGAAAGAGACCTCATCAGTTGCAGAAAAGTCAAGAAGTGTTAGTCCCTCGCTATACCTTGACTGCATGCCCACAAGTGGTTCATGGAGATCTCCTGTTTCGAAGATCTAATTTTCCAGACGGAAAACACACGTCTATCATCACAAAATCATTTCGATGTCATTACCAATTTATAAAGATTTCTTGGATACATATACTTTTGCGACAAATTTGACAAAGGATTCAACAATCGTTGTGGAGAGAGTTGTCGTGGCTGTTTAGAGTCGAGTCCTTGTGTTGCTGAGAGAAAAGAAATTATTCAGTGGTCGTCCTTCGGACGCCAATTTGTGAGTCAAACGTCAAAGGAAGAAATTCCAACAGAAGAAAAGTGCTTGTGAATAATTAGAAATGTATACAAAATGTGAACAGAATGTTCGTATCAGTTTGAAAGTCTTGCATATTTGTCAAGGAAAGAACGATATTCTATTTGTTATCAGGTCGACGATTTGGATCATCATTGTTACATTCAAGGAGATGTCCACGTACAACACAAAATTGTTTCATGACCAGAACAGCAGCAACACTGGCATTCACATTCCTAACTTGTGTGTAGTCCACAGAGTCTCCCATGAATTTATTCAGGAACGTTTATTCTATTACTGCCAGAACTGTAGCGTGCTCCCGTGTAGACATGAAAATATATTTCGTGGATCCAGTACTATGCCTGATTTTGCCAAGTGGACCCCACAGATTCTTTTGGGCTCAATCAGCACGTGTCTATGAAAAGACACGATAGTCATGACGGCAAAATCTTAGTCTGTTCACGATAAAATTATTGAGTTGAAAGGCATGCAATTGGTGATGAGGGAGAGATTCGTCTCAGTTTATCCACAGCTCACACTTACCAAGAATTGTGTGTCTCTAATGATGTACATCCATATAATTGACAATGGAATGATGTACGTGACTGGAAAATTCTTGGATTGGAAGAATATAGACGAGATGTGGCTCACCATGCAAACGTAGAGTGTGAATTTTTACAATGATACCTGTCCCCAACCCCCAAAAAAGAAAAAACAAAAACAAAAAAAAAAAAAGAATTCAGATGGATTGTGTGTTTTGAGCTCAAGAAAGAAAAAAAAAGAACTTTTTTGAAATCGCTGTGACGTAATGTTTCATGTATCTCTTGAAACAAAAATTGTCTGTATAAAATATCTCGTGCCATCTGTTTACTCACAGAATTCGACAACTCTATAGTCATGGCTGCATCCTCCGCTTTTAAAGTGATTGACGAAAAGTGTGCTCTTCAAAGGTTGGAGACATTGTATCTTCGCCATCCCTTTAACATGCTCGTTGCTGGACCTAGCGGTTCAGATAAAAACGAATTTTCAAACGTCAAATAGAACACAAACAGCTTTTGTTTGATCGTCCTCCACAATTACAAAGAGTGACAATCGGCTTACTCGTTACTAAAATAGTAAAGGAGAACACAGTTCAATTGTAGAAGGTGTTCCTCCCGAAGGCGACCAGATTGTGTGTGACTCTAGTCAAACGCATCTCGTCCTCTTCGATGATATGATGGAGAAAAATAAAGAAAAATATTAAACTTCAGTTTAAAGGACATCATCGCAACGATAGCGTTATTTACATTACCCTAAATTTATTGCAGCAAAGCAAAACCCATCGCACCATTAGTCGAAATGCTCATTGTGTAATATTGTTTAAGCGTCTTGGAGATAAATCTCGAGTCCATAGTTATGGGTAAACAATAGGAACACTATGGCTAAATTATGCCTATGACGATGCTACACGTTTGCCACACGCATATTTACTGATCGATTTGAAATCCACTATCCCGGATTATTTGCGATTTCGTACGGATTTGTTTCACTATTGAAGTCAAGAAGGGGGGTCGAGTGATTTTTGTGTGTCTAAGAAAAACAAAACTGCATTCACTCCCTTCATCCATGACATGAATAATGTGGCGTCGAAGTAAAGCATGGCAACACTGCTTTGAGACTTGTTTCCAAATATGCCAATGCGAATAACTTACTCAACATGACTTCATTCCAATCTCATCATCCGGCTAGATTGATTCGCATACTGTATGAGTCACGAAAAAGATGCACAAGTGCATTAGCATTTGTTGGAAGCAAGTCTCAAAAAGGGTTGCAATGGTTTACGTGGACTGCACGTCAGTTACAACAAAGAATCATTCACATTCGTCATTAAAAACGAATTTTTTCTTCGAAAAACATAAAGCAGCCTTGATACAATTTACCAATCCAAGAATAGATACTGAAACTAATAAATAAATTATCTTAAAACCTGATGTAAATGGATTTCTAAGAGGAATGATTATTCGTTCGCTTCTACGATGGGATACCAATACAGTAGGTAAGGTTAAAAAGTAAATTCCAAACTAAAAACAAAGAGAAAGACGAAGAAGGGGCTCGACCACACCCAAAGTCATGTCCCAATAAAATAAAAAGATCAAGAAGGCCACGATCGCAACCCAAAGAAAGAGAGTCACTGCTGGTAGAACGGGCACTTACTCATTAAAATTTCTACCTTTAGTCACACAGATATACGCTGCAATCTCCTCCTCTCCTCCGTTACCGATGATGTTAGCAAAATCTTATTTAAGACAAGTGTTTCCCAATCTGTTGAAGATGCCTCCCATATGGGCACCCGTTTCTTGACTGACTTCTATTCCCCCTTTTTGCGTCTTTCGTCTTCTTCTGCTATTCTGGCTGCTGCTACTGCCGCCAACAGGTAGCACATCCAAAGAAAAAGGAGCAAGACCGAACGGGTATGTTACAAAGTTTACTGGATTTGTCAAAACAAGAACTCGCTCGATTTAGTCTGTTGAAAACTCCTTCTTTGTCTCGTCATCCAGTGTCCAAAATCATGTTGACACGACGTCTCGACAACAGTTTACACGAAATCCCTGTATAAAAGAAGAAGTTTGGAAAGGGGTTACCTCTGTTCTCTGAAAAAGATAACCTCATCCAAGAGTTCACAGTAACGGCATCGTTGTTAAAAGATTCCTCAAAAGAAGGGGAAAATGCCATTCCTCCTTGTTTAGCCAAACATTGGGATCTATTGCCGGTGATCAGTGTCGGGCAATACGCATGAAATCAACAGTCCGAGAAAAGTGATCCTAGACTATTAAATTTTTAACTGATGGAACCCGTAGCCATGGATATAGACATTTAAGAGCAGGAACAACAGCAGTCATAACAAAATCAAAGTGGTGGAGAAAAAGAAAATGAAGAAAAAACAGTATCAGCACGATGACGGGAACAAGAGAAAGCTTTTGTGAAATGTTTTGCTAACCACTTGGGTAAATTAATCACGCCCATGACAATACTAAATTGTTACGGACGTGAAGTGGATCGTCCCAGTCAACTACAACACGACAAATGTTTAATGATGACACAAGAAGAAAAGTTGAAAGATTATATGGACGCAACATGGACTCGCAGAATAAAAGATAAAATCTTGAACGAATGGTATAAAAACTTATTGCAAAATTCGAATCTCCATTAAATCGCACCGAGACGAAATGCATCGAAGCTCTATTGCAGCATGGCACGAATCCTTCTTATAGATCTACCTACCTGACAGACCAGTTTGAAGATAAAGTCAAGTGTGAAATGATTGACACTCATCACCTGTGAAGTGTGTAGGTCCACAAGAATGAATATCTGGGAACTTCACTGCGTCATGGCATAGTTCGAACACAGCTTTCTGAAATCCAGTGGTCTGTGCCAAACATGTACTTTCTCATCGAAAAGCTAAAGACGTTTGAGTCTATGTCATCAGTCCTGACGACAGTCATTGACCAGGAGTCCATTGGAGCACTGTATAACGATAACATGGTGGAATATTTTGACTCGTATGGATCACGCCCACCCACACCGAATCTCAGACGATATATCACAGACTTTATGAGAAGAAATGCTGTTTCCACCCAATTCAATAATGTGAGAATTCAAGGATCAGATTTAATGGTGTGTGGACTGTATTGTGTGTATTTTCTTCATGAACGAAGTCTTGGATTCACTTGAGAACATTTATTAACTTGTTCTGAATCCGTTTCTCTAGAAATGATAAAATAATAGAAATGTGATTTCGTGATCTTTATGGCTCTCTCTATTATTTAGCTCAAAACCCCAGGTCCCACTTTCCAACGTTGTCAACCCTAAAATAAGTTCATATTTAATTGTTTTGTATTGATTTGAGAATAAATAATTGTACATGATGGGGTGGGACTGTCCGAATCCTCCATATTCATTCTTAATTGATGATTGATTTAGCGTTGCTTATTAAAAATGTTGACTTATACAAAAAGATTTGTTGCTTATTATTTTATAAATCATGTTTTTAATTCTTAAATGATCATTCATTCTCTCTTTTTCGATCTTTTTTTTTGACTTTCGAAGGGATGTTTTCTTTCACGTATGCGTGATTCATTGTGAACTATATTCTATCCTCTCTGTGCACTGAAACTAAGGATGTTTTCTTTATGTCTGCGTGACTCATCCTGATTTTATTTTTAAAATTTGGTTTTGTTTTAAATAGTTTTTGTTAATTTATTATCTTTTTATATTAAATATTTTAAATTTTGCTTTGTTTTCTTCAAATTTGTAAAACAATTCTAAAAACTGTTGTGCAATTTCTATTGTTTAAATTTTGCCTGTTGAAGTTTATTGCATTTTTTGATTTATTGTTGAAAATTTTATCAAAATATATTTTTATGTTTAAATTTTTTTGTTTAAATGCTTTTTTTTTTGCAAAAAGATGTATAAATTTTTATCTTTTCTTATTATATTTTTATTTTTGTTTAAATATTTTGTATTTTGTTAAATGTAAATTTTTTATTTTAATATTCATTTTTTAAAATTCTTAGTATTTTCCATATTTAATTTTGGTATCTACTAAATGCTGTGTTAGTGTTTTAGTATTATTATTACTTTTAGTCTCAGCCATTTTGATAAAATATTCCGCATCTCTTTTTAGTCTCCACCGAATTTTGTATCAGTTTCAGAATTGTAGTATTCCTTTAGTCTCAGTCATTCAAAAAAATATTGATGGTTTTTGTAAGTCTCCTCTAAATCCCGTTCAGCTTCGGAATTTAAATTTTCCTTTTATCTCACATTTTAATAAAATATTCCGTTGCTTTTTTGTGTTTTTTTGTTTTTTTTTTGTTTCATACAAATTATTTTTCAGTTACAGAACTTTAGTACAACTTTTAGTCTCAGTCTAATGGCAAACATGATGGATGTATGGGTACTACCATGATACAACTACTCCTTCACCTTTATAATCTGATTACAGCAGCCATTTTGAATTTATCTTAGTCATGTGAACTTTTCATGTTAAGTTTATGGGCGCCCTAGTTACTTTATATCATCAGGTTGGTAAAGATGTGTGTTGAATTCAATGTTAAATTCCCATAGATGCATATAGTGCCCCAAATATTAATTCCCAAAGACACCCACAGTACCCCCAATGCTAAACTCCCATGCCTCCAGAGTGACCCACAATGTTAATCCTATGAACGTTTCTAACATTAAATATCTCTTGTCCACAGTGTGACCCACAATGTTAATTCTATGAACGTTTTATCATTAAATCCCCATGTCCCCAGAGTGACTCACAATGTTAATCGTACAGACATTTTAACATAACATTCCCCTTCTTCCCAGGGTGACCCAATCCAAGATGGTGGTGTAATGTCAAAATCCCCTTGTCCCCAGGTTAGAATTTTGTCCGCAAAATAACTCCATTATCTATTATGCACATAGAGAACCGCGGTAGCTCAGTTGGTAGAGCGTCGGACTAGTAATCTAAGCATCGCTTCAATGTGTCATCGGCATGATATAGTCAATAATATGTTAAAAGTGCCGTTAAAAGCAACAAAAAAAGGCAAGCAAGCCTTGCAGATATAGTAGTGTGATTTTTATTTAGTTACGTGTCATCTTCATTTAAGTAGCTTGTAACTTGCAATTACATGTCCATTCTGATACCCAATATATGCACTGAACATCTCCCTTCACGATACAGTTACATTTTCCGCTCACGTTTGCTTTATAGCACCGATTATACCACCATGAACCATAGTCACGTGGACAGCAATTGTCGTCCCACCATTTTGTTTTTCGTCCTTTGAGTTCGAAGATGACCATGACATCACTAACTGTCACGAGGGTGGTTGATCATGCCAATTTGTGCTCTGAACTTCTGTGACACACTGGACAGGAGACATCACTTGAGTTTCTTTGACCAATTGAGAACGTGCTGCAGTTACGGGATGCATGCTGAGGGAAAGTTGCACACAGTCACCACCACACTCTCGTCCAGGCCTGTCTGATTCCAGTGGTACGACAAGTAGAGACGTCTGGGAACGAGTCTGGATACAGTTGTTAGCCATCAGGTACTACTGCATCTGAACTGATGCCCTGCACTGTCCACACAGCTCTTGCCATCTGCTTTCACGGCCGGCAGTGGATGAGGTGATGAACATATCTGCCAGGCCACCTGATCCACCAGAGATGATTCCATTCTAGAGAGGGAGACATTGAAACATGGGGTTTTCGTCGTCCTGTGACCGCTCATGGGGGTGTGTGTGTATGTGTGTAACGGGACTTACTCACTATCTTTTATCCTTGGCGAATTGAATCCATAGCTTAGCCATCCATGCTGTCATTGGGGCAAAAGAAGACTCTTCATCAGGTAGTGGAGGTCCCCAAATCCCACGGGATTAAAAGGTTACATAAGGAATTGGGAGCGGATGCCGATCCAATTTCTTCTCTAAACGGGTGGGCGAAACCAGAATTCATATCCCAAAAGGAATTGACTGGATAACACGGATAAATGGCGGGAGGTATCGACAGGATCCCTGTTCCCAGCCCGTCAATCAAAACCCGGTGTCCGCTTGCTCAAAATGCGTTGACCAGCGATTGGCGCTCGGAGCCAGGTAAAAGACCGGTCCGGAAAAGATGATCTGACAGATGAAACTCTGTTCGCCGAACCATAGTAGACATATGGGAGCGAGAGCGCTGCTCTTCTCTGTCTGCGGGAAGCGCGATTCGCTCTTATCGGTCACTGGCACTTTAACTCCCTTGAGAGGGCGCTACTCAACCCTTCCAAGAAGGATCCGTCTGCTCTCAGACACCGAAACTTTTCCTCTCTTGGGAGAGGCCAAGGATCTATCCTAGCAGGCAATGACGATATCTGAACAAGCGTTGGTGATCCGAAGATTTTGGCGATCACAGAAACAGCTCGAGGTTCCTGCTAAAATGGAGGTATTGACTTGCCGAAGACAGAAAATGATCCAGACCACTCCTGGGAATGGAGGTGTTCGTTATAAGATGAAGAGGAGGAAGTATCATTGCTGGGTAAATGTGGCGACTTTCAGCTAAGTCTCATACTGCAACTGTTCACAGACAACAAATAGAGGCCGTATGTGTGTGCATTCTGCCCACGATAGACAGGTGGGGTGAATGTCCCTCGGGTCCTTTTTGTGCCTGTACTTACCCAAACCTTGGGACATGTTAATGTGCTGAATGAGAAAATATTATAAAAACAATATAACCGGAAAGCACGAAAGGATACCCTGACGCCGGTTTTGAAGAAGGGGGAACAATTAATAGCAACACCGCTCGCTCAATTCCGGATCATTCCAGGCAATCATACTCTTCACTAAATGTTTCCTCTCCTTACAGCTCGAAAACGCCACTTCCACCACAAGCTGAAATCTGCTAGACACTTTCAGAAGCGGATAATGTTAAAAAATATAACTCCAAAGCTAGAAGATCTAGCGCTGTAATAGTAAAAGTTTGGATATTTTCGTACAAGAACTCATCTCTAATATAACAGAAATTAAGTTTTAAAACGAAGCTGGCATTGAGGTTAAACGTTTTGTGCAGGCAGTGGCGTTATTTCTGATGTCGTCTGAGAAGCAATTAGACGCATAGGAAGTCACTCGAGCTCGGGATATATGATACAGACCTTTACCACACTCTCCCTTGGCGAAGATCTTTCAGTGTCATGCAAGACTATCGCTCGGTGTAATCAGAGGTTAAACAATTGTTTGGTTGAACGACGCTATAAACGTTTTTAAAATATAGGGGTGGCTTTCGAACCCGCTCGGGATGTTGCCGTAAAATACAGATAAGCCAAGATTGGATAGAAATCTGACAGGATTGTAACGGACGAACGCCATGGAACTAGCTTGAGCGTTAACACTATATTTATTTCGGCATTCACAAAATTTAGCGTCCAGATAATTCTGACAGAAAATTAAAGTCGCTATGCTTAATAAATCTAAAGAAGCGTGTTGAATGTTCGGGAGAAAAGCCCCTCGGTAATACATTTACAACATTAGTTATTAAAACTAGCTCTGATATTCTCGTGAAACTCGAACATACCAAATTTGCGGTAACAAAAATACTTTCTAATGTTTGATTTAACATGTTCATAAGATACCCGTAAGTGCAGTACAAAATTATTTATCATGGACTTTGACCTTGAACCTGATATAATGGATAGAATATAAGTGAACCTGTCTGAAACAGTGTCAAGATATAAAACTTTCTAAGTTTGGTATAGCATATCAGTAAAAGCGCAAATAATGTTTTGAAGAAACGATCTTCTGCAATACCTTTAGAACAGTATGTAAGAGTACAATAATGTCTGTACTGCAACATAAGTCCTTGGACATGACAAATGCATGCAGGATAATGACGGAGTTCTCGCATCACCAGAATGGTGGATCACCTCCAAATTCCCCGATGTAAAGACTGTCCTATTGCCATCAAAAAGAGAAATGGTTAATCTAAAGAAGATAATTGGATATTTCAGATTTACTAATCGCCCTTTTAGTGGCGACTTTAATCTCAACTCATTTGATTGATTCAAATTCTCAGAGCTCCAGCTAGATAAAATTAGAGGGGCACTCCCTCCGCTGCCCTTTCTAGCCCATCAACTCTGCCCTTCAAGATCTCATCTCCTATGCCTCTCTCTCTCGATCACTAAAGCACATTCCTAAATAGGAGTCCACCGAAAGGAATGACGCTCTACAGGCAGAAACAATCTTTCAGGAATCCAAGATAAGGCTGTTTCTGCGTTTTAACTGCTGAGTATTGAAACTAGCTCCAATATTCTTGGGCAATTCCAACTCACCAAATTTGGCAACAAAACTATTTTTACGTTTGAGGTAACATGTCCACAATATACCTGGTCAAGGCACGTTGTCAATAACTGATTTTTGTGTGCACAAACCATATTTCTTCTTTCAATCACTGACCTTGACCTTTCCGACCCTCTGATTATTAGGTTTCTTTATTAACCCAATTGCAAGCCATCAACAAAGTCTGGTCCAGGTATATTATGTAGAATTAATATTATTCTGCAGAAACCATTTTTCTTCCTTCATTCAGTGATCTTGATATTTTTAACCCCGAAATAGACAGGCCTCTTCCTTATCCCAAGTGTAATCTATCCACAAAGTTTGGTCCAGGTGAATAATATCAAACTAATGTTATTGTGTGGAAACTATTATGCTTCTTCAATTTACAGTGACCTTTAACTTTGACTCCCAAAATGATAGGGCTCTTTTGTACTCAAATGGACAACCCTTCCACAAAGTTTGGTAACTGTAGATGATTGAGAGCTGAATTTATCGTGCAGAAAAGAAAAAGTTTATAAACAGTTGGATAGACAGACAGGGTTATAGCATAATATGCTCTGCCGAACGGCTGATGTATAAAAAGACGAAATTCTAAATTATGACATCAGGACCAAGTTCTTTCATTGCGAGAAAAATACCCCTTTGTTCCAAAGGCGCTTTTGCATTCAACAAAAGTCCCCCATTTGATATAAGTGCTCTTCCCCTTTCCTCTATAAAAGAAATTCGACGCTGGAGCACTGCATTCTAATCTACACAAGTTCCCCACCCCAAATAGTTATTAGTATTATTCTGAAGATTAGGGCCACTTTCAATATCAGGAACTCAAAGTTCTGGAGGAAGCACTAAATATTCGATTTTTTTTATCGTTTCAATTTGGGAGTGGGGTAGGATGGGAATGTATGAAAGATGTATATGAAGATGTATATATAAGAAAGCAGCATAAAGTATAACTTTATTATTAAACAAATGGAACTCTGCCTCTCCCATAACACATCAGATTGTCCCTTTCTAAATTCCTAGAAAAACAATTGACATAAAAAGTACTGGAATGTATACAAATTTGTTGGGAAATACAATGTATCGATCAGAAAACAAAACCTTTCACTTTTGACTTCATACAATATTTCCAATTTAAAAATGTTAAGAAAAGTATAAAACCAAAAATATGCAAATTCAATATAAGGGAAAATATACTGGTTCTCCAAAAGGTGCCACATGGAACCAATTACCACACAGTTGTTACTTATTCTTGACTCAATGCAGAAATTCTAGAACCAGCAAATGGAATACATGACACTGTGTTATTACAAATATTTTATCTCTGGAACGAGTAAAATTTCTCCACAGAATCAAAAGTAAGTAACAATCATGCAATAGCTGGTACCATCCTACAACTGGTGCTGACCTCTGTGTTTAACATCTGTTCTGCACCACTTGTTGTCTAAACGACATCCATACAATAATCTATCCCAACCTAAATTTGATTTGCAAGAAGTCTGACACAAAACTTGAACATCTGGAAAAGTGATACCTATATATAAATACTGTTACGCAGGTGAGAGAAAAGCCTCAAGAATTCTGTGGAATTCTATGTCTCGCCTGCTCTGCCGTGGCATTATCCATAAAACTTGCAAAGTCACTAGAGTAAAAACATAGTTCATTTTGATCCAATTTTGACCATGGCAAACGTATTACTCGAGATAAACGCACCCGTCAAGTTTCATGATTGTACATGCAACAGTGTCAGAGAAACTCAGCTAACTGCAAAATTCTAACATAATCTCTGGAACATCAAAAGTAGGTCAATTTGACCTAATTTTGTCTGTAATAAACAGTACCCTTCACGATGAGCACAATCGTCAAGATTCATGACTATGCAAACAACACTGCCAGATAAACTGAACTAAATGCAAAAAACCTAATGTTGACACCCAAGCTAACACCAAAGAAAACACCACTAGAAAAATGATGCATATGTCTCACACATACTTTGCAGGCGAGACAAAACGTACATCAAAATACAATCTGTATTTGCAGAATTTCATATATATCATGTGAAGAAGGACTAGTAATAACATGTACATTAGTGCCAGATTTGTCTAAACTCCTTGGGGACTGAAAAATACTCTGATAAACAGGAGGTTGAATGAATAACTTTTGATTGTACTAACTCTACAAGTTTGAGAGACATCCATGTTTCAGATAAATAGATAAGCATAAAAGAGGTCTTACTGTAAGTCACTTAATAATCTTGGGATCGTTTCCGGTATAGAATTCCTAATTGCCTTATAAATCAATGTGCATACGAACGGAAGTGTGGTGGTAGCCGATTACATTCTTAATTTCGCTCCAGACTCACAGCTAAATATGTAAGACATGACAGTCGATCACAAAAAAGGCAAGACAATTAAAAGTCTTTCTCTTAATTCTCTTAATTACTACTTTATATCATCAATATTTATTTGGTATGATCAAAGTTCAGTCTTAATATTTCTGTATATATTTGGGCTGGTCCCACATTTCGTGAATATTGTGTCAAAATTTTCACTGGAACTCACCATGAATTTCTGTTTACACAACTGTAGATCCTCAAAACTAATGTTTTGCTATCCATGCTTTATAAATAAACATATATTACATATTTTGCATCTTACTCTACTACATGGCTTGTATTTTGAGAGACAAATATATCCACATTATAAAGTGTAATTGTGTAATGTTTATTAAAAAAAAAAAAACATGAGCACAAGGAGTACATGGCTGAGTGAAGACAATGATTTATATATACCAAACATTCGGTCAGATTATATTAAGAAATCTTTTGCTGATGCCAGGACAGTGTTATGGAATAGTTTCAGCATGATATGAAACAAGCACCAGATGTTTCAGCTCTTAAGAAATTATACCTGAGCACTCCTATTTTATGACCGCGTAACATTTGTACCTGGTAGCTGTGATATATCTACGTGATAACAGTACGAGAACCACGTATGTTAACTATGTATAATTTGTATCAACTTCTTTTATATTAACCTTGTGTATTTTATAAATTACATATATATTTGTTGTAATTGCTGGGCCATAATGATAATTATGCTAGCTAATTATGCCACTCTGGTTATATAAAGATATTATTATTATTATTATTACAGAGTTATTATCTTCTCCACCATCTTGGAGGGCAAGATATTTTAAAGGAGTCTCAAACATTCAGTATCTGCATAATGCACAAAATTCTCTACCTTCCGTGATGAATGTTACGCGTTAAAAGTTTCATATGCAAGTTGAAAGTTTTGTCAATTTTCTGTTCAGAAAGTTAATATAAATTCAACTGTCATTTGAAACTTCCCTGAAAGCCTACAATATGTTGAACAAAGTGAGGTAACATCATGACAGAGGTCAGCTGCCAAGTTAATATAATCGAAACTGAAGGCATGCATAATCAAATAAGTAAATACATCTTCCTTTTTAATATCTCAGTCAGAATACTACAAATAAATTTGTGTTTTATAAGAATAAAAAAACAACTTTCAAGTTTTTGTAAATGTGGAAGAGCTCGCACAAACAGTTTCGTAAGATGGTTCATTATACCTTTAAACTCATTTCTATACAATAACGTTACTAAATGAATGAATTAAAAGAAAAGGATATCAGATAAATGCAATGCTTTTTTTCCTTTAGTCGGTCTTGAACGATACAATCTGCTACTTGCAATGACAGAATTGTCTTTTTATCTGGAAAAAAAGTAAAAACTTCACAAATCTGAAAAACCCTGAAAATTATGGATTGCTAAAATACCATAATCAGAAGTGTTGTTGAAATGAAAATGATAATGCATTATATTAATATATTTTATGGAATATTGGAAAAATTATTGCAATATATTGGCTTAAAAAAAGATCTGATCTTTTATTGCATTGAGCTAATTTCAAACCCTAATGAAATAATTGAAATTATTGCCAAAATAAAGAAAAAGAGAATAAAATGTACACTGTCTTTGTTGCTACTTGCTTTGGATAGTATGAGTTTCATATAATTTGAGACATTTGAAATGGAGAAAATATAGAAAGGCAAGACATTTCTGTTTTCAATTGCTTCAGACAGTCATAAAAACTAAAACCAAATAAAACATGTATATTTGAGGTCTTTTTATTTACTATTTTTTACAGTGGTTTATTTTGATTTGTTAAATTAAAATTCTTTCATATCTAACAGCATTTTACTGATGCAAATTTTTTGCAAATATGATTTTATTAAGATATATACTTTTTTTAAAACATGAATATTTCAGTGTCTAACCAATGCTGTGTTAGTGGTAAAACATGAATATTATAAGTGTTTACCCAATGCTGGGTTAGTATATTATCAGTGTTTACCCACTGCTTGGTTAGTGGTAAAACATGAATATTATCAGTATTTACCCAATGCTGGGCTAGTATATTATCAGTGTTTACCCAATGATGCGTTAGTGGTAAAACATGAATATTATCAGTGTTTACCCAATGCTGGGTAAGTGGTAAAACGTGAATATCATCAGTATTTTCCCAATACTGGGTTAGTGGCAAAACATGAATATTAGCAGTGTTTACCCAATACTGGGTTAGTGGTGATAACTTCATTTCAGAAATATTTAAATTATCATAAAGCGGTGAACTCCCATTAGCAGAAATTGGTGACCTAGTGTTTTGTCATGCTGGCCAATTTATCCAGGATGATATTTGTTCATGTAAGATTGTATAATGCAACCATCTCATCAATCTTACCATTAATTTCATTCTTTATTTAAGCAAAACGAGACCATGTGTATGGCTGAACATGCTTCAGAAATACTTAGCCATGTGACTCAAGTCAAGGTCAAACTGTGATCAATATCAATGAAGTGCTTTGCCACTAACACTGAAATCTCTGTACTTTCTTACGGATGAAGATTAATTGCGATGGAACTTTTCTATTGCCAACATTCAGAATTCTTTTACTTACCTCAGAAATTAAATCCTAATATAACTTTACTCAAGCTGATTACCAAAGGTACAAGTATTAGTTAATAATGCACTCCCTCATTACAGCACCTTTCATTATAACACAATTTCTGTTATTAGGCACGTATGGTCATGGATCTCACTTTATTCTGTAATATAAACATTATATGTATAATGTATTTCATTTTAAGACAATCTTACTATAAGGCAGTATAATATATTGTTCCCATTGTCTGCATTACAATGAGGGAGTGCTGTAGATTCCTGTTATTTGGAAATTTTGTCAAGTGGGAAAATTCAGGTGATATAAATTTTAAGAAAATAATAGTTTCATAAGAACATTTGTCTCAATTTACCTAAATACTGTATTAAATCATTATAATAAATTAATACTATGATTATTGTAAAGCGGTGATATTATTATGGTATACAGGTATTCAATATTATTATACACCACTAGCTATAACTGTTGATGTCTATTAAATCATCTGTATTTATAGTCAATGCATTAGTACTGCATTATCTTATTCATGTATTCCAGATGTGATACTGCATAGGAGCCTTTTTTGTGCCAGGTTTTTATCTTCACTGTATTTGTGATCAGTCTTCGACATCAATAAAACACACATGACATTTATTTTATTATTAAAAAATAAACCTTAGGAATAATGTCAACAACTGACAGCATCATGAAATTAAAACACCACCAACAAGTTGAACAATAAGAATCACACAATTTTGTATCATTTCCGATATAACCCACCGTATGGTATACAACACCAGATTGATAATTCTTTGACACTTATTTTCCTTTCTGGAGAGAATGATGACTCAGAAAAAAATGTTTCAAATAATAGGATGGTAATATCAGTGTTTAAAATTGCCCTCCTTCAGGCAGATTAAGCATTCTTATAATTTATACGGTGCAAATAAATCACACAAATCTGTAGAAATTCTGAATGTTCCAGATAAAAGAAGTTTTATTTAAGTGCATATATCCTTGTTGCTGTTACATTATTTAATCTAAGAATTTTAAATTCTCAGGATATTGTTTGTGTGGATGACAGTAATCTGAAAATGGCTATAAATTAGGAATTGTTCAGAAGATACCATTGTCAAATCATTTCTACAACTTGTTTCCTGTTCTGCGTTATGAACACAAGATCTAAAATTTGAAATGACTAAAGCTTCTGTATTTGGTTTTCTTTTGGACAAAACAAAACGCCATGAATCTGAAAATAATAAAAAAAAAAATAAAAACCTTTTTATCGATGATCTGGTTATCACATACATTTTTAAAATGTCTGTCATCTTTTCTGGAAATAAATTTGAAAATCACTGTTCAGAGAGTTATTTTAATGCCTATGATTTCTTCCCTCTTCGCTTACTCCGAAACACTTGCGTTCTGAGTTTAAACACTGGAACTTTCACCTGTGATGCTATGGCTACCTGACACTCCTGGCTCTGAAAAAAGACAATCTGAAATTATAACACCTAAGTGAATACACAATGGAATATAAGTAGTAAATAATTTTATAGGCTTTACAACTATTGGATTCAAGAAGCTCGTATGCTAAGAAGATCACATGCATAAAAGTTTCCTGAAGTATGTTCAACAGAACGTTATTTTCACACCGCAGAAACAAAATATGAAAGAAAGTACAATTAAGACTACGAATGACCTTTAAATTTAACCTGATGACCCACTTTAAATTATACCTAATGAATTGCAAATCAAAATATGTATAAAATGGCCCAAGTCGAAAACACAAATTATATTTAATTTTATTCTGTCCATTAGAATTTAAATCCTGGTGCAGCGACGCAAAGGCAATGTATTTTGAAAACACTTCTCAACCAACAGACCCCACATTGATAAGACACGGTTGATACAAACACAAATTCCAAATTTAATTGAAATCCTTGTAATATAAATGGAGTCATTATGCAAAAATGAAAGGAGAAGGGAAATATATTTTAGTTTGAGAGACCTTGATCTAAAATATATTAGCTTCTATTATATGTTCTGAAATAATATCTCTTGGAAAACAGGCAATTTGTATGCGAGGTTATCTCATGTATATGAATGATTTTAGCCCCTTCTTAATCTCTGAAACGATCCTGCATATCAACACAAGTTTACATATCATGTTTCATCATGACTGGTTCAAATATGTACTATGTTGGATGGAAACAATTGCAGCAAATCAGATACCAGATCATCAATATATGCAAATGTCACTCATTTATAATATAGTACTCATTTGAGATCTTTTAGCTATAACTTACATGTTTGATGAGAAATTTGTAGAAATTAAGCCTATTAAGTGATAACATGATCATCAGTTGGTTTGACACATGCAATTTATTACATCAGTAATACTCAAACATAAGAATTGCAGATACAGCTTGATTACATATTTTGTAGGTGATTAATAAACCATATTGTAGGTCTTTGGCGCATAATTGTATCTACTTAGTAAATTATCATCAAAGGGTAATGACCATATATGGTTGACCATGTGCAGAGGTGTGCCAGAGCACGAGAGAATGACCTTGAACCATTCAGCTTTAACTCTTCCCTCATTGAAATGCCAGGTTACCTTGAAAAGATTTTGAACCCATAGAAGTCCTCCCTCATCATGGTTCATACAGACATTTCATCAGAAATTTCAAGTACTTTTCAAGGAGAGATATTTTCAAGCATTATGATTAACTATATCAAAACTTAGAAAGAATGTTGATTATAATGTGTCAAGTCCACAAACTTTAAGACTTAAGTATTTCATTCTTAGACAATAAGTCTTAAATATTTCTGTCACAGTTGGCCTAGGTGATGACACAGTAGTTGATGGGTCTTGGAATAAGGTGGTGGGTTCGGGTGCAATCATCTACATTGTAACCATCTACATAAGCTAGCAGCCTTATTTGATAGAGTTTCCAACTTCTTGTCAGGGGTTAAAATTTCAAAAGATCCACTTGCCCAGTCAGGCATGTACTAAAAAGTTGTACTCACCCAGAATAAACTCTTACTCATCCTGCTATTATAGATATATAAAAGTTGATGATATTTATAACCTAATTTAATTGTGTGAACTTTCAGGAACTTATCCAGTGACCCTTCTAACACTACAGGTAAGCATTTGTTAGTATTAAAGAGTGAGAGTGAAGTGCACGTATGACCTTGATCAAAACATATGGAAAACAAACTTCTAATATAAAGTATGGCCATTCAATGAACAAATACCAGCACTTTTCAACAGTATGTGAACCATGCTCATGCTCCAGAAACAAAAGTGCACACAACACAATGCGTATGTGTAAAGACACAAGGTTGACAATGGAGGACATACAAGGCATCATAAATTATGGACAATGGCAATAGAACTATATTAAGATCTCAGTCACTTGGTTTTTATCAAAAGATGACAATCAGTTCTTTGGCTAACCTGTTCAAATGTTTTGTAAGATTCCTCTATATAATTTTGCACTGCATTGTATGCCCCAAACAAATCCTCAAGGAGTTGTTGTAGACCCTGAGTAGTTTTCCAAGACCTGTCATGAAAGATTCTGTTCATCTCATGATTCATTTTAGTCATACAAAACAGTATCCTGTTTATTTCTAGCTGCATGTTGGAGTACACTGTACTTCTAATGTGCCGATTGTCCAATTCATATTTCAGGATATAGTCTTGCATGTACTTGCTTTTGGGCTCAATTTTATCCCTGAAAAGCTTTTTGAAGGAGTGAAACTCTAGTTGTCTCTGAAGATGTTCCTTGGACTGGATATGTTCCTCCTTTATTTTCATCAGTTCCCTTGCGTTCATTTCTTTCAGCTCTTCTTCAGTTGACCCTTTCATCTCTCCGCTTTCTGGGGTAGATTCAGATGAAAAAGACCTCAGAAGCTCCGCTACATTTCTTTTTCCGTTGGCAGCGTTATTATCTGCATTTATTTCTCCTATTTTACCGTGAAAATCTGATCTGTATGCGTTATCAGCATTGGTCTTCCCAATGGTGAAGGAATCAGAAACCATGTCTTTTTGTGTTATGCTTTGTTCCAAAAGCCATTCAAAGGATACATTACATATTCCACACATAACATCAGTCACTTTGGCTGTCTCAAAAATTATCATCTTTTCCTCCAGCTCTTCTTTGACCATCTGCTTTTCAACCCTAGCCTTCAGGTCATGACATCTGGCAGCAAATGCAAACCTTCTAAACAATCTGAGAATTTTCATGCCGGCTTCCTTCTCTGTCTCAGCTTTCTCCCGAGCTTCAGCATCAATTTGCCATTTCATCTCCTCTTCCTTGGACATCTGTGTTTCTTCCTCACGGTCAACGAATAGCTCCAGTAATTTTGGCACGAATCCAACACCACGACTTATAGCTGTCATTGTGTTCTCTCCAAGGAAATTCGCAGGTAGGAGTCGATCATTGGTTAGAGGAGATGTCTGGGCATGATCTCTTTGGTCTTCTTGAAAGCTTATTGGTATCCATTTACAACACATCAAAGACTCTTCTTCCCTCTTCTTTAAGAGGTCCCTCAGTGCTATTCCCACATCACGAATACACTGTGCTTTCTGCACATAATCAAGGGCCAAGCTTAACCGTTTTGGACATTTCTCTGGAGGTTGTAGCTGGGTCAAAGCCTGCATAAGGGCAGTTTCAGATTTTACCGATACAAATGTTCCAACATTGCTGACCAATGTCATGGCCAGAACAAGGGCTCTTTCTGCCATTGCACAACTGAAACAATTGCCCAAATCAGCTGAGAAGAGGACATTAATGAGACTTGTGCTTTTTGATGTACCACACACCATTATGACAATGTTATCAAGACTGTCTTGAATCAAATCATGACTGTTCCTTATGGGAATAATATTGTTCACAGCCTTTTGGACCAACACTGCCGGTTTTGGGAAGGTGGCCTCAATAAAATCCATCAAATGCAGATAACTGGCAGGTACAAAAAAGGAGCCATGTGGAAGTTCTGAATAGTTCCTTTTCATTTCTTTATTTATCTTGGCAATGAGAAAAAAGGACAGGGTTGTGTAAAACTCCAGCCACATAAGGAATAATTTGGAGTCAGGTAGGACTTCTTCTGCCTTTTTGCTAATCAGAGCAACAAATTTGGTAAACTTGATGAGAGCCTCCAGTGGATCTGATGCAGACTTCGTCAGGTGAAAGTAGCTGTCATAAAATGTGCGTGCCAGGGACTCCACAATCCACCGACTGCCAGACTTGCTTCGAGATACTTCATAACATGTCATCAGAGCAAGGTAGCTATATTTCCTTTGTTTGTTGTCCAGATTCTGTTTCTTACTGAGTGCACTTTCAAATTCTCTCAGTTTCTTGTCAAAATTGAAATCAATATTGAACAAATGACTACAAAACTCAACCATCAGGAACACATCTGCAGATTTGGCAGCAGGTGTTCTAAATATATTCTCACCTTGAGTGTCTTCCTTCCATCGTTTCTCCATGAATGCTTTTATGTAATCCTTGACAGACGCATCCATCTTTTTAAAAACTTCACTTGGGTACCCCTTGGACAGCACAAAGGGAAAGTAGCTTACTGGTATCAGATCATGAATAATCTTCTCACAGGAAGTGAAGTTGTTGACATCTTCATGAGTAGTGTTCACGTGATAATGCAGGAAGAATTCCACCTGTGCAGTCAGACTAGTTGGACACATCAGTCAAAGATTCCTAGCTCCAAACTCTATGTTTCGCTGCAATTCAATGAACAGTCTGTCAATTTCCATCAACTCTTCAAATGTCGTTTTGTTTAGTGCACAATGAAGGTTTGGACATCTTTCATCTTGCTTCTCCATATCTGGGCATGGAAGACCAACATGGTAGTAAAGGCACTGTTGAACCTCATTTCTCATTTTTGTTACCTCCTCTACCGCAACTTGGAGCCAACCTTTAGCCCTGTTTAATAAGTACAGGGCAATCCTTTCATTAGCTACTTTCTTCTCAATCTCAATCTCTTCATGTTTCCTCCTCTCTTGCTTAGACTCAATCAAATCTTGTATGATGTCCTTGCATCTTGGTTTCTGTTTTGGGTAGTAAATTACATAATCCGGCTTGGAGGTGGACAAACCATATAAACTGTCGCATTTCAGGAGCAGTTCTTGGTCGTTTGGTGATTTTGGGCAACAAAGTATCTTAACAACTCTGAATAGATGATCAAAGCCTCGAACAAGGAACAGGAAATTGTCTTTGTTGATCTGCTTATGAGTAACTATCCACTCCACACACTCCAATGTACCAGCTAGATTGCCACAAGGCTTCGAGTCCACGAAAGCTTGCCAAGCTTGCCTAACATGGGACATGCTTTCTGTAAGATCCGACACACCTTCTACAAGATCTGCAAGGAGAAGGTTGGCTTCTGCAAAGCCATCTATATTTTTGCAGCTTTGAAACAACATTTTAGCTTCCTTTGCTGTCCTCTGCAAGTCTTTAGTAGAAGGTCGTGCCTCAGATTGATGGGACATGAGAACTTTTAAGCACACCAGCAATGTCTGTGCTATGGTGTTTTCTTGTTGAGTCTTTCGTGCAATCAGCTCTGCTTGCTCAATTTTGCCATGAATTAGCAGGAGCTTGGCAGCTTCTTCTGCTTGACCTGTAATGCACAAACAATATAAATGTATTTTTTGCATGACCCAAAGCAAAGTTACAAGTATCTTTCCTATGAGAAAGATGCAAAACAGTATCAAATTAGTGACATATTGTGAATAATTTAAATATTTCAGATACTATTAGCACAACTATACAGCTTCAATGTATGTGGACTAATGTGACAACTCTAATTGATTTTTCGACCCAAACTGAAAAGAAGGCTTGCATAATGTATAGATTTAAGACAAATGCAGTACAAATACAAAGTGCAGACGCTAAAGAGGTTTTATAAAAACCTGGAATGTATTCAAAAGACAGAGAGTGCTCATTCATCAAAAAAACGTTAGGCTCATACAAACGCCTGTTATTCTACCCTAAGATCTGGGAACAATACACTAGAGTTATTAGCAATCGGTGCTCATAAAGGTTCCCATTCACTACAATATTGACTTGATAGAACATTCATTACAATAATGTACATGTTTAAGGAAAATATGATAGAACAGTGCAGACAACAAATTTAAGGTGGTAAAACTGTCACAACAAATACGATTTTCTCTTTTTGTTTGCACTACTAGTGCATTAAGTACTACTATTTTCGAGTGTTCCTTTAAATTGTTTTGTCTCCCAAATTTGAGGGTGGTGGACATTTTGTCCCATGCTCTTGGGAACACTATAGATATGAAGTTTATGTACAAGGCCTCAGCTCAGTTTAAAATGAAGTGGACCAGATGTTTAATGGTTCTTGATCTATGCTGACTACAGGCAACATCCCATACAAAGATATGAAGTTGACTGATAAGGCCATAACTCTGTCCAAAATGGTTTTGATGACAGAAAACCCATAAAAGGCACATTTGAATCTATGAGACAATGTATGTACAAGAATCCATCAGAATATGAATGATTCTTGAACTATGCTGATTGCAACAATATTCCAGGTTTACATGTGAAGAGAATAATTTGCATGACAAGGTGTATCACTCTGTTCAAAATGGAGTAGACAAGACAAAACCCATAAATGGTATATACAAGTCTATGAGATAATATCATACCAAATGGCGTTAGAAATTGCTGAATGGTTCTCGAGCTATGCCAGTAAAAAACAACATCTAATGTGAAGACATGAAGTTAATTGTCAAGGGTCATTACTTCCCCAAAATGGAGTTGATGAGACAAAACCCACACAAGGCACATTCAGGTCTATAAGACAATATTCATACCAAATTGCATCAGCATATGTTGAATGGTTCTTGAGCAGTGTTGTTACAAGCAACATCCCATGTGAAGAATATTCTCAGGGGTCATAACTCTATCTAAAGTGGAGTCAGCAATACAGAACCCATTAAAGACATATCTACGTCTATTTGACAATGTACACACCAGATTGCATAAGAATATGTAAAATGGTTCTTGAGCTATGCTGGTTACAAGGATCTGCTTAAGTGGACATTTAAAATGGATGATAGAAAAGCAATAAGTCTGTCAAAATTGGTCTGAAAAAATGAAACCTGTATGTGTAATAGGTAACATATCCACCAAATGGCAATTGACAGTCTGTCTAGCACCGCAAGTTGTATTCTGCTGTGTTTACAAATTAGCCCATCTATTTGCATAAGATGCAATTAATTCCAAAGCAGGGAGCAAAATACCCAATTTATTAAATTCTTATTTATCATGTTTATAGCTCTGATTATTTTAATCCTGATGAGTACCTGCCAAATGTCATTTCAGAGATGAGCCATTGTGTTAAAATACCATTAATACACAGTACCTAGACATGCATTAAGGACAATGGCAATCAAACCATACACAATGAGCATGTGTAGAGATCACTTCCTCTCACATCCTGACTCAATCAACCCTCCCTTCAGGCAGGGTTAAACTCTGATGTTGTGAAAAGCAAATCTGATCAATGTTGTTTGTTCTACTGATTAGTGCAAACAAACTGCAAAGACCCAGATCTACCAGCTCATTATGCAATAGCAAAGGACTATACTGAATAAAGACTGTTTTATGCCCCCGTTTTTATGAAAAAGTAAATATTGTTAAATTCCATGAATCTTTGTCTAATTGTGTTATTCAATATACAAATGAAAGTCTCCTTTTTTCATTATGCTTATAGATTTCTATTTCATGCTAATAAACGACGCTTGAACATGGGCTGGCGTTGCAAATTGCAGAATACTTGCTGCATTTGGCAACTTCATAATCCAAATTAGATCTGAGCGCAGTCTTGTTCCAGGAGGAAATTTCAGCAGACTGTATTTTCTATGAGCAAACTTGTTTTCAAAATATCATCGTGGAGCAAGGTTGCGCTGATAAGTAAAAACTAAAAACTAAAAGGTCAGGAGTTTTACGGTCTACGCAGCGTTTGCATTTTCTTGCTGTCGCACTGTTGGTACCTCATT
Source organism: Margaritifera margaritifera (assembly GCA_029931535.1). Taxonomy (NCBI): domain Eukaryota; kingdom Metazoa; phylum Mollusca; class Bivalvia; order Unionida; family Margaritiferidae; genus Margaritifera; species Margaritifera margaritifera. The sequence continues at coordinate 2,869,305 of JAQPZY010001637.1, read as the reverse complement.
CTCCACTACGTGTATATACATAGAACTGCAGTTTCCACCGCATTGTATTGTACCGACAGTATTGCACCCAAACACATTTTTGGGGAGTGGCACCAGTGGGTATTTGGAAAAAAGTAAACATAAACTGAGCGGTGTCTATAATACGTAATACGTAACATTTTACTGTTTAATGTGCCTGAACATTGCCAGTTTATTACATAATTTATGCCATAACTAATAGGAACATAAGTAGATTATTGTTGCTTACAAATAAAGAGTAACAAAAGGATCTAATGTTTTATATTCTGTTATGGACAGAGACATGAGACAACCCATCATGTGGGGAAATTAGATAACATATGGCTGACTTGACTATAATACATTTCTTCACACACACACACTCACAGATATATATATATATATATATATATATATATATATATATATATATATATATATATACATCAGCTTTCTATTATCTATAGAGTAAGGTCAAAGCCAAAATACATTTAAGAAAATTTAATTCAGTAGATGATTCTTCTAGTTTTAACAGCATTAACGTTTAAAAAGATGGGCCTGCACTGTACGGTACTACCGTGGAGTACACTAGAAAAAGGATTTTTTCAAATGTAATATAAAGTATACACTCTGTCAAGCACACAGGAAATGTTTTTACACAACTTAATTTTCTCCAAAACTCTGAAACAAAATTTAGAATTTAGGGAAAAATATTACATTGGTCAGTTTTAAAAAAGAGATTGTTGAACAGAAATACACGTCAACTTCAAGCTAGACAGTGTAAGACTATATCCGTTGAACCTAAACTTTGGTAAAGCGTCTGAAGGTAGAACCAGGTTCGAATTTCGGAAGGGTACTTTTTGTGTGTTCTTTATTATAATAGTAATAAAGATTTTTTTTAACAGCACTTTTAGTAGATTATTGGCTGTATCAAACCCGCAATACTCGCCAAGACCAGCCTCGGTGTGTCCTTGGAAAAAGCATTTAGCTCCCACTTCCCGTGCATGATATAGCCAATAATGTGTTAAAAGCACCGTTAAAAGCAACAACAGCATAAACAACTCCATCCTTATTACAACGTTAATCATTTACCTGACATGATGCCCTGTATTTAATAGGGACTATATATCTTCGACAAACATTCAATTTGACCCGCATTATCTGCCATAATATTTACGTGTAGGTGCATGAATAAAATAAGGAGTCTCTAGAAAGGCATCATAATCTATCATATCAGTCAACAATACTAATCAATGTTTCAAACGCACACAGTTTTTTATGTTATCAGTGACTGCCTTATTCTTGCAACAGAACTTAAAACAGTTTTATGTTGACTTTTAAGTTCTATTTATTCATCATGGGATACTCGGGTTTATTTCTGTTCCTTTTTTACAAACTTAAATCTTATTTTATGCAGCCTTATGCCAGAAAAATAATCAAATACATAATGTCATTTTAAATTTAGTGAATATTTTATGGATAGACATTATCAATGAGAAATACATGGAAAAATCAAAAATGTACATATCTTCTTGTATATTTTCTGAACACACAGTTTCCATGGCAACCAGCACATGAACACAAAATTTACGTCAGAAATTAGATCAAACAACCTCATAGTTGTAATATACATCATACGAAGAAATTTGGAGAGGGGGGGCAGAAAACGGCCCTTATTCAATATAGTCCTTTGAGTCTATGATGTTGGCAGTTGACTCCAACTTATGCATATGTACATATGGTAGGTCCTAAATGCAACCACAAGCTTTCTGTGCAAGGGTTCCATAGAATGCTTTTTCTATATGCGACATTATAATGGCATAACTTTGTGCTTCTGCGGCAAGTCATGAGTCATATTATATAATAGTACAAACTATAGGCAAATTGTAACATTATCCAAACATTCCAGCTGACCAGAGCAATGAACAGAGAAGTTATGTGGCTTTCAAAAATGTTAACTATGACTTTTAACATTGTTGACACACCCATCATCACTGACTGAAAAAGAGATACATACGTCTAAACATTCACAAGTGAAAAAAAAAACAACTTTAAACTCACCATTTTCTTCCATGATCTGAGCAGCTTCTGCCAGGTATTTGTTCTCTTTGAGAAACTGCACATGGCCTTGCCAGCATGGTAATCTGCCCAGCATTCTCTCATGACTGTTGTATTTGTGGAACAAGTTGAGAGCCATGAGTTGCTCCTCCCTAAACCTATCAGATGGCCTGTTGGTGATCAAACTATGCGGAATGAGTTCTCCTCTCAATTCATATTCCTGTAATTAAATACAGTCATCCATCTATACAGATCACCTCAGAATGACATTATCTCTGATATAACATGGGTGGGGTTATGACTTCCATTATAATAATGCTGGTTGAATTTCCATTTGTATAATTCAGTTATCTCTCCTATTAGAGTACCTCTGTATAACATTGTTTCTAATATAAGACAGGTATGGTTATAAGTCCCATAACACAGTTAACCCACAAAAAAGAGCACTTCAGTATAACACTATCTCTGATATAACATGGGTATGATCATAAATCCCATTATAATAATACTGGTTGAATTTCCATTTTATAGCACAGTTATCCCTTGCTATATAACACCTCAGTACTACATTTTCTCTGATATAACACAGAAATGGTTATGAATCCCATTATGCTGGTTAAATTTCTATTTTTTAATAGCTATCCCTCACTTTAGAGCAACTCAGTATAACACAATCTCTGAGCTAACACAGGTATAGTCATGATTCCAATTATATTGACTGAATTCTATTTTTCCATGTAATGCATGCCATTATTAATCCCTAACTATAATGCTCCTATGGGTAATCATAAATCTACCACCTTATAAGTGAGATCACCTTATACTGCGGTAATTTCACTATCAAAATAACATTCATCCCTAAAATGAGATCCATGCCCATAACTCTGTTATATAAGGGACTGCACTATACCGGGGCACATTATAGTGAGGGACTACTGCATTCCTTGGATTCAGTATAACATGGTATATTGAACGGTTTTATAACAACGACAAAAATGCTTCACCAATCGACTGACGATACTATCGATGTAGGACATTGTGTTGTATTTAAATTTCGGGTGTTTCTGTTTTGTGTGTAAAACTATATCAGTCTGTTCATTAAGTACAGCAGTGATGCTTTTATTCCATTAATGAAACTTTAAAAGAGGCTAAAATCTGATAATACATGTAAAACATATATAAACCCAGCCTTCTCAAAATAAAACTCAGCTTATAAAAACTAAAGTCATTTTAGAACATACAATCTATGTCTGACAAAATCTCAATATTAAGAGACAGGGAGAAACAATCAGAATGGACTTTACTTTTCCCATCGCATGCTAGAAAAAGGCATTGGATGTAAACAGTAGCCATTATGAACTGCATCTTCCAGCTCATAGTTGATTTTATGTCATATTAACTTTACTGATGTCACAAAAACTTTGATGATGTGTTAGCATTAAGAACAATGTAAGCAAAAGTTTGAAGCTATTAAAACTGAATGATTTTTAAATTGTGTTCATTAAAATGTCGAAGGGATAACATTAAAATTAAAAAATGCAGGCATTTCGTTGATGGGTGAAACATCCTCAAGTGTTCTGTTCAATACTGATCATTCTATAAAGTTCAATTGTGTTCACATCCAGCTGGTTGTTTGTCTGCAAAAACTTTACTGAATTGGGAAGGATTACCTAGTTATTCAAATCACATCAGAAAGAAATGAGGATGTACATTTTGTTGGAGGATTTTATAGTCATTAACTTGTCGAAAAGATGATACAGTCTGTTTCAAAATGCCACATAAGTATATTACTTTGATTTGTGAATATTAAAACATATTGAGACAGCTTGATGTTCATTAACTTGAGTAGGATAAAAAATTTCTGTATATTCATAATTAAATGACACTTTAGTGTCTTTCTACAAATTGGAATATACTCACAGTTATTGAATTATGAAATAGACCTTAACACCATATCATTTGAACACCAAGTGAATGAATCCTGTGTCTAAATAGTATGATTGCAGCATTGTGACTTAAGTATTATTTTTAACTGCATAGAATACAAGAACTATCTTCTTTTCATAATTCTGTGATGAACAGCATGTTTTTATACCCTAACTTCATGTATGTGATGTAGCAGAGACATTAATATCAAGTTGACAAAAAACAGAAGAGAGAGAGACATTGCTAATGTGCTACATGTGAGCCAGACTAGTGCTGATTTCTAGGCAAATATGGTTCCAAGTTCACCAGATATCCATAGTTCTAGAGTTTGGAAATCTGATTGGCTCAACTTATGTCAGACTTAAAGGCTTCCCAATTCTACACACATCTTCAGTACAGACTCCTGCTGATGAAATACTAAAATTGTATTGTGACTATCACAATATATACACCTGAAAACATGAACTCCAGAACAGTATTACAGAATTTTATTTTTATTTTTATTTCTTTTTATTAACAATGTACTTAATCCTTCCTTCTTTAAAGTTAATAAAAAAAAATAGCAAATATTATGCACAATTAAAGTGAAATACCTGTGTCTTCATTTTGTATCTCCGTAGTGTGTCTATGGCCATGTCATAATTTTCATTCTCATATAGAACCTCCACTGCACTGTTGAAATTCCCAACAAGCTCATAGCATCTTCTGCTTTCCAAAGGTAGCCTCAGTCGACGGTAAATTACTGCTGCTCTTTCAAACTGTGAAATACATGTTTCAGTGTAATATAATAAAAACTGGTTTAACAACCACCTGCACATGAAGACCACCATTGTTTAATCCTCTATAAGTTTTTCAGATAGGGTATCTCCATATATTGACCACCTGCTCAAAGCGAACAATGACTACTATTTTGGAGTCCCCAGGACATTTATGTACTGCATATTGAAGGGTAAGGGTCTACTTTATTCCTTATCTGATTTGTTTCATTTCTTTCTGCCTGCGAATCTATCTACCTATATATCCATGTTTCATCATTTCTCTCAAATCCACCTATATGGTTCTTACCTGTATACAAAGACAAGTGTGGTCCACTAAGCAGTCGTAATAAACAGAACTGACTGCATTCTGTACATAAAACATTTCAAATCATAAAATCCTTTTACATTTAGCAAGGAAACTGAATAATAGAAATACTTTTCAGAGTAAAGTCTATCATGAAAATGGTTTACAAATATGGGCCCATAATTTACAAACGAAACAACGTTTGAGTTACAATTTAAAGAGATACACTTCTTTTTGTTTTCTTCTCAAATTAGCCGCATCTCCTGGACTGTCATCATTATTAGTACACAAGTTTCCAGGAGACCATGAACATGCATAGCATTAGTAAGACAAAAGAGAATAACCGTATCTATACTTTGGCAGATATTCTGTGGTGAGCCATAACCATCTGTCTATTCGTTTTCTGAACACCATCTTCTGAACACCATCTTCTTCAACTGAAAGAGTTATAATACTAGGTATAATCTTTCACATGGATGAAGTAGATGACTACAAAGCTTTCAGATCTGGACACATCCCTGGCCAAGGAGTCTGTGGTGTGCATGTGTGTGTAAAGTGATATTATTTGAAGTAATAAAATGTTCAGAAGTTTGTGATGACTTCCACTTTTAGTTCAATTCATTGCTCTTTCTTTTCTTCAACCAAAACATATTCAATGGTAGAATACCTCTCCAAGTTTCTCAAAAAGCTGAGCTGCCAAGTCCCTTTCCTTTGCTTTCTGAAGACAAACAGCTGCTTTGGCAGGTCGGTTACTCTCCAGGTACAGCTCTGCTGCCTTTAGGAATTCTTCACACATGGACTGAGAATTGTCCTTCAAATGTGAAGCAACATGTTCCGTCTGATGCGCAAGTGCAGCCTTCTGTTTCAAAGTTTCTCCTGCCATCCCAAAACATTTAGCTGCCATCTCATATATGGCATTCTTCCTGAAAGCCTTACCCTTGTCAAGCCAGTCAGCTTGACTGGACTTCTCAGCAAACACTGTATCCAACTGATCTGGAAAAATTAAGATACAAGTTGTGCAAACACTGTTAAAAATATGTCCCCAAAATTTTAGCATCAAAAGCCATTATCATGGAGCAAATTTATTCTACAATGTCTATAAAAGCTTCATTCATTTAAACTGATGAAATTAACATGTTCTTTAGATGTCCTTCCTATAGTAAACTTAAGTAATTCAAACAAAAGTCACTCAAATGCATGGCATAAATCAAAAGATTTGCTCAGTCCTGGCATAAACCTTTCTCTTCCTTCCAACATTCAAACCTTGAAACAAACAAGAGTTCCTTGGAGGAACCGACATGCTACATGCCATAAAGAACTTCCAGCAGTGTTGCATCTAGGATCTCAGAGGCAGGGAACACTGTGTCCCTCACCCTCCAGATGTGGGGGACACACAACATATTAAAGCGACAAAGGTAAATTGTAGTACATAATGCACTAGAAGTGCTAAAAACACGAGATAATCTTATTTGCTTCAAAGTTTTGCGACCTTAACTTTGTTATATTTACCTTGGACACTTACATAAGTGAAATAAACGTTTTATCATGTGATAAAGTAACTCACAAAACACAATAACATGAGTGAATATATGGTTAACTGAAATGAGCTGCACCATGTAATTTTCCATTCCTGATCTTGCGCTCATTTAACTTTAGTATTCACTCGTTCTGTACCAGCACTTATAATAAATATCCATGTCTTCTTAATTGCATTTCTTTAAACGTAACAAATCTTTAATCAAATAAAATATTGTGTATTTGCATCTCTTTTATCATTAATTCTGCTTGAGAATAAATTAAATCTTCCTTGTTATAGGTGTGACTTTAACCTCGAAAATATATTCACTATCGGCGGTCAAAAACTTTAGCAACTCGGCCGCCTACCACAAATCTTTAATGTTTTTATTGCCAGATTCATTGTTTTGAAATGGATTTTTACTGCCATCTTACAGTTTTTATCGCCTTTACCGACTTTGGCCTTTGCTATCACCAGCATAGATCTAGTTGGACATCCGATAAAGAAAGATTGCTGGCATATTTTTCGATTGTTTTTCCAGACAAAATTTGCGCCCAGAGGGGCGCACAGGCTCAAGATTTGGGGGACATATGACAAACAGTTGCGGGACACCCGCGAGCCCGAGTTCTGGTGCAACACTGTTGCAGGAATCCAAGATAGATTTTTTCTTCTATATAGCTGCTGAGCTTGAAAACAGCTTTCATTACATTCCTGAGAAATCAATCGTAGCAAACTTATAACATTTATGTTTGGCTTGAGACGTTCACAAGATAACTGTAAATGCAGTACAAGATTCTTTGCTAAGTTTGGTTAAATGTATAGGTAATATTTTCTTAGTCATACAAATTTATTGAAAGAGTATCATTCAAGGTTTACTTCAGATATATATATATATATATATATATATATATATATATATATATATATATATATATATATATATATATATATATATATATATACACACACAAATTGGGTTAAATGTTAAAAAATTCATTCATATTTGATTCTGCTTTTATGCTTCCACGTCATTGCAGCTAAAAACCCAAGTCAAAACCGTTAACATTAAAATCAATGTCAATGTGCTGACTATCAACATATTCAATGGAATGCAACTAAATTCAAAATAAGGTCAAAATTTACTTATATATGCACAAGTCACCGTTTTCATAAGTGATATCAAGTACAAAAACGCAAAAAATGACCTTTGACTTGATCCCAAGTTTAATTAGATCTGGTTTTCAAAACTCCTTAAAAAGAGAGCTGATATGTTGGTGGTCAGATATCCACTATTTTTTGATTCAGAACCAACTATATATTGCAATAGGTGCTTTAATGAACACCCCATGTTAATGGCACCAATCATGCAAGAGGAGAAGTGATAACAAAATTTTCAAGATGGCTATAGAGCCATCTTGGAAGTTACATGATCATCGTTATAATCAGAACTAGCTATATACATATTGCTATTGTAGTATCTTAGTGAAATCCCCATGTCGTCATGACCATCCATTGAAACGAAATAGCCATATAAAGAATTTCGGGATGGCACGCAAGGTGCATCAGAACCATTTTAATATAAGAAAAACTATATATTGCAACAAGGAAGTAGTGTACAAATATTTGGTAAGTCCACCCATAATGGTGAAGTGACTTTTACAAGATTGGCCACATTTTGGGATATGACACTGGCGCCAATTTAATTTAGGAGCAACGACATATAATATTTAGCAGAAAACCACATGTAACATGACCATCCCTTAAAGAGGACTAGTGATAATAAAACTGTTAAGATGGCTACCATATCCATCACTTTGGAGGTCTGAAAATCTGATCGGCAGCATTTTCGTTTGGAATTTACTTGGGCTAAACTAGATATCAGAAGAAAACATTTAATGAAAACCCATATCTATATGACCACCCATTTAGGAGAAGTAGAAATACAAATATTTTCAAGATAGCCGCCATGCCAGCTGTATTTTTTATTTAGTACCAACCTGACATGAAAAGAAGTCTTGTTGTTATATCCCTATGTAGCAATGGACATCAATGAAGGAGAAGTAGCAATAAATATATTTGGTGGCCATCTTGGAGGTGTAATCTGCACTATTTACACTTTGTACCAAGTAGATAGCATAATTATTTTAGTGAGAACCCCATGTATATACAACTACACATTCAAAAGGTTTTATGATAACAAGATTTTGAAGACAGCCACCATGGAGACCATATTGGATGTCAGATTGGTCCTATTTTCATTTTGAACCAATTAGATGTCACATAAAGCCTTCTAGTGAAAACCCCATGTCGATACCACCATCCGTTCAAGCTGAGTAGTGATAGCAAGATTGTCCAGATGGCCACTATGTGGTCACAATAGACGTCAGATGGAAAATCACCATTTCGTACAGGAGCAACAAAACATTATAAGAAGTCTTTTAGTGAAAACCCCATGTCAATAGGACCATTCATTCAGGAGGAGTGGTGAAAACAAAACGTTTAAGACGGCTTTCATGGTAGTCATATCGGATGTTCCATCAGCGTTGTTTTCATTTAGGACCAACATATATAAATAGATATAACGTATTTTAGTAAAAGCCCCATGTCAATATGACTATTCATGCTGGAGTAGTGGCGATAGCAAGGTTACCAAGATGTCTGCCATCGTGGCCATATAATATTGTATGTCCAAGGGACAACATTTATATTTTGAACCAACTAGATATTGTAATGCATAATTTTCTCTCAGTAGTTTTGGAAAATTAGAGATAATAAATATGTACTACTGGATGATAGACGATGGACACTGGATGATACACAAATGGACACCGGACGATGGCAGAAAGGCCATCGCATAAACTTTTCTGGTTATGACAGTAGAACTAAAACTTAGTGTTTAAGGCAATCAGAGTTTTCGAAGTTTTTCCATATTGGAGACTAATTTCTTCCTCCAGAAATTCACAAACACGGCATGTTAAGTTTGCCAGACCCTATTGAGCATCCAACCAACATAATGATTGCACTCTGTCAAGTTTGAGACGGAGGACCCCACTCACACATGGGGCGCAGTCTGTAAATATGTTTATAAAATTGTGTTTAGTTTTTGATTCAGTTCATTTCAAGTTTGCTCTCAGTAAATATGCTTCAGAACCAGTTAAAATTGAGGTATTTTCCTGCAATTAAAATGAATGGGTCTGACAATCAGAATATTATACAGCCACTAAAATGATTCTGAATGCTGATAATCACGCCCAGCGAAAATCCTTTAAAAATCAAGACGTAAACCACATTTAGCTGTAATTCAATCATAAATAACGTCAATTATGGACTATAACTTGGTTGAATGATAATGAAAAATGCTGATAAATGATCTCAGCTGGGGTCTTATCAATATCAAGCAGCCTATAAAAGTTGGCTGAAATACAATTATAAACAAAGGAGTTATTATGCAGATATGAAAAGGGGTGGTTTGGCAAATGTTTTAACTCTACAAAGAAAAGGGATTTAAAACACTGGCAATCGACCAGTCAAGGTCTCCTCAATATCAAGCTGCGTACCAAATTTAGTCAAAACTAATTTTTAGAGTAAAACGTTTCTGCTCATATGTCATTAGGAGTACATTCATTCTACCTCACAAATCCAGCAGGGTGAAGATAAAAAGACGTTTGCCCTTTGGCTTTTTTAAGCAACCGAAGTAAAAAGGTAATCTGCTTGCCAAAGAGAAAGTCAGACAAGATTGTCCTCCCCCTAGGGTATAGGGATTGTCGCCAATTCCGTCAATTGTTATTTATTACTCAGGGTTCAATGATTGGGTGAACTTACTTCTCTCTCTTGCCAGAATAGGGCAAAGTAGTGGAAAATAGAGACAAATGTACGACGAATTGTACAAATTAAAATTGTTTAGTCATTTAAAACAGCAGTTATACCAAATGTTTTAGTTAAATTTATATAAAGGCATTAACTTTAAAAAAATATCAATTTGATCTTAGTTTGGGTCAGCAAAATTATATTAAGCCCTATGAATTGTATTGAAAAAACGGTAACCTCGAAAAAAGGTTACCATCAAAAACAGGATGGAATATATGAAATAAGTGAATTTATTTTGACTAGCAATTAGCCCGTCAACACCCATAGAGTAATAATTTGCTCTTGACTGTGTAAAAATGTGTTGAATTTTACTCACTTCTGACAAGCTTCATTTGTGAATTGTTGGTAGCAAACTTGTGTCAATATAATTATAGATATAAATAATCATTCAACTGACACAAAGGTTAAAACAAAAACACTAAATACAATGTTTAAATTGTTTTTCATTGCTTATTATTAGAAAAAAAGACATGAGTTCATACATCTGTACTCTAAATATGAAAGCATTCAATTACCAGAAAGGGGGTAGTGTGAAGAAATCAACTTGAGAACAGGGGAAGTCAACTTCACTTTCTCTGCATATCTGCGCGAAATGAGTGGAACTCTGGCACTTAGTTCACCAGAAATGCCCCAAGTATGGACCCTGCTAATGGATCAGATCTACATGCTCTTCGAGTAATGTAACTAAGGGGAGGGTTTGGTATGATGTGCCTGTATTATGATCAGGTAAATATTATTGAAGAAACCTACTTAGCTCAAAGAATTGGTTTCTTCTTCAAATATATTACCTAATCATAATACATTAGGATAATAGGGAAGAGGAAGAGAGAAATACATTCCCTTATCCTGGAGTTGTCTCTCTCCGATATCTTAAAGCATGTGAAGCACCTTTGAATCATGTGAGACATGAACTATGGTTAACACATGGATTATGCATCGACACATTTTGGTGAACAAACATTTCACTCGTGCACATTCAGGATGATGAGCGCTAACATATCCTTGACGAGACACAAGATGATGATGGTTATCTGTTGTACTTAAGCTTTTACGGAGCGGTGTGTTTTAACTAGCATCAAAGGAAATACAAATCAGTTTCCCTTCACAGACTTCCAAAGTTGTGAAACAAGCTTGCCCAGACTGAGATTGTTCCAATTCAGAAGAAGGTTATCAACACCCCAAGATCTGGGACTGGAGAGATAAAGGCCAGAAGCTCTGTGTTCCACCTCGTCAAAATGTCCAAGAGATTTAACTGCTTACCAAAGGGTAGACAGACCATTCAGTGCGAAGTAGCTTATTCTGTCAGAACACGAAGTTATCTAGGACAATGAACCTGCCTGAGATGTGGTGGATTTGGATGTGGTTTTGTTGACAATAAAACCATCTGAGAAAATCCCAAACCCAAAAAGTCAAAGATCTAGCAATTTGGCTCTCATATGTAGCTGATGAGAGTCAAATTGTTGGACAGAATGTGAACATTCTTTCTACACAATGCTTCCTGCCACAATTCAAATTAATTCACAATGGCCTTTATCTCCAGAAGACTGGTGCGTAATTAGTGCTTCTGATGGGGCTAAAGACAGTTCGCTTCTTGGAAGAAAAACAGAAGGTGGGCATTCCAATTTTACAGGATGAGGAGATCCATTGCTACATTGAGAAGACCCAAGAGGTTAGGAAATTCCTGACTTGAAGGTGATTCTTAGAGCGAATGGTATATACTACAAGATTATTTCAAGGAACATGTTTGAGGGGTAAAAGACTCAGCTAAGAGGGTATTTAACCTTAGTGAATGAAATGTTGCAATGCGTTAACATTGGGTTTGTCCTTGTTGGAAAGGAATCCGAGACAAAGCAGGACGGAAAATTTGTATTTCATATTTTGATGCAAAAGCTAGCTCACCTAGTGCTTTTCTTGAATGTTGTCCAGGTTGATCACGGACATTGAGATGATTCTGGAGTGTGCCATGACTATGTTGATGATACATATGAAGACCCATGGACCAAGAAACAGACCAAAAGGAACAGTCCTGAACTGATACACAGTCGTTTTCCATGCATGTGAACCTCTGGAATTTCAAGAAGACATGCGAATGGGAATGTAAGGTATCCAACCCTAAGGTCAAAGCTGACTGAAAAATCTCCATCTTGAATGGTGCTGAAAACATGTGTTGTCATTTTATTCTAAACTTGCTGCTGAATGCGTTCGTAGAGAGAGATTAGGACAAAACCAGATCGCAGTAATATATCCCGGAGTTCGTGTTGTAAACAATCTCTACTGGGCCATTGCACAGAAGGTGTTTATTGGTGCTAATTTCTGCTGTAGAACATCAGCTAGGTACAGGGTACAGGGTATTCAGCACGTCTCTATAGAGAAGGTAGGTCTTGACAGCTTCATAAGGTAACTAAACATGATCAGGGGGTCCTTCTAGGGCAAATTATGAGAGCCACAGATTGTTGGAGTAACATCTCATGTTCCATGGTGAAGTGACATAAGGAACAAGGGCTGGGCTCCTAGATGCAAGGCATGCATGAGATTGGCATCGTGGCAGCCTATTTCCTAACCTTTTCCATTCTGTCACAGAACAGAGGTTGGATGATAGAAGTTGTAACCTACAAATTGTGTTAAGAGCGCCTATAAATGGAAGCAGCTATGACATTTAATGAATGACAAACTGCCCTGATAAGTACACGAACCATACACAAGACTGACTGCCAGGAGTGTCTGATAGAGGAGTTCTGGATGATGGAGTCCAAGTTATGCTGAAAATAGAGCCGTGAAGATCAAGTCAAAGATGGATCCATTAGCTATACAATGTAACCCAGATGTTGAGTACTGAGAAAGGATTAAACGTTCTCAAGAATACATTTTTTATGAGGCAATGGGCAGAGCATTAGGAGGCGGCCAACACCTGGCGACTTCTACAATAAATGCAAAGATGGTTGAATTTTCCTCTGACTTCATTAGATTGGGGAAGGAAAAAAGCAAATGTGAGCATGTGCTTTCAACCTTGGAAGTGTGGAGTGTCAAAATGATTTCTCCACAGACAGCAATAGCTGAACTGGCAAACAAGGTAGTAGGGTGATATAGAACAAGGCTAGGTGTCTGTCTATGTTGGGACATGGTGATTCACATATGAGACGTCAAGGGCCAGAGATGTATACCAGATCACCCGGAATGGGAAATTGCTATAGCCAGTACTGTGTCACAATGGACATCCAACTAGTGCTGGGCCTGTACAGTGCTGGTCAGTGATAGTTTGATTGTTCCTGCAAAAGGAAATGTGGGAAACTGGTTCTTCCAACCATATAACAACCTATTATGCTGCAAGTCCGTTAGATACGAGGAAGATGAATCAATGTACCTGTTCCCACTGATAAAGGGCATAAGTCAAGACTACTGAAGCTGAAGGATATCTGTTGACGAAGTCTGATAACATCTGTTGAGGAAAAGATAACCATCCTCTGTACCAGGGTCTGTCTATGATAATGTGGGTCCAGGACCAGTCTAGATGGGCCATCGCCTATATCCAGTGAAAAGGTCTGTAACCAGCAATTAAGGGAATGATCACCATAGTTAATACATTGGTCTGCCAGTGCTGATGAGAGTCCAAGACTGGTCTGGATGAGCCATCATACCATGTCGGTACTGGTCAGACGTCTGTTTAGTCTTGGTTGTCCGTAACATAATTAGTGCTGGAAATGACATGACAGGGTGGTAGATGTTGTCTCAGTCCTAAAGCCCACTGCACCTAGATGCATGTGGACCACAGATGATTGAATGCTGATGCCAAAGGCTGGTACTGAAAATCTTCCATTGCCAGTACCGGGTTATCTCTGTGATCAGGTTTTACACACTTCTTGAAATAAAAACTTCCATGTCTTTTCCAGGTCTTTTCCTGGATACAAATGAATGGAAATAAAAACATTTTTGAGACGTTACCATACCGTTTGAATTATACATGACCATATACAAATTCATAGGATGTATCACTAGAAACTATTGAAATTCATGTACATTTGCATGTAACTCATTTTAATTTACATAACAAAAATGTTACCGTTACTCTTCTTAGCTGCATATGTTGGTATAAAGATAGTATTATAGAAAAGGATATATATACCTTTGTATAAACAAGGACTGAAATTTTTTAAATGCACTTATGCAAGTCTCAGGAAAAATGTTTCTAAGCACTCGTCCTTGGTGTGAGTTGCAACACATATTTGTCCCTGTCGTGACTTTACTCACCCCAGTACACTTACATGTATCACTACATTACTTACACTCTTACTATAATACCACAAGCACCCGATGCAAACGTGATACTATAAAGGGGTTTTAAACTGCTGTCTTCAATATGAACATAATATTGTTATGATCTGAACCCATTTTAGTATCAAGTTTGCATCGTGAGCTTGTGTAAAAAAGCAGTCAGCTCCCTTTGCGTCATCTTCTGTACAACAAGTAGGCAAAATTAATCGATGATTGACGTATGCTACATGCTGAACAATGCTGATGTTCAGAGCTTCTTAACTGAACAAAATGCACACAGATATGCTCAAGGTGCGAATCTGCATCACTCTGTCCAGGGACAAGTAAGCAGTAAAGTTTTTCCTCGGCACATCCAATGGTTCAGACGAGAGGTAAAGTAGTTGTCCAGAGCAATTTGTAGGTGGTCAAGAATAGAATACAAGTAATTTTCCTCAGCCCTGCTTATGTCTTGTAGTTGCCCTAACATTTACTTTCAGTGTAATTCGACTATATTTAATGCAGTCATTGTCAAAGACACTCAGATTATGAGATTTGCATTGAAAATTGCCCCAACAGTCGGTAGCTTTCTATGTATTTAGCAACGTATTATAGTACAATTCATGGCATAGGCGTGTTGGGGGTGTCAAAGGTTACTATAGACAAAAATGCTTAACACCATGTTCCCAGTGCAAACTACCAAATAATAAGCAAAGATTTATTACAATACATTTTCTTTAACTTTACATATCAAAAAGGGAACTGGAGAAGATAAGTGTTATTATTTTTCTCTAACATTTACTGAGATCATATGTCACAGACAATGTGTTGGCATAGTTTCACTAGACTGATTTTCTTATCTTTGATATAGAATACTAATTTGGAGCAGAGAAAGCAGTAACCAGTCAACATGAATGACCAATCCGATCACATGAGGGCTTGGATTGACTAGACAAATATGTTTAGGGCAAGTACCGAAATGATTCATACAGCAATAGTATCTCAACTGACTGAAGAGTTCCACAACCTCCGAAAATTCCAGTAAGAACGCAATAAATTTAACCTGCGATCAGGTCAGTTATAACTCAATTTCGTATGTTTCCTGTCATCAAGTGGATGCTGAAAATTATCGGTTTTTTCCCAACTTAGATCAATATTTGCAACAGTCAAAGGGCTTTTCCCTGTCGAAAACATATTCTTCCTCCTGGCTTTTCCCTGATTTGCCAGTAGTGTGGGAGCCCTGTGTGATAATGGTATATCTATTGCTGCTTATCCAGATGAGCTAATGTATCATGCCAGAACTGACATAATATGTCGAGCCATGAAAATCGTATCTATTAGTGGCAGCAATGGCAATATAGAGGCTGGTGCCATGTGATAGCTGGGACTTACGGAGTTTATTTTGAATTGTGAAGATTTTCAACTTTAAGGTCTCAGTTAAGAGAAACGTCTGAAATTAGGCTGCAGCAGCAGCAAAACTGACGGCATCCACATCCTTGATCCTACACTTCTTAGCTCTCTCGCTGGCCTGAGATATCTTGGCAGTGATGGTTGCCCATACATCTTCAGAATTGTGAAAACACACATCAAATGTATGGCCTGCATCACACCTCATACAATCAATAAAGGTAGAGTGGATGTGTTTATTCAGCTGAAACTGCTTATAGTTCCTGCTCTTAATACTACCTATGGTGCTGACACCTGTAAGAAGAGAGAGCGGAACAATGGTATACACTGGAAAAATCAGTCAAGCATCATAACGAACTGACTGTGAAGGGGAATCCATGAATAAGGAAATTGCCAGAGACAATCTAATAACAAGCACAAAAAGATCATTTATTAGTAAACATATTAAAAATCCGACAAATTAATGAGTTGACATGAAAGCACTAAAGACTGATGGGCAGGCCAGTAAGATGGTGCCAGTAACTTTATTGTATGACAACGTTTGGCAACTTATGTGTACATATTCGTCTATGATGAACATGGAGCACAAAATTGAAAAACAGAATACCGGTATACGTTCCTGAAGTGACAGAACTCCTATGAATCACTCAAGTGGTGAAAAGGCACCAATGAATTTGAAACTTTGAGAGGCCTCAATAAGTTCATGATTTCAAGGCATTAGCAGAAGGAGTAACTGATGACTGATTGGATTTGGCACCAATCCCTCAATCCAAGGGGAGACTACTGTACTCTGACTTCCCCACTGGTAACCAGATGACATTTTAGCGCTTCTGTTGCTAAAACAAGCCAACAGCTCTTCTTTTTAGCTTGAGGGGGCTGGAAGTAATCCTAACACATAATTATGGGATTTACTGTGTGGAAATGAAAGTGGGGAGTCTGACAACAAGGGGCTATAGATCTGATAAAAACAATGATGCAGCCAAATGGCAATTTAACTTAGCCAAGTTCTCATCAATATCAAGCTGTACACTAAATTTGATAGAAATGTACAATTATGGGAGTTTTGTGTGGAAATAAAACTGGGCAGGTCTGAAAATCAGGGGATATAACTCTGATGAACAATGATGCAGAAAGCTGACAACGGAACCCAAGGTTTTATTAATACCAAGCCGCAAAACACATTTGGTTGAAATCTATAAATAATTAAGGGATTTATTGTGCAGAGAAGAAAGTGGACAATCCGAGGCTACAACTGTGCTAAACAATGATATAGTATCAAGCAGCATATCATATTTTATTGAAATCCAATAATAATTATGGATGTTAATGTGGGGATGGATGGAGGGCCAGAAAGATGGAAGGATGGAAAGGCCAAATTTAATATATATGCATTTTCAAAAGTTTTGATAAGAAATTTCTTAACTTTCTTACACAAGATATGTGTTCATATAACAGAAATGTTTGCCCGTTAGTGTCTTAAAATGAAAATCTGATACAAGACCAATTCAGCAGAAATAAAGACCAGTGTCATGTGATGTCATAAATCAGAATTATGTAATAATGTCATGAATGTGCCTAACTATTCTTGGCTTGGACTCTACATGAAAATCATAGGAAAATGATCTTGAAAAGAGGTAGTTCACTGATAATTGCAAGTGTGAATACAATTAAATACCAGGTGCATACCAATTCATCAATACATATCAGAATTATAATATACTACAGTTTGTAGCTGGATAATAAATCTGTAAAATGATAAATGACTCATACGTTGATATTTTCATTGTGTTATGACAGATTCAAGAACGAAAGATAATTTCAGTTTAAGGTTGTTCTGAAAAAGTATCGTTAGATCCCATATTGATTTGTTAAGAACTAAATGTGAGACAAAATCTTAAACATAAATCAGCAACTGTATTTAAGACTGTAGCAAAACTATATGCAGAATTTGTGAAATGGTCATGAGGTATTCAGGTAATAATAGTAACCTTGCTACACGCTTACAAAACCGACACAGCTACAAAGACATTACATGCAAAGACAAATAAGCAAGTTATGAGTCTGTATGTTGATATGTACTGTAACATCATTCCTGTACTAAAATATGTATTGTATCATGACTATGCAGCCGATGCACATCTCTAGCAAACTCTAGCAAGTTCTCCACCTAATAAAAACGCTTCATTTGGTACCTAAGCCAAGGATACCATGCTTCAGTTTATTTAATAATCATTGAAAGCTTTCCTATATGCAATAACCTTGAAAATTGCTTTTCTATGGAGCTTAACCATATTCATTCCAAAAGAATTATAAATGTCAATTGCAGACTAGGATGCAATGAACCCATACTCCGTATATGAATTTTAAAATTTGTTACTATGGAAATAATTTTCATCATTTTAAAATCCATATTAAAAGGATCTCTTTAAACCAGAAGGATAGTGCGATAATAGCTATTGAACCTACTTTATTTCTGCTTGAAAATAGGGAAATTATCAGTTTACACTCATTTCTGATATAAGGATATATTTTTCACATGTGCAAATATAGAAATGAAATAATTATGAAACATATTTCACCAATAAATTTCGATATTTCACACTTTTATTAGCACAATGTATTTTGTTCAAAACGTTATGTCAGAAAAGTTTAGAAATTTCTAAAGAGTGAAAATTGATGTATTAGCCTGAAAATATAATCAGGTCATCTCTATATGGATAGAATTATACACATACATCATTCACACTTGTGTTTCGTAAATGCTTTTTATATATAGAATTTCATTTGTCAATATTTAGTGGTTTTTGTAGAAGCTTCTGGAGATTGGCAGAAAATGGACATGACCACTTCAAGATGCATAGAAGGTCAGGGATCATAGCAAATCAGAGTTTACATACGTTTACCATATTTAGGATGAGTGTCCTCATCCGTACAGAAATCCAACCCACCATCCAGTTCAGCCTGTTTGGATTTTAGGAGACAATATGTTGTATACAACAAACATAGCTGATAACACAGAGGTCCCAGTTTGTAAATATGTTCAACATTTGTCTGGATTTGTTATTAACCAGAGTCATTACATTTACGATAAAATGGGTTTTGGGCTGGGTATAATGATCATGCCAATCAACTGACATTGTGGTAGCAAGAGCACATTGTCTCTACTTTGTATTACAACCCCCTTGTCATTTATGGGTAAGCTGTACTCATTATCAAAGCTAGAGAATAATGTAACGACATTACGTCAGTTTGCCTCGTTTTGCAAAGGATTGCATCTTCAAGGGAGGATCTTAAACTTACTGGCTTGAATGAACTCCTTCACACTGGGGCAACTGACAAGTTTTCGTGCTTTGAAGTACTCAAACATTGGTACCCTTTTCTCAGGATCGTCATCAAAAATCCACAAATTCACCCGTGCCCTAGTCAAGGCTGTATACAGATGTTTGAGCTCCGAGTTCAGCACCTTGTACTGGTTGGGGTCAAAGTTCAAATGTCTAGGTCGTCCTTCATGTTGAAGCACACCTAAAAGCAAGACAGTTGTGTTATTTATTATCATAGCTGATTCTAATGTACCTACGTTTTTTTAATTATTGAATAGCGACTTGTCACCGCTAATAAGTACAGAATGAGCCCAAAATGGCTGAGGGCAAAGCAAAAATGGAACTCTTATGAGTGATGAAATTTTTAATGTCTGCAACCTTACTGCATCATAAATTAATGAGTAAGGATATGTGCAAAACGTTTATTCTTGGTGTTGCAAACAAGAAGAATACATACATCATTCACACTTGTGTTTCGTAAATGTTTTTTTTTACTTCTGTTCCAGTGATTTCACCAGGATGTTCACGCAGACAAGATATTTGCACTCTGACATTTTTATAAGTGGGATTTCCACTTTTAACTGTCATATTTCAACAAAAAAGGTTGCGATCAATAACTTTCAATGAATAAAGATAAAGCATTATTTTCTCAATTATCGGCACAGCATTATCACTATGGCACTGATACAGGAAATACAACTGCATGTAATAGCAGAGACATTAACACCCAATACCAAAACCTAGATCTGTCATATTACACCTCACCAGGTGTAGATGTAAAATGCTTTAACAACTAGATAGTCAAAGAAAGCGTCTCATTGCTCAAATGCAAAGCATGACTCAGTAAACACTTGATTTTGATGTGTGATCTAGAAATCCAGCACTTACATGATAAGTATATTAACCAATTTAATATGAATGAAGGCTACAGGTTATGTTAGGTTCTCAGAATTGTGTGCATGCTTTTTACACACTCACTCGTTCTAAATGGAGGGTAAGGGGATTTACTGAATTTTGATGGCATTTGTACAAACACGTATCCTGGAGGAAACACTGCTGTTCAGAGGGTGCTGTAGCAATGATAAGCCAAACACAGTATGACAAAAACAGTGCAGATTTCACGAGAATCACATAATAAGCCAATTCAGTACTAAGTAATTGTATGTTCCTGATTTACATTAATAGAGTATCAATGCATGCTAAACATAAAACATTTGAGAGATTAACTTTATATGGACCTGGAAAAAAGACTTAAAGAATTACTTTCTTCAATTATTGTATCCCTGTAATCATTTCTCATGCATAAATATTGTTCATTTGGTTAATAATCATGAAATGTAGTTTTCTTCGAGGTGTGGTGGTGGTGGTGGTATAGGGTATAACACTAGTTTTACTTATTGGTACTATTACATTGCTACCTTTTTCATGGATGCTATGTCCTCAGTGTAACTGAAATATTCCATCTTCCAATTAGGAATTAGACGACCAGAAAAGAATGAAGTGATCCTAGTCTGATTCCTTAGTCATATCCAACATGGAGCATATCTTGCTCTTTTGACTTAGACAAAGACTATAGGACATCATAGTGGGGTGGGAGGAGAGAATCTTTGCAATAATTTATCTAAGTTTTACATCTCCCCCTCCCCCAAACATACATTGTAATAGCAGTTATACACAAAATCTGCTACTATTGCATTGCTGCATTTACCAGTTAGGAGAAAGGCTGATGACCTCAAAAACAAACTGGTTTAAGAAATATGCACCTACCCTTACTGTAGGAGTGTTATATCCCTACTGTAACTGGTAGATGGCATGGCCACATGTTGTGCTCTCAAGATTGGACCCAGTGAAGAAATTAATTCGCTCTGGTGCGCTAAAGATCGAAGGTAAAAAGATGAAAAGGTAGTGTGAGACATCCAGAAAGTGGCTATCATGACATAATCCAAAGAGCAGTGACTAAAGTAGGCCCATGGTACAGCAATAGCTCTAACCTCATTAAAGATCCCTCGCGGTTTGGGACTGATAACCCCTTATTATAATCAGAACAACCCACCTGGAAATGAAGGCTGCCGAAATATCAGAAGAACCCTTGTGGGGGAGAAAGAGACAATTACAACCCTTTCTTCTCCTTTCATCATGTTCAGAGAAAGTCAAATAAAACCTAAAGGCCCCAACTCTGAAAAGGAGCCTAGCATGCCCAGCACAGAAATAACTGAGACTGGGAATCTCACTAGGAACAAGAGCTACTGAAGGTAGGTGATTCTTAGCTTGAAACCCATGTCGACAAAGAGGGGAAACCAAATCATATTTACCACTGAACTGTAAACAACCCTTTTCCAACGATATGGCATGAAGTTCACTCCTTCTCATTGTTGAAGCTAAGGAGAACATGAAAACTGATTTAAGGGTAAGGTTCTTGAAGGAAGCTTTACTCAACAGAATGATGCGGGTCCGATTCAATGGCACAACTACTAGAGACCTAGAGAGTATTAGAAAGTGCTTCCCGATAGCAAATAATGGTCGATACAGAACATTCTCTTTCCTCAAAAAAGAAAAAGAAACTCTGCAATTGCGGTTAAAGGGGACAGATATGATCAACATGTTTCCGACTGCATCAAATTACAGACGATTCACCACAGCAGAGCTATCAGGATGAATGGTGGTCCTACTTGGTGAAGAACCTGGGGGATTACTTTCAAAGGTGGGAAGGCGTAAGTGTACAGATGATCACAGCTCAGATTAAAAGCATCCACTGCTCAGGCCTTCTGCTCTGGCACTGAGAATACATAAAAAGGGAGATTGTTGTTTAGTCTCGTAGCAAACAAGTCCACTATTGGTCTCCTACACAACTAAAAGAGTGCCTCTGCTACCAACTGGTTCAGAGACCATTCCATAAGGACGACACAGACCCGTCTGGACAGGCTGTCCGTTAGGATATTTATCTTGCTCGGAATGTGGTGATCTCAGAGGACACTGCACATCGGACGAGTTTCCAGACTTCAGTGCATAGAAAAGGAGCATGTGTACCTCATTGTTGCCTGAGGTACCTTACAACTAGCGTGTTGGCAATCATAACGCAACGATGCCTTGTCGGGCTAGAAGAACTGCCAACATTTCTAGGTTGCTGATATGAAGAGTCGATTCTTCCTGAGACCACATTCCCTGAAAAACTAGTCCCTGTGGCTCCAGGTGAGCACCCCATCCTGAAACTGATTTTTATGTGTACAGAGAGGTATAGTGTTTCGGGGTGTGAATCGGGACTCCAGTTAGAAATTGGTCCTGATCTAGCGACCAACGTTGATGGTGATGAAAATCATATCCCAGTGGTATCTAAGGTGACATCAGGTCCTTGTGCGGTCTCCAGTTCGCTAGGAGCAGGAACTGGAGAGGACGCAAATGAAACCCCCTTAGGGGAACTAATTCTGCAGCTGCGTTTAGATGTCCCAGGAGAGTGAGGTAAAGGCGAGCCAACAATGAAGTCTTGGCAAAAAGACCTTCTATGAGTGACATAATCTAAGTGATCCTTTCTGGGGGAATGGAACTATTTCCTGACTGGTGAGGAAATTCATCCACACGAAGTCCTGACAAGAGATTAGATCTGATTTCTCTTAATTGGGTATTAGACCACGTCGAATCACTGTCAACCAATAGATGGACTGGTCCTTCAGAAGAGTATATCTGAGGACGCCGTGCATCAATCAGTGATCGAAATACTAGTGAATGGGGACCCAAAAATTCTCAGATGAACCGCTTTTACACCATCACCCTTGTAAAGGCTCTATAGAAGAGGGAATTACCACCCCTTCTGGTGGCCTAGACAAAACCGGAGGTATTTCCTATTGTCACGGAAGATGGGGATGTGATGGCATGCATCCTGAAGATCTAAGGAGACTGCCCAGTTATTGAGTCTGATGGCATTCCTGAGAAAGGCAGCAGTCTCCAGATTAAAATGTTCTGCAGAAGAATGTTTTTGAGGCGAAAAGATTGATTATGAATAAAAATTTTCTCCTTTTTTAACACTAAAATGATCTGGGAATAGAAACCCGGACTTTGGTCGTTTTCCACCTTCTTAACCCGAGTACTTTATTAGAAGAGTGTACACCTCTACTTTTAGATGAACCAGTTTAGACTGGTGAAAATAAATAGGGGTCCGCGAATGAGGAGCAGGTTCCAGGAAACGAAGTAGGTAAGATTCCTTTATTGTGGAAAGGATCGACACATCGTCTGTAATGCCTGACCAAACCTATGAAATGAGGTCAAGTCAGGCACCTACTTTGACACTGAGAAGAAGAAAATGTTGCTGGTGAGGGTGCGAATCCCTGGGGTCAACTACATTACTCATAAGGGAAGAAAGAGTAGTCTGAAGACTTTCTCCCTTGGCGTCTATGACCACCTAATCTAGAGAAAGACGAATGGAAGGGAGTTTTGAACTGAGGCTGCTTGTGTGGCTGCTGAAACTGATCCTGTTTGAAAACCTTGGGAGGATATCCCATTAACTGATCAGGGAGGACACGCTTCTTGGCGGATTTAGTCGGGTCCGGATTCATGGTCGGGGATCAGTGTTGTTGGTCACTCACGTCTTGTAATGCTATGACAGGGATTAGACCTCTGAAGAATGTCTCCACATCAAGCGGCGCGGTCCTTAACAGGTTTTTGCTGTGATCTGGGAGACAAGTCCAGGTCCCAGCCGATATCCCAACCCTTAGCACTCGAACCCAAAGGGAGAGTTCTTAAGGGACCAAGCAGGGGAATGGACCAGATAACTAGCGGTGGAAACCAGCGGCTGAAGTATAGAAGAGAGGATGTACCACTCCTCCTGCTGTTTGGCAGCCTATTGTCCCCAGGTGCGGAGAAAAACTTCTGAGTAAGCTCCCGAACCAATGCTGAGTGCAGGAGCAACAGAAGGTCTGAACAAGAATGAATCATAGAAAGTCTCTCCAAATTGGAGAGAATTCTAGTGTCCTCAGCTATTGAAGGCTTTCCCTGCATCATCTGACACGAAAGTTGCTATGAAGTAGGGGACCCAAATGGATGAGAAGACTCTACCAGAACCTGTTCTTCTGGAAACGCATACGAGTCAACTAGAATAGTAAGGGCATTATTGTGTTGGCGTCGCTCTTGAGGCCAGTGAGGAGTATCCTTCCTGGTGTCTATCTCTGCCGATGAAGAGGTTAAAATGGTGTTTTATCGTCTCACAACCACTCACGGTTGGCAACGGGACTAACCCGTCGATCTGTAATCCTCAGACAACAGGT
Source organism: Margaritifera margaritifera (assembly GCA_029931535.1). Classification (NCBI taxonomy): domain Eukaryota; kingdom Metazoa; phylum Mollusca; class Bivalvia; order Unionida; family Margaritiferidae; genus Margaritifera; species Margaritifera margaritifera. The sequence goes on along the minus strand of JAQPZY010001637.1, from coordinate 2,844,652 downwards.
TTGACAATCCCCATCTGACATACCAAGGATGGGTCATCCATGATGTAGGGGTGGAGGGACAGGGTAGTGAAGTGTCCCCAAATCCCGTAGGAATTAAATGGGATCATAAGGAAGGGGAAATGCTGATCCAATATCTCTACTAGCCAGGCAAGCAAAACATGACTCCCAATCTTTATAAAGATTAAATGGTGACAAGCAGAAAGAGGTGGTATCGACCCATTCCCTGTCCCCAAACTGTCAATCAAAACCAGGTGCCCAGTTGCTTGAAGATTGTTGCCCGGTGACCGGTGACCAGTGCTCGGAACCCAGTGACTGACCAGTACCCGTTGACCGGTATGCAGTAATAAGTGCACAGTGTCCAATGACCAGTGTTCAGTCAATGATCACTGGTCAAAGACTGATCCATTGATGATGATCTGATAGAAGAATCTTTGTTTGGACAAACTAAAGTCAGCATCAGCTCTGTTAGTGCAAGAGCACTGCTCTTCCCTACCTCTGGGAAGATGCCACTGACTCTTCTCGGGCACCAGGACTTTCCTTCCCTATCAAGGATATGTCCTTAACAGGAGTCTACAGAATTGATTCGAGTGTCAGTGTCCCGTGGCCTATAGGTAATTTAAGAACCAGAAAAAGTGATGCTAATCCCTCCCTCGCTGGAGGTGGCCATTTCCCTAGGAAAGGAAATGACCTAGACCTCTCTTGGGAAAGGGGGTCATCTTAAGATGAAGAAGAGGATGTGAGACCCTTCTTACTTCCTCTGTAAGTGCAGTGACTTTCAGCCAAGTCCCACACTGCATCTTACACAGACAACAAATATGACAACCATTGGTACATGTAAATTTAGTATATGATAAACAGGTGGGGTGAGTGTCCCAAGGGGGCATTCTTATGCCCGCATTGACCCACACATTGCTGCATAATTATAATCTGAAAGAGAAACAATAAAACTCAAAAGAAAATGAACCGAAACAAAAGTGGGTAGGAGATACTTACCCTGACGCCAGTCCCAGGATGGGGTACAAATTTACTAGGCATGATGTCACTAAGCGAGGTGCAAAAACCCTTAAATAGTAACAAAAAGTGACACAGATACACGCAAATAAAGCAAGAACTGGGGAGAAAATGACTAAAAGAACACCAAAGGAATTTATTAGGCCAAAAACATGCATGAATACAAAAATGAAGATGAATTTCATTACATACACAAGTGTATAGGCACAAGAATCCAAGGAAAAAGTGGAAGATATTCTGTATTTTTGGATATGACTATGGCATCAAACTGGGATCATGTTGTATTATTTTCTTGTCCTCCAATTACTATTTGGAGGAGGGAATTTAGTTTGGACTGGGGATCTGTCGTCCCAGAACATGGTAGGAATGAGATAAGAGATGTCTGTGGTTTACCTGCATCAATCTCAACCAGACTTGAGCTAGTGATTGATGAGGTCCCTTGATGGGAAGCTTTTTTATTGGCCAGCAACTGCTCCAAGTAACTTGTCACCAATCGCCACTCCTTGGATGCCTAAAGATGGAAAATTAATGGCATCTGATTATAATAGGGCTGACCATATATCTACATAATTTTGATATTATTTGGAATTGCATTCACTTAAGATGAACTGCTGCAGAAATAACATTAAAAAAAAAAGATTTCTCAAGAATTGCATTCAAAATATAGCAGAATGCAAAGATATCATGAAAGCAACATTATTGTCATGATTCAACCAGTTGAAATTTAGCTGCAAGCATTTTGCTACAGAAAAAAAATATATATATATAATTCAAAAGTATTCTTGACAAGGGAATGTGTGTTACATGTACTGTCTTAGAAAAAGACAAGTTCTCAACATACCTTTGCCATATTTTACTGTAATTTGAAACAAGATTTTACGACATTTTCATACGTAATCTGCATTCTGACTAGTCCAAAAAAGAATTTCAGCAAACAAATCTATAAAAAAAAGTTTATAATGACATTCTTTTGTATGTTTCTTTAATCAAATTTTGTAAATGTGCAAGAATGCAGTAAAAGGTTTGCATTTATGGATTTTACTACATTAATAATGGTTTTAGTCTTGCAAAATATATCTTTCACTGTCCATGCTTTTAACTCAATATGCAACAGCAAAAGTACAATTTAGGTTATAAAATCCATAATTCAAAGATGATTTTAACCTAATCATATCTCTCATTTTAAAGCAAACAAAAGTAAACCTAAAGTCAGAATTGTCCATTTTTGTTAGGTAAAATGGGATCTGTTCTCTGATGCAGCAAACAGGAATTTACTGTCATTTCCATGTCTTACAAATGCTATTGTTGATTTGAAAATATACCAATGACATGACTTCCAATATGGAAAAGTACTCTTTCTACGATGCATTCCTGCAGCTTTTGAAGGGTGCAAAAGATAATACTAAAAATAAAATCTTTTCAAATTTAATCATCTAACATAACAAATAGAAAATAAAGTGAGTTCTTTTAAAGACCAGTAATTGGTTATTGTTATTGTTTGAGATGGACTAAATTGGGCGTCACTGAGCAAATGGATTTTAGACAGGATCTTTATACTTTGGTTGCTTGTTAACAGTAAATTATATTTCATTTTGCTCTAAGGTGAAACTGTACACAACATGAATGACAACTGCACTATGTGTAATACTATTTCTAGCATCAGTTTGTAATGATAAAGAGTTTTTACTTTTTCCAAGTGAATTTTTATTAACAGATTTGACAGTATATCATTTCTATTCTCTTGTAAGTCACGAAAACCTCCTACCTGTGAGTCTTTAAAGAAATTGTACAAAAGCACATCATCAAATTCCAGTCCTTTGGCCTCATAGATTGTCAGGATCAGTCCAAATCGGAGCTCATCTGGGACTGACTCTCGAGCTGCTTTATCTTTCACCAAGATGACTTGGTGAGCTCCGAACTCGATATGTGACGTCTTACAGCAATTTCCATGCAGGAGCACTGGAAGATCACTTAAGCTCCAGGACTCAAGTAGAATTGGCTGTGAACCATTGAAAAGACCTTGATCTTTCTCGAGTTGGTCAAAAGACTCAGGGAAAAATTCAACTAGGAGGTCCAGGACACTTGATGCAAGGGAGAGAATTCCAGCATGGGAACGATAGCTGCGTGTTAGCTGGTAGACCTTTTTTGGCACTTCAATAGCTTCTGTTCTTCCCATGCCTTGTACTGATTGTTGTGCATGGAAGAAAAGGGATTTCAGGTCACTGAATCTGAAAGAGACACCACGCATGATACTTTGTGCTGTATCTCCAGTCAAAAACATCTGGTTGGGATTCTGACAGATTCGAATCAAGAGACAAAGTTCCGCCTGTGTGAAGTCTTGAGTCTCATCAACAAAGATCTGATGAATAACCCATGGAGGCACCTGAACATTTCGAAGACGCTTGTAGATGTCATGGACAAAATCTGTCTCATCAAAGAGATTCTTCTGCTTCTTGAAGTGATCATAGCGAGTGAAGCACTCATAAATTTTGTATCTTTCTCCTGAAGAATTGGGTGATCTTTTCCGACCCATCACTATATACTCGTCCTTGCTAAGGTATCCACAGGGGTTGGAAAGAGCCTCAAATGATCCCTTGATGAAAGACATGATCTCTGTCCAGACCTGGGAGGGGTGATAGCTGACCTTCATTTTTTTCTTTATTTGTGGCCAAATCTCATCCACAAATACTTCGTATGTCACTTCACGTTTATGGTCCACTTTCTTCTGAAAACAACAATTTCAGTTTTAATGTATATCATTCATGGATGTCCAAACAGCAGTCATACATATTGGTGGTGGTCCTAATCAGGTCAATAAAGTTTAAACTTTATTTTACATTGATTTTACAACAAATTCTCACAATTTGTATATAGCACTTTATTGAACTGCTGAACGAAGTATTTAACCTTAATTACTCCAGTCAACCCTTTACAAAGTGGAGACTGTTATAGGGTAGTAGGGGGTGGTAGTAACTGTTATGGGATAGTGCAATTACATCAAGAAAATACTGCATGTCCTAAGAGATGAATAATAGCAGTTGTAGATGCAGTCCCTCAGTTGTTAGCATACCAGACTCTTGACCAGAAGGATGCGGGTTTGAATCCTACCATCTGATCAGCCTGGGTCATCTATAATGGTGTGCCTTCAGGCTTGGCACTTCACTCCAACTGCAATAGCGCTAAATAACCTACTTGTGTTGCTGGGCTGTAAAACACTAAACCAAACCACACCAAACGAAACTGTCTCAAAATGTGGTAGCTGATACATTCAACAAGAATGTGTTCCACTGTCAGTGGAGACTGGCAGGGTACACAATCTTACTGTGCTTCTCCTTTCAGGATATATGCATGAATCAGGTATGTGTGTCCTATATACACAATTGACACAAAACCACCTAATCTCTGCAGTTTGGTCTATATGAGGGTTCATGCCACTCTCCAATGATGGATTTGATGTTACAAAGCTTGTTTGTGGAGTTTTCATTCTACATATATTGCCAAGTATACTGAATATGCCAATTTATAAAATATTTGAATTCAGTATATGGAATCTTCCATTTGGAAATGGGTGACTGCAGGGCAGCTTTGTCTGCTTTATCTACCCTTTCATTAACCCGATACCAATGTGACTAAGGCAGTCAACAGTACAGAACAATTTTTCCAGATTGTATGTACAAATCATGCTTCTGTAAGATCATGGATATAAATGAACAGTCAAATATAACTTTTTGCAAGGTTTTCAGTGTGTAAAGGGACTCCATAAAGATAATAAAGTTTGTTTTCAGAGATTTTGCAATGTTGTTTAGTGTGATAAAACGAAGATTTTATCAGTCAACCAGCTCAAGTGATTGTACCATCGGGTGTTGCAATTGCAGCTCCAATCCTGAATCTATGTGTTAAACCATCTGTATAAAGACCAATGATAAGAGGCTCTGATCTCACTGAATTTACTATGAGATATTAGAAATTTTTTTAGGACTTTTGAATCGGGAATGATCAAATATTATTGTGGGAGTCTTAATAATCAAGGTGTTGATTTTGGCGCATAGAATTGTGTAGTATTTCCAACTCTGGTTATGCTGATGTTAGGAGAGGATGAATTTGTATGCCAAAAGGGGAATTAAATTTAGTTTCTGAGCATAGAAAGTGTGGCATTTTGGTCTAAAGACTACATCTTATGTGGGATTAGATGGATTAGAAGATAGTTTGGTAATAGATTGAAGAGCTAAGTCAAACAGCAACTATATGTTCTTTCTTTATGAAAGTTTCTCTAATAAATGCTTAATGCCCGATTAAATAGTCTTTTGTACTTCTCTAGCATCTGAATCCACATTAAAGGTCTGAAAATAGCTTTTTGGACTCAAGATACTTGACGAGTCTGTCATTTATTATGAGTTCCATGGTTTTGCAAATACAGCTTGTTAGTGATATGGGGCAATAGTTGGAAGGGTTGGTATGGTCCTACCCAAGTTTGATAATCACTTGGGTTGCTGTTCTGCAGAAGTCAAATATTGCTTATCAAACACAGCTCAGCTTCTGGGGGCTGGGGGTAAATAATATCAGATGTTGATGCACATGTGATGGACAAAGGACAATGCCACAAGATTACATTGAGCTAATCAGAACTGGCTTTGAATGTAGTGCAATCAATTCTGAATTGCATTTCTCATGCCTGTAACATACCTGATGAGTTCCAGCAGCATGTGTCTCTTGGTCTTCATCGTCCATATCATCATCCATGTCAGCGTATGTCTCCTTTTCCTCCACATCAGAATCCTCATCTAATCGTGGCAATCTTCTGAGGGAACCATCATGGTCTGACCACCCCTTTATATCTACCTGTACATAGCAATAAGTCTGGGTTTGTTTTAAGACCTTACAGGTCTGCACATAAACATGACAATACAATATCCATAATCAAGCAAACAAATTAAAGGGTAAAATGCTATATTCCCTTGCAGCGTTATTGTTGAGGTGATAGGAACTGCACATAGGTCAAAATGGCCGTCCCCAACATGCATGCCCCTGAAACAGCAGGAATCTATAGTATAACAGTGTCTATGTCTCATGATATAAGTATGAATCCAGAAAAAAGGGTCTTATCAATCTGATACATTTGTCTGGAATATAATAAAGCTATATCCTTTACCTCTTCACCCACATTTTCCAGACTTGCCTTACTTTTGCTAATGCAAGGTAGCTACTAATGCTATTAGTCTTTATTTCTGTGTAAATCATCTTTCCTCTTTATCATTAAATATAGAATCACATGCTCTAATTTACTTCTTGACAGTGCACTTTCTTAAAGTCTGAAAGCCTGAATTTTCACCAGTCATTTCTTTACTTCTATTATAAAGCAGATATGATTTGCTGCAAATTTTGCCATAAAAACATGTCAATACAAGTAAACAGTCGGATCGTGGCAATTTATAATTGGAACCGTGACAAGCATGTTTTATTATTACATAAACAAATGAATACCCAATAGGTAAAATTGCACCTAAATTCATATTGTTTGAACAAAATATGTACAGAAAATACATGGAAATCATAGCAGTAAGAAACTCTAAAGAAACAGTTATAATATATGTCTGATTAATGAATAGATGACCTTCTGTCATCACACACACATCTATATATATATATATATATATATATATATATATATATATATATATATATATATATATATATATATATATATATATAGAACCTGTTTGTCTCTTGCATTGTTAATGGAGTCGAAGAAAAGAGAGAATAATATAGTTTTTTACGTCCAATATTCAATGCTACCTTCAAACTGCCATCCTCCTTCCTTTCAAAGAAATATGGGCCACCAATCGATGCATCCAGTATTAGCAGGAGTTGTCGAGATGTGAGAAACAGTGGGTATAAAAGCTCATCCATATCCTGAAGCCTGCTTGGTAGATTTTCTGCCTATCGTTCTACGTGACTGTGTATGATGTCATATGCACGACTAAGCTTATGAAAATTCATCTGCACCTCGCTGCAGAGAACAGCATTTTTGGTGACAAAGATCTGATGAAAGTGGGCATACTGGGAACTTGACGTCTCCTCTGCTGGAACACCAATGAGAAGAGATCCTGCCTCATATTCTCAACATATTTAAAGCACAAGATTTAAGCTCAAGTACAATAATCGTATGCAAATAACAGTATGCAACATCATTTACAATGATTACAGAATCATACAACTTTTTGAAAATAGTCTAAATGTGGGTCCCTCTATTAGTCTTGCAATATAACACATTCCAAGCATCATCTATACACATATATCCACTTAGTTTTAGGGTTCTGAGCCTGAGCTTGAGTTTCATGTTCATTACTGTTTTTATTACTGTACTACTTAAGTAGTGTTTTTGATTACTGTACTAGTGCTTTCATTACTGTACTACTGTATCACTGCTTTGATTTCTGAACTATTGTACTACTATTGTAATTACTTTATTGCTGTTTTTGATTACTTTATTACTTTACTATTACTGCGATTACTGTACTACTGCTTTTTATTACTGTAATACTTAACTACTGCTTTGATTACTGTACTACTATGTACTGCTGCTTTGATTACTGTACATCTGGTTTTGATTGCTTCACTACTGTACTACTGTTTGTGATTACTATAATACTTTAATACTGCTTTTGATTACTGTACTATTTTGCTACTGCTTTTGATTAGTGTACTACTTTCCAACTTTTTTGATTACTGTACTACTGTGTACTACTGCTTTGATTACTGCAGTACTGCTTTGATTACTGTACTACTGTGTACTACTGCCTTGATTACTGTACTACTGTGTACTACTGTTTTGATTATTGTACTACAGCTTTGATTACTGTACTACTGTGAACTACGGCTTTGATTGCTGCACTACTGGTTTTATTACTGTACTACTATGTACTACTCCTTTGATTACTGCACTACTGCTTTGATTACTGTACTACTGTGTACTACTGCTTTGATTACTCTACTACTGCTTTGATTACTGCACTACTGCTTTTGATTACTGTACTACTTTATTGCTTTGATTACTGTACTACTGTTTTTAATTACTGTACTACTGCTTTTGATTACTGTACTACTGCTTTGATTACTGTACTACAGCTTTGATTACTGTTCTACTGCTTTGATTACTGTACTACTGTTTTTAATTACTGTACTACTGCTTTTGATTACCGTACTACTGCTTTGATTACTGTACTATTGTGTAATATTGCTTTGATTACTGTACTACTGCTTTTAATTACTGTACTGCTGCTTTTAATTACATTACTATTGCTTTTGATTACTGTACTACTGCTTTGATTACTGCACTACTGCTTTTATTACTGTACTACTGTGTACTAATGCTTTGATTACTGCACTACTGCTTTGATTACTGTACTACTTTATTGCTTTTATTATTGTACTACTGCTTTTAATTACTGTACTAATGCTTTTGATTACAGTACTACTGCTTTTGATTACTGTACTACTGCTTCGATTACTGTACTACTGTGTACTATTGCTTTGATTACTGTACTAATGCTTTTAATTACTTTACTACTTCTTTGATTACTGTACTACTGTGTACTACTGCTCTGATTACTGCACTACTGCTTTTATAACTGTACTACTGTGTACTACTGCTTTGATTACTGCACTACGGCTTTGATTACTGTACTACTGTGTACTACTGCTTTGATTACTGTATTACTGCTTTGATTACTGCACTACTGCTTTGATTACTGTACTACTTTATTGCTTTGATTACTGTACTAATGCTTTTAATTACTGTACTACTGCTTTTGATTACTGTACTACTTTACTACTTCTTTGATTACTGCACTACTGTACTACTGCTTTGATTACTGTACTATTGTACTTCTGCTTTGATTACTGCACTACTGCTTTTGATTACTGTACTACTTTATTGCTTTGATTACTGTACTACTGCTTTTAATTACTGTGCTACTTTACTACTGCTTTTGATTACTGTACTACTTTATTGCTTTTAATTACTATATACTGCTTTTAATTACTGAACTACTGCTTTTAATTACTGTACTACTGCTTTGATTACTGTACTACTGCTTTTGATCACTATACTACTTTACCACTGCGTTTCATTATAATATGACTTTACTACTGCTATTGATTACTACTACCATGTACTACTTCTTTGATTACTGTGCTACTGTATATTACTGCTTTGATTACTGTACTACTTTACTACTGCTTTTGATTAATGTGCTACTTTACTACTGCTTTGATTACTGTACTACTGAATTGATCACTGTACTACTGTGTACTACTGCTTTGATTACTGTATTTCACAATCTTTTTAAGAATACAAGACATTTAAGACACTGAATAGTAAACATTGTATTCATCCATACATCGACAATAATTGTACAGTATGAATTAACAGTAAAAATAATGTTTCATAATATGTGTTTAACTGAAGAACTTTTTTGGGAACAGACAGCGTCATCATATTGCAATATCGTGGCATCATCAACTTGTACATGATGTCATGCCAATTGTTATGGCATCAGGCATCACTATGCTAAAACAAGTCAAATTTCAAACTTTTGCACTTACTCATGAAATGAGACAATTATAGAGTTTTTTTTGGTGAATATAAAATTTTAAGAACCAGCATATCCATCAAACTGACCTTTACTTTGCATTGGTCAATATTAGGTTGTTTACTTCATAAAAACTTCATAGTCACCACACTTATGTCAAATATTGTATATAAACAAACAATCAGGCAAAGTTAGGTCTGTCCCCAGTAAAATATATACTTGGGACCCAGAGAAGGCACTTTTAATGTGAAGTAGTCAACCATAAATGCAATTTTGAATTGTGTATCATTTTCATATGAACCGTTTGAGTAACCTGAGTACCCTGGCATATATTTTAAAAAAAAGTGAATCCTGTGGGTACCATGCATGTTTAAATAGAGCAACCCTGATCATTAAATTCTCAAAGAAGGTGTATTTTTGTTTAAATTGTATAACTGTCTAATAAGAAATCAAATTTAAATCAATTTATTTTTGAGTGATAATTAAAAACGTGCACTCATGAAACTTACTGAAACTTACTGATTGTATGCAACTACTACTACAGTTAAGTGATCATAAATTATATTGTTAAACTTCCAAATAATTAAAATATAGACCAGAAATTGGACCCCCACCCCTAGAATTGGGAATTTTTCATCATGAACAAGTTTTGGGGAATTTTCAACACATAGTCTTATGGTTTTTAACCTCTTAAATCTCATCACTCATGATTTTTGTTCCTAAAATTTGTTCTTAATTTGTAGAGAAGTTGCCTTTTTAAATAGAACCAGTAGCAGACAGATGTTGCTGTTGTTGTGTTCTTGGTATAAAAAACAAAATTATAACAAATCTTTAATATTAAACAAATGTATCTTTATATTTATCAAACATGATGTACGTTTAGATTTGTTTACAACTATTATGTTTGTTACTTACAGATGTTAATTGGAATAAAGTGCCCTATGATCACATCATACCATTAGTTAGTTTAACATCAAATTAAAGTTCTGTGCTTTAAAGATAAGAATCTTTGCAGCATATGTACCAAGCAGACACAAGTTGACAGACTAAAATACTGAACACTATTTAAAACTATATTCCATTTTTTTATTAAAAATATGTGAAATAGAATGTCATAAAAAAACATAATTTGTTTCATTAGAAATAAAGTAGTTGAGAAGTCTCTTAACATTTCTGACTACACCAAGCGTACTTTAGCAGATAAATCTCAGGCCAAGTATTGAAAACATAGCATTAATTGTGAGTATGGACCATTACCAACATGTACGGTCAACTATCCAAACAGCTAGTCAAAAAAAAATTATAATTATTAAAGGAATACATATCTGTCATTATGAAAATGGGGAGCTGTCTGCTATATTGTCAGCTTCTTGGCAATGCGTGTAAGCTGGAGAATCTGAATACATACAGGGTCCACGTTATGGGGCGATTCAAGCAAAAAATAGTTATCCTAGACTCTGTCATTTTCAAGTAAAAAGTTCACCTTGCCTTGCAGTGATTTCATGACAATATCCCCACCCCATTTTATGTCAATACAGAGCATTAATAATCAAAGCAAAACGTTGAGTTTGGTGTCAGTTTTCCTTCAAAGAGGAGTGTGGAAAGTAGAAAAAGAAGTCTTATGCTCTGTACTCAATGTTAGTGCTAATTTGATGACCATAACTACCAGAAATTACATTTATATCTTCGGAATTCCTGCCAAAAAGTCAAAAAGGAACCTTGAAAAACAAGTGAAAAATTGAATTTGTGTTCCCGAATCCTATGTAAATTATGACTCTGTGGACATATTCAGATCCATTGTTAATAAACTTATTAATTGTATCCAATATTTCATCATATGAACATATGAAAAGAGGGCTTCTGCTATGGAAAATGTTGCCGATTTACGTCAGTAACCTACTTTCGAGGTTGCCGTCGTCTGTCAAACAACAAGTGTGGTGAAGTGAAATAAGAAAAGTTTTAATATTTGTATAAACTTTTAATTAATATTTCATCATTATTGTACTAATCTGACATGAAAATATGCAAAAACATGTGCCTAAAGTGACTATCGCCCATTCTGGCTGGAAAGGCAATTTTGTCCAGATAATAGGGTCAAGCATGGACGCAGACTTGTTATAATAAAATGCACTTAAAAAGCAATACCAAGTGTTTGTTGATTAAGATGACTTCTGATAAGTAAAAAGGTAAAATTATAGTTCCAATCTAGAAACACATGTAACGGATATGAATAGAAAGAAGGAAAAGTTCTGGCAAGCAAGATGTACTAACTTTCTATTGAGATATTTCAATACAAAAAATTCTGGGGCCACCAATGGAAACTGGGGCTGCTACGTGGCCCTAAATAATATAGCAGAATCATCCCTGTAGGCACAAGTCTTGTATAAGGATTTCAGGATTATATTGGCTATATTTGGACAATAGAAATTTCCCGATAACACATCAACTGACCTCGTAAAGTTTTATTTATTTTTTAAAAATTGATTAATACAATTAAATATATTACAATCATGAACTAAAAGACTTTCATAATACTTACTCATTTCATAAATTCTGTTGAAAAATTGTCAAAATATATAAGCTCATTGTGGTAGTATGGCACATAAAGCATCATGATGTTACAAAACCAATGAAGACTTCATCAGTTTATTATGAATACTACAGCCTGAAACAAATCATACATTTCTGAAAATGTGCTTAAATAAAAAAATTTCATTTCTTAAACAAACTCTTATTTTTTTCAGAAGAAAGGTGCAAAACCAACCTGATGCTGTCTCTTCAACAATTAAATCTTTACCATCCCTTTCATCCTCTTCCTCCTTATTGTTAATGTAGTCTACAGTACCAGTTGGGAGGGGAACATCAGCTTCTTTTGCCTTTGTCCAATATAACCGAAATTGAGACCACAGACGATACAGGCAACAGGTTGTCTTTCCTGATAAAAAAATCAACCATATACATGCATATTGAATATAATAATGAGAAATATGTTCGTGGATCATGAATGACCTGCCACAGTTATCTACTTATTGTTAGATGTTGCATTCAACAAGACCCATCAAGAAACTACTTGAATCTCCTGAACAAAATGCCACTGAAGCTAGCACAAAACTTCAGCAGAGATATTAATTATACATGTCACTGTGACCTAATTTGATAGGCGTTTGTTGTATTCACCAAGATGCATTCACACACAAAGTTGCATGATTCTGAGACGAAAAATGCTTGAGAAAATGATCTCAATGCAAAACTTAATCAAGTTCTGAAAATATATACAAACAAGGCTAATACTATATGGCCCTTCCGCTTAATGAGCAAGGCATATAAATCCATTCGCTTCACTTGGTCTTTCCTAAGAACCATACTTTCTTTCTCTTCGCCCCAAACTCAATCTTCACATTAGATTACACTGCAGGATTATCATTATCATTATATTTCTATTGTGCCTTTGCATCAGCTTTGTTTAAAGATTGTGAAGTCATGTGAGCCTAAACAGTGATGTAGTGTAACCCTTGCTTTGGAGTTATGCTGTCCCAGACGCTTAATCCCATGGACATGTGGTCTGCCATCCTAAATTGTTTACCGTTAATACCCTGATCTAAACTAATCTGTATTTGAACAAATGCCCGAATTATCTGTACTATAGATTTTATTAACCTGTACCACTGCGACCCAGTAGCAGTATTGGAGCCTTGGACCTAAGTGTGATGATGGCCTTTTCACTGTCAGTGAGACGGAATGGAAAGTCAACCTGGAGGTCAATATTCTGCAAAACATAGCTGACAAGTGCTGAGTTAAAGGTGTAAAACTTCATGATGAGATACTCGTTTGGACTTGCTGTTGGGAGATATTGTTGCTGTTTCTTTTGTTGTAAGCTTTTCAAATTGATATCCTCTTCTGCTTTAACAAAGAGCGCAGGGAACCTGAGTCCCGTATTGGTTTGGATCTGAATGGATGGAATTCTCAAAGGTTTCATTTTAATACTGCAGGGCTCCCCATGATTCTGAAACTTGATGATTCTTTTTGCAGATCTCTGAACTGACCTGCAAAAGAAACCATGTGTTTACTTGTGAATGCAAATCCACTTTACCGCTAGAAGAACATTTGGAGGCATCAATAATATACAGACTGGTATGGAGAATCGATGCCAAGGGAATGGGAGTGAAGTGCCTTGCATACAGATACACCATAACAGACAAACTTGGCTGGACTGGGCAGGATTCAAACCCATGTACCACTGTCAGCCTAAACTAAAAACTAAACCACTATGTAGGCAGGAAATATTACTGCAATATATTATTATAACTCGTTGAATATTTTGTACCCTATACGTTTTCATAATCATCTACCCATAACAAAATCATAATTACCAGTAATTAAATGCATTCTATTTTTCATACACAGAACTTAATATTTTTATTGAAATTCTTTAATATTTATTACAAAAGAATCAAACTGAAAATTAATTTGTGCTGAAAAAACGATCAGAAATATTAATAACTTTATCACTAAAAAATACATAATTAAAATCATAATACCATTGAGGCATTTTGTACTTTTTATTAATTCGTTTTATTTTGTAACTTCATGTCTTCATTTCTATATATGAATCAATAAGAGAAATTCATGTTTCAAATGGTTTCAAAAAACACGAGTATATGATTTAGAATGTTGCTGTCCTTGTTAGTATTGTTTGTTATCAAATCTCATATTTGTTATATGTGGGTAAGTATTTAATGGAGGCATTAACAAGAAAAGATTTTAAAAAATACATTTTTTACTGTTTTCTTTACAGTTATGATTCTTGTTGCTTGTTCTTGTCATCCTTGTCATTATTGATGTTATCCTGCATGAAATAATTTAGGTTGTACCTTCTTTATGCTGATATACCCTCTCTAAGTTCACGTTATAAATATTTTAAATTTATGTTGAGTACAAGAAAAGTCGATTTTAGAATATTATGTGTCCAATGAAATGTATCATATCGTGTACCCTGTATCATATAATGGTTATAATCTCTCACAATATAAATCAATAGGATAATGAAAAATAAAATAAATAATCACAACGTGCAATCATGCAGAAAGACCTTCTATCATCTCATTTTGAAAGGCTAATTGTTTTCTTAACTGAGGAGCTGTCCTGATCCTTCAATCTACCCTCCTATTGGATATCTTATCAGTGAGAACAAAGAACTAGTAATGTATGTGATCATTTGTTGTCATTACAATATCTACTGTTATTAATTAACAGCAAGACTATGACTTTTACAGCTTCCAATACCTTCACAATATCATTAATGTTATATACTGTTATTAATTAATGGCATGACAATGGCCTTTACAGCTCTCAATGCCATAACAATATCATTATGATATCTACTGTTATTAATTAACAACAAGACTATGGCCTTTATAGTTCCTAATATCGTAACAATACCATTATGATATTTACTGTTTTTATTTAACAGCAGGACTATGACCTTTACGGCTCCTAATACCTTAACAATATCGTTACTGAGTGACCTTTACTAGCCACTGTCACAACCTAACAGAATAGTTCCAGTTTTGTTAAACCAAAAGAGAGTTTGGAACCTGATTGATGTTGTATAATGCAATACAAATTATCTACTCACATTAGAAGGAGCGGAATATTTTACTTCTGTGTGCATGACCATCAAGTGCCTATTTTAATTTAGATGTCGCAGCATTATGCTATGACTGTAGTAAAAAAAGAAAACCGAAAGCAAAAGAGCTAGAGAGGATGGACTAAAAGTTTGTTTTAAGAGAAACATAATTGCAATCAAAGCAGAACCTCCAAATCTCAAAAGCTACCACAAGATCTGCAGGAAATGTTTTCAAAATATATGAGGAGGATGCAGGCGTATGAGGAATTTAATGACCATGGAAATAGTGGCAAACACTGTCACTTGGTACCCATGAAAAAAACTGATTACAGAAGAGGGTCAGAGATACTGGCAATAACATGCACCATTTAACTTGTGTATTGACATGACTGGTGACTGGTGACTTGTTACCCCCCGTGATCATCTTTAAAGGGAAAAGAGACCTAAAGAATGTTAAGCTCCCATTTCACATGTTGGCCTAACAAATATAGATGAAGTGTGGAACACAGACATTAAGTGCTTCTCTCTTGACTATGGATTCCTTTGATGGTCATTTGGCAGATGAAGTGACAAATATAAGAAATCTAGAACACCAGAGGCAGAAATCTCCAGTGGCACCCACTGTGCACCACATGTACACCACAGCCATTGGACGTCTAAACAAGCCATTCAAGGGACTGCTGCAGATACAATTGTCAGTTTATGTCAAAGACCAGACATTCAAAATTGTTCCAACTCTTGCTGGTGAGAAGACAAATAACAGAATTTCAATCCCTTCAAAGTAGCAAACGATCGACTGGATTCATAAAGCATGTGAAGAGCTAAAAGCCAAAACAGAAAACCAAAAAACTTGATCAGCAGCAGCTTCAAAGTGATGGTACTTTCATATGCAGTTTATGGTCTGGAGGACCATGTAATAAGGAATGATGATGCAGCTTCACTGGAAAATCTCCTTAATGATGATGATGATGAATGGTTTCAGGGCTTTGAACTGGAAGGTTTACACCAGATATGCGAGAACTCTTGACATACATTTCTAGATCAGAATCTTGAACAGGCATTTCAAGATCAGGATTTTTAATGTTTAGTGTCTAAGATATTGCTTGCACCAGAATCCGGAAGAAATAATGCATTCAATAATCACAATTCAATAAATTCATTTTCTGAATTAGTACAAAATTCTCTCAGAGGAGAAATGGATTTACAAACCAATCTTAAGATGGAGTATCGTTTAAGTTACTAATGAAAAACGTGTAGGAATTTCATTAGACTGGATTTGTCAATACCTTTTTGGAGTTATATGACATACTTTGTATTGCATTGCATTCATTTATTAGTTCATCATCAATGACTTTCAAAGTATACATTGCAAATGTGTTTCAATGAGATGTATCGTAGCCGAGAGAGAGAGAGAGAGAGAGAGAGAGAGAGAGAGAGAGAGAGAGAGAGAGTCCAAGTGATGTTGCATGATACAGACTGTTTGTGCTTGTAATAAAGAGAGACAGAGTGATACAAATATACACACATTGATTACTTAGTAAAAGTTTAATGCCATATGTCTTGATAAACACATTTTGTAATTTTAAATAAATGTTTCTTTTTTAATAGTGCATTGGCTGTTAAATGAATTTACCTTTCTTTATTAGTATGAATAGTGAAAATAAATGGACTTTTCAAGCTGCTCTTATGTGCATACCCCTACTGATAGCCTCACCAATATGATTCCATATGTGAGCCTTTTACACTCAATCCAGTCTCATGTGCCAACATGACTGATAAATTGGTTTCAGGCAAATCACCACGCGTATTTAATTAGCTTGTAATAATTCTACATAACCACATGTTTTTTTGAATCAAGTGACAATGACTCTTTTAATTAAAACTTGGAATCAACTGTTAATTCAAAGGTGCTAATTTTCTATTAAATATAACTTGTGACCGAAAAAGTAGTGCCCTTGTACATGAGGTTGATCGCAATCACCATGTAACCATACAAGGAAGATTACATAAGCCATGTAACCAACCTCTTTCTCTCTCATCACCAACATAAGACACTATGATAGAAAAAAACTAATGATGTAAATACACACTATCCTATGCATGAACAGTTTATTGTTTCATCCATCTCTCATATGCACATGCACACACATACACATACACACACACACACTCACTCTCTCTCTCACACACACACACTCAAAACACACACACACACACATACACACACACACTCACTCTCAAACACACACACTCACAAACACACACTCACACACACACATTCACCCATAATAACATGCCTTTATGAGACGTTTTTAATTTTGTTGTTGTAATTAGATTCATGAGGTTAATGTTGCTATAGGAACATAGGTTACATAAAACTTTGGTCATCTTAATCACCTGTTGTCGAACTTGATCTGTCTGCAAAACACATTTTCTCTGTAGTTATTACTAATCATTCATTTATTTACTGCTTGTTACTTAATGACACGTGTTATCTATAGGAATACTCGCATGTATAATCAACATAAAACATTTAATTGTACCAGTTTATTTTTTACACTGCTACGGGTAGGTTGGCAAGTGCGGTAGGTCATACAGATCTTTTGGGGTGTCTGATCTCTTTATATTTCATACATGGTTACCACCCAAATTTAGCAATTATTTTTTTAGATGTAGTTTTTCGTTCTCTGAAAACAAATAACTATCTCTTTGCGTATGAAAATTTATATGAATTATGGTAGTCATGAAGATACATCAAGATACAAAGTTTCATCAGCAAACAGTCAAAACAAAGTTTGCTTCATTTAGATAAAAGACACTCAGAATAAAACAAACAAATGTATGAAAAAGTCACCCAAGCATGGAAATGGAAAATTACATCACAGTGACCAAGGTTTGAAATGGCTGAGTTACTCTCCGTGAGATGCATCCAAATACCAATTTTCATAAGTGCATGTGAAATAGGATTCAAGATATTGAGAGTATAAGGAACAGCTTGCTGAAAATAAAAATATCATCCAAGAATGAGAGTCAGGTCATTATGACCTAATTTTGGTATGCTTGAGTTACTCTCCTTGAGATGCATGAACATAACAATTTTCATGACAGTATGAGAAACAGGGTTCAACACATGGAGGTGTAATGAATAGGTAGGTGAAAATAAAAAATTCACCCAAGCAGTGCTCTAGTTTGGTATGGCTGAGTTACTTTCCTTGACATGCATCCACATACCAATTTTCACAAGGTTGGTTAAAACTGGGTCTAAATGATTGAAGGCATAACAAATGAACAAATAAAGAATGAATACCCAAACAATCATATGAATAAACAAACACATCAAAAAATGTGCAAATTACATTTTTTACCAAAGGACTCAAATACACAGTATTTAATTTTTTTTAATCAGTATTCCAGATAGGCAAATATATGTGTTCCTACCCTCTTCCCCTGATGCCATTCCCTCTACTCTACAATCCCTCCTCCAGTCATCTTTTCCAGATTACATAAGTACCTGCACCATTCTCCATTATTCACAATTTTTTCACATTTATTTCATATATGATACAAAAAGAACTGTGTTGTCATCTAATTATATGACAAAACTATATCCACTGTCAGGACAGCTGCATAGTCATGCAAATGGCCCATTTAGAAGCCACACTCACCAGCAAAAAGCCACCTCACTCCACTGGTCGACTTTGAATTCATTTGTTTTTATGGTTGTCAGTTATTGTGGTTTTACAAAAAGGTTCACATTTTGAGCTTTTAAATGTATAGATATGCCTCTAACAAGAAAGAGTGTTCCATCTGTTTTCACTTATGGGCAATTGTAGCAACCAACAAATCAGTGACAAACAAGTTTGGGAATAAACTATATTTCTTCAGTCAAACATACCAAATTATAATACGTTTGGAGAACGTCCACTACCTTGAATATACAGTCCCTACCCCAACACACAAAAAAGACTTTAACCACAACTTTTAGCTGTTTTAGCAATAAAAGTGCTAAAACGTCTGCTTGCCAAAACGAAAATCAGACGAGAGTGGCCACCTCCCTGATATGGATTGGTGTCAAATTCCACCATTTGTCGGTTACTACTTGAGCAGAAGTGCACACTCATTTATGAATGCAACTACTGGGAGGGAGTATTAATTGGTTAAGTACAGAAGAAACATATTTTACTCCAAATAATGGTTACTTCATGAAATTCATTACCCAAGAGGAGGTAAGAGGATAAGCAAGTTACATCCCCTTAGCCCAAAGTTTGTGCTGTCTCTGGTTTTCTGACATATGTGAAGTATCTTCGAGTCTCATGTAATATGCAGGGATGGTATAGGACAGATTGATGAATGGACACAGCATTTGAAAAAAAAAACTTTTTTGCTCCTGCAAATCCTGGTGAAGTAGAGTAACTGATGTCATTATAAAGCTGAAGGGTGACATGGACGGTAGGTTGTCGCTCTGACACACCGGGTTAAATTAAGCTCTTTAGGATGATATGTTCCAAACAAAAGTTGGAGAATGTCATATGAGACATCTATTTCACGGCTGGCATGATGGTCAGTTCAGTATGTTTCAGGTACCACTTTAATGCCCCGATGGGGTCCTGATGATGCCCTTGGGAAAAAGTTTTCAACGAAGTCTGTGGTTTAAAAACTAACGACTGATTCCCCATGAGTGGACACCTGTTCTTAGCAATGAAACCAGGGGCTGTCATAAGATAAACCATAATAGACAGCAGATAGTTTGGGTTGACCAATAAAACATGGATTTTACTAATTATACCGGCTAATGCAGGTCTTATACGAAATATGAGTCAGTCGTGTGAAGGGTGCCTTGTTAACCAACATCAAAACCCATGATAGACCGCATTTGAGATTGAAGGTCAAGTCCTTAGAGGATGTACTAGCAAACATTCCTACCAAGCTTGATCTCAGCAGTTCAAAAGAAAACGTTGAAGATATGTTTTCCACCCAGCTGCTATGGAAGCCAACGATTGCTAGGGGAGCCACCCCATACATAATTTGAAAGAACATGTCATAGCAAACATTCCTACCAAATACTATGCTCCCAGCTTTTTTGCATGAAGGTCGGGGGAAAAAAGTACACATACCTATACAGTTTGCTGTGGTCAAGTACAATGTCCCAGACACGGATGATTTCTGATTAGATTTTTCCACCGACGGCAGAATTGGAAGCACCACCATCTTCCCCTGCCAGGTGTTGTTCTGCTGTCTTACTGCAGCGTTGGGAGGAATCAATTGCAAGCTCCCACAGTATTCGTCCACCTAAATTAGAAACACATAATTAAAACTTGATGCAGCTGACCGAAACTTCTAACGGGGCTACGACACAGTCATATATGTTTGATCCTGACTTTATTGACGTTTGCTTCCGACTTTACTGGCAGTCACTGGGGGCTACTACCTATTTATGATTGCTCCTGGCTCATTGGCAGTTATCAGAGGCTACTACAGTGTCATTTATGTGTGCTCCTGACTTTATTGGCAGTCATCAGAAGTTACAACACAGTCATTTAGGTTGTGCTGTTATTTGGCAGTCAAGAGGCGTTACCACACACTTAGCGTAGCTATTAACTTTATTGGTATACATGAAAGGCTACAACAGAGTCATTTACTGGCAGTCATAAGTGGTTACTTGTCATTTAAAATGTCTCCTGAAAGTATTGACAGTCATAAAGGGGCTACTATACTTTTAGGATTGCTCTCGACTTTATAGGCAGTTATCAGAAACTACTACACATTCATTTAGGGTTTCACTTGCCTTTATTTGCAGTCATCAGAGTTTACTGCGGTCATTTAGGATTTCACCTGACTTCATTTGCAGCCATCAGAGTTTACTACAGTCATTTAGAATTTCACCTGACTTCATTTGCAGCTATCAGAGTTTACTACAGTCTTTGAGGATTTCACCTGACTTCATTTGCAGCCATAAAAGTTTACTACAGTCATTTAGGATTATTCCCAATATAAGATTACTCCTGGCTTTATTGGCGATTATTAGTGGCAAAGAATTACATGCCTCTGTAAAAGCAGAGAAGGGGGACTGTTTGTTTTTTTCTTCCATTAAAGAATGTTTTATTTCAAGAAGAAAAGAGAAGCAATTGTTGATTTTCAAATGCAAGTAACCTGATCAAATAACAAATCAAAGTGAATGCATACAATTTAGGCTAATTCAGTAAATGTACTTTTGATCAGCAGCATTGATGGTATAGTGATTGCTAGGCTGCAAGCACAATAAACAGAAGATATGTATGATTTTTAAGTAGATATAAGGAGATATTTCATGGGTGAAGTGGAAACATTATCTTGTCATGAGTGGCAAAGAAATGAGTGATAATACAAAATGTTACCACTTCACGAGTGAAATATTTCCATATATCTACTAAAGAAACACAGATTGTCTTTGTATTATATATTTGTTAAGGAACAAAAAACTGTCAATCTGCAATAATTGTCGTCTCCATTCTGATCACAAGTGATTAACGACTGCATTATTACATCGATAAAAAGAAGTTCTGAAATTTTACAAGTTAAGGACAGCGACCTTTTACAAATTGAGATTGTACATACAATGCTTCAAATGGTGCATTTTATCAAATTAATGACTGTTTTCATATGAAACTTAAGAGCATATATTTGTTAACATGTTTCTTGCACAGATTAATACAGTGAATATTGTTGGGGTGGGGGTACTGTATAAACATCAGAGCAGTTGTATCTGACATACATATATAAACGAAAGATTTTAATGATTGTGAATTTACTTGTAACGATTTCAGTTCTTGATTATATTTGTTTCTGCATTTAAATTGCTCTTTTGTGTGACCTTGGTAAGGTTGCATTCTAATTCAGTAACAGACGCTGCAGCCAAATTTGGTTGTCACTTAATTATGGTTCGCAATCAACACTCATCAATGCCCAGTTTCTTCATTGTTTTCAAACATGATTATGATTGTAATGAGAGTTAAAATCGGTACTTAAACAATTGTATTACTATATTTAATCAAGAGCTTTTACCAGAATATTTATAACAATTGTTGTAGAGTGTAACAGGTATACCATACTCCATGGGTGACCAGAATACTAAGTAGTAATAGGTCATGTAAGTTCAGTCACTGAAAATCTGCATCATTCATGAGAAAAACTAATTATGAAAAAGTGAATGCTTGAAGCCGACGTTTTGTTGTTTGGAGTTCATTTTTTGTCATTTCTTGATGGTGCATCTTCATTGATTAAATAAATGTATACTAGAAGGTCAACAGTGATGATATTTCAGGAACTGTTCATCCTGATGGAGAGAGAGAGAGAGAGAGAGAGAGAGAGAGAGAGAGAGAGAGAGAGAAAGAGAGAGAGAGAGAGAGAAGGAGCAGAAGAAAAAATATGACATAGGGCTAAATATGCAAATACAGGTTTGAATAAAACACATAAGGGAAGACATATTTTCCAAATGGGAAAAGAAAGTAGTTCCAAAAGCGATACCACCACTGTGGTGATAAAAGTGGAATTTTCTCCGACTGATATAATTCAGTATCTAACTATTTAATTATAATAAATAAATATTGTTACTCAGCTGGACTTACTGTTTGAAAGAAACAACCAACCTTGACTTCCACATTTCAATTATCCAGTCTCTGTTTTATTGACCCTTCGGAAAGCACAATAATGATAACAAGCTTATCTGGATGGGCGAACAGGATGACCAAATCAAGATGCCCTTAATGTAATCCTCACTAGGTGTTGCCATATATACCTTTGGACACCTTGGCTTCATAAAGCTGCAGATTGGGTGGCACTTTCTTTAACTTCTTGCACAGGTGTGGCTGCCATTCCCCGCTGGCCAGCAGTAGGATTTTTCGCACGATCCTAGTCTTTATGTACTGTGGTATGTGCTTATCCAGCAACTTTTTCCACACATCAGCTGTACATTCTACCTCCCAAACCAAATCATCAAACACCTATTGAAAGTATACATTCAAATAGTAATACTATGTGTCCAACATTTAGGCAACAAATTTACAAAAGATAAAGCTTGATTCTGGGAGACATATCCTATTTACTCAGTCACAGTAGCTCATAATCCAAGGGTCATGGGTTCAATACCTGCCCCCCACCCCTACACACACACACCAGGTGGACTCTATCAAAGGCTATACTCTATAAAGGTGATACAAAATTTAAATTACAGTTAATTTACATTTTAAAACATAATTTTTGGCAATCGATGCATTCAAGGTTTGTAGTAGTCTGCCAAGTCGCAATGCAAAGTCACTAATGGCCACAAGTGAAACATATTTTGAAGGCTAAATTAATGAAAAAAAGGGATGACAGTGCAGTGCAGACAACAAATTTAAGGTCGCATAACTGTCAAAGCAAATTATTATTATTATTATTATCATTATCTTTTATTCGTACCACAAAATCACGCATTGAGCATTTTGTCCCTTTGAAATTGTATGCCCAAATTTTGAAAAAGGGGGACACAATATCCACTGACCTTGGGATCCTAGATAGAACACTGCCAAGGATAATTCAGGAAATTATTGTGTAGAAATAAAAGTGGGTGGATTCAAATATCAAAGGTCATAACTACGCTAAATACTTATGAAGATCGACCACTGAAATATCACATTCAGCAAGGGTGTTGTCAGTATAAAGTTGCATACCACAGATAGTTGAAATCCAATATGAATTAATGTGATTGCACAGAAAGGAAAGTGGGAGAGTCAAATAATCAGGGGCCATAACTATGCTAACAAATGGATGCTAAATATTTTACTCTGCAACAGCAATAATCAAACTTAACATCAAACTTCTCATCAATATCAACTACATGTTATATTCAATTTAAATCTAATAAAAAGGGGTTAATGTGCAGAAATAAAAGTTGATGGACTTAACAATCTGGTAAAATGAGGCAGATAGCTGAAAACTGAACTGGGCAAAGGCCTAGCAAATATAAAGCCCGATACCAAATTTGATTGAAATCCAATAATAATATATTCTTTTGTGCAAAACGAAAGTGAAGGGGTTCGATAACCGAGTCTATAACTCTACTAAATAATGATGCAGAATGCTGATAATCCAAATTAGCTTAGGTCCTGTTATTTCAAGCCTGTCATCCAATCATAGATAAATGAGTTGCTGTGCTGAAAGTGGAGTGGGTGGATCAGACAAGCAGGGGATACATCTTTGCTAAATGATGTTGTGGAATACTGACAATCGAACTCAACTAAGGTCTCATGCTCATGATAAATTTGGTTGAAATGCAAAAGAAAGCTCCTCCAGAATTGATGAACTAAACCTTGCGCTTATCATTTTTAGAAAATGTGTCGGATAGAACCGCTTAATTGGGGATGAAGGCCCAACACTTTCATGACATGCAAACAGAAGTGGGGAGCTCTCTCCCAGTGGCGAGAACAGTAATACATTACTCTATTAAAAGCCTTTAACCACAAATAGCTAACTTTCTCTTTTACCTTTTTGAAGTTAGAAAGTTAGCCATTCCACAATCTCAGTCATGTTTCGCAATTATGGAAAGGATAATATAGGCATAAACAAGACCAATTCAGCTTTATGTTCATCTTTGTTTTATCTTGACTGAAGGCTTGACACTTTGAAGACATGCAAACAGAAGTGGGCTCAGACGACACAAGTGCACTCATTTTTGCTTGAGGAGGTGTGGAAATGTAAAGAATTTGATTGCAATTCGGCTGTCAAGTTCAATATATTGTTTATCCATAATTATTTTTTCACTTAAGGGGAGCAGTCAGGATCAGGCGGCACACTGATTACTTCGATTTTCTAAAACTTTGGGATTAGAGGGTTTTAAG
Organism: Margaritifera margaritifera; assembly: GCA_029931535.1. NCBI lineage: Eukaryota > Metazoa > Mollusca > Bivalvia > Unionida > Margaritiferidae > Margaritifera > Margaritifera margaritifera. The sequence continues at coordinate 2,819,570 of JAQPZY010001637.1, read as the reverse complement.
GAAGTCCGTGTGCATTTAGAACAATTCCATTTCATGGAAAGAGTGTCGACTTCCCAGGATTTTGGATCTGGGACTGAAGTTGCTAGCTTGCATTCAACTTTGCCACAAAAGGATCCACAAGTGGTCGACCCCAGCAGTTGCATATGTCGGAATTCTGAGGGGTGAAGAGAAGATTCGGATAGAATTAGCTGATTCTGTAGAGATGAATCCGCTAGGAGATCTGATCTCTTCAGGACTTGGACGTGGATATGTCAATGATGATCAGCCACCCCACCCCCCATCGCCGCCATGAGAAAATCTAAAACCAATATGCAAAGATGAGGTGATCTTACTCCCCCCCCCTTGCATCTAATGTAATTTACTACAAAGGAGTTGTCAGATTGAATTGATATGACCTTTCCAGACAGTGTCCTCTGCCATGATTGGTATGTATTCGCTATGGTCTCCACCTCCAGGAGACAGATTTGCCATGAACACTCTCGAAGAAGCCATAACCTGTTTTATTTCCCAAAATGCGGGCTAGAGGTAGGCATCCAGCATGCCACACTAGCATACGTGCAGATCTTAATTCCTGGAGGCTAAATTTGCAATAGAATACCCGTTTTAAACCAAGGGAGCATGCGTACTTCCCTGATGCCTTAGGTACGCTACTACTGACATGTTTTCTGAGTCAATCATAACGCAAAGACGCCTTATGAGGTTTACATACTCATGTAAGGCCAGGAACACTGCCTGCATTTCCAAGTTGTTATACGATGGGTCACTTCTTACTGGGAACAAAATGTCTTAACTACACCCCATGGCTCCAGGTGAGCACCCAAATACCAAATCTAATGTGTTGTATACGGTAAGGAGGAAGGTTCGAGTGTGCGTAAACCCGGTGGTGGTGAAAACCAGATCCCATGCTGAATCTGAGCTGATATAGGGTCTTTGTGCGGTCTCCAGTTTGCTAGATGAAGAACTGGAGAGAGCGCAAGTAAAGTTTCCATAGGGGAACCAAGTCTGCAGCCAAGTTCAGAGTCTCAGCAGAGAGAGGTAAAGGTGAACCAACAATGTGGTCTTGACAAGAAGAGTTGTTAATTGGGACATGATTTTGATCAATCCTGTCCGCAGGAATACAAACTCTCTCTACTTTGGTGAGGAAATTCATCCCAACACACACGAAGTCCTGACAAGGGATGAGTTCATACTTCTCTAAGTTGGGGATAAGACAGAGACAGGTCACCCTCAACCAACAGTGTGATGGGTTTTCATAAGAGAACATCTGAGGACGTTGTGAATCAGCCAGTCATCAAAATACTGGAGGACGTGGATCCTTAACGACCTAGAGCGGGCTGCCACTACCACATTCACCTTGATAAAAGCTCTGGTTCACAGGCAACACCATATGGGAGACCTAAAATGTTAAATACCCCTTTGTCAGGGCATCATTGATGGTATTTTATGTGTGGAGGGAAGAGGGGGATGTCAAGGTACAGTTATGGTGCCATATGGCGTTCCTCATAAAAGAGATTGTCTCCATCTTTAAGCATTTTTCCTTAAAAAATCTATTTCAGGCAGAAAGGTCAATTACGAGCTGAACATTCTGCTATTTTTTAACACCAGAAAGATCTCAAAATACAAAGCTGGAGCTGGCCATTTTCTACCCTTTTTAAATGTATCTTTTCGCAGAATGGTGCGCACCTCTTCCCTCGAGCTAGTTTGAAGTCGTAAAAAAAAGATCGGGATCCATGATGGAGGTGGATGTTTTCAAGTTGCCTCTTTCAAGGTGGACTTAAATGAAATCTCAGAGGAACCAGTGATGACAGTCCCTTCTCTCCATTGGAGTAGCCAGCTTGTTCCCTTCTGCTGCCTGGTGAACTCTTGTGCCAGGACAATCCGCGAGCAAATTTTCTGACCAATGCAGATTATGGGCAGAAAATCTGGACAAGATGGCTGCTCCATAAAGCCTCTTCAGACTGGAGAGAATTTTATTTTTTGTCCTTAGCATCAGAAGGCTTATAACACAAGTTTAGTGAAAGGATGCGATAAACTTCGTTCACTCCTTGTCGAATGCCCAGACTTCCTCCTCCAACACCCAGCTCAACAAGTGGGAAGAAGCTGGCGACACTAATGGAAGTGAGGGACTATCGTCACCAGTTCCTCTGAGATTTCATTTAAGTCCACCATAATGGAAATTACATCATCGTCCTAAGCTTGTTCGCGAAGCAAAACAGGGCTGTAGCTCCTGGTATTTCTCTCTGGAAGGGAGACGTCAAAATGGGGTTGCCCTCATCCCGAAACGCCTCTAAGGACTAACACTACTAAAAGACCTCTTATATGAATAAGATTGTTCATCCCTTCTAGATCACGTAGAGGTAAATGGTGTCCCCCTACTCTGTGTTGGCCCAATCCAGATGGGGACAGAGCAAGTGCAAGAATTGTCACGTCCACCCTATCTTGAAACAAGAGATTGACAGCAATGGTGCCAGTTTGGACTGTGGATTAGGGCCCCCCCCCCCTCCCAAAGGAAACCAATGCAGTAGTAGGTATTATTTTATTGCTATTAAAACAACTTCTTTTCAAACACAGATCAACAGAATTTGATCAAATTTGACAGAAAACATCCTGGCATCAAATATGACCTCTGTTAAAATTCAAATTTCTGCAAATGATGCCAATCCACAAACAAATATGACTGTTGTTGCAAAAATATATACACAACTTTAAACTTAGTACAAACTACTCAACATAAATTAATCAAATCTAGCAGAAAGCATTGAAGTTTTAAGATCTTTAAAATTTATACAAATTATGCCAATTTGACATTAAGTATGGCCAGCATTACTAAAATTGAAAATCCTTTAAATAACATCTTTTAAAAAATATGCAACATAATTTACATAAATTTACAGAAATCATGTTGGCATGAAGGGATTCTAAGTTGGTCAAATGATGTCACTCTGCCATCAAATATAGCTTCTGTTGCCAGTTACCCCAAATAGCCAAACTTCTTCAAATTTGATAGAACGTCTCCTAACTTGAATACCTATCAAATGTTTAGAAATAATACTGTTTTACCATCAAATATGGCTTCCATTCATAAAAGTAGAAGAAAATTTATACAATTTTATCTCAGAAAACTGTTGAACATAGTTTGAGCAGTATTGACCAGTATTGACCAGTATTGACAAGTACTGACACAAAGCATCCTGGCAAAGGTCGGGTTTTCAATGTGGGACTAATGGTGCTGATCTACCATCAAATATAAATTAAGGTACAGAAACCTTAGAAACATTTCGAAATAATTTTTTTTTTTTTATAGCATATGCAATCAACAGCATGGGAAGAAATTTCAACAGAAACCGCCATATTGACCTAGATTTCATGTTTCAGTAAAGCAAGGGAAGTAACGTATCAAAAGGTATATTTAAAATCCCAGGTTTGGTGTTATGCAGAGTATCTCCCCTTGTGTAAAGTTTAAAACAGATAAAAAAGTATTTTTGGAATACAAAATGCACAAAGATGAATATAAACGTTATAAAATAACAGAATAATACAAATTTGTGAATATAATTAATAATCTATACTGTAAATGGAAGAAAGATAAAAATATAGAACAAGTAATACTCTAAATTGATAATAATTTGGTAATATAATTATATTTAATAGAATAGTTTGCAAACTATTACTGCTTGGTGTACTACACTCCTATGCAGCAGTAATGGGTTTAATTTCCAGATCAGGCCAAGCTGGTTACAATGCTGTATCAAGACACTCTACTCTCATTGCCCAACAAAAACCAACTAAAGCCACTAGCAAACCAACTTACAGCAGACTTAGACCAACCAAACCAGAAATGTTTTGCATCTCTGATCCACATCAATAATATTTTTGCCAAGGACAAAAGCAATACAGAAATTTGCTAATAATGCAATATAGCCTCTAGGCTGAACAACTAAATCATCCCTGATACGCACCAATACATGTATCTAAATATCAGAATTTCTTCACATATTTCATTATGTGCACACAAAAAACTCATTTAAGAAGAACATATTTTTTAAACCATGACAAAGTTTATAAGTTTATTTTTGAGAAAATTATTTGTAAAATTCTTTTATAGTTCTTGAATATTTTGAATATTGTGAAGCAAGTCTGATAGGTCTGGATAAATATAGTTTGCTAGTATCGCCATATTAAGATACCTGAAACATTTGTCTATTACATGTATTGTGCGTTATTGTAAGGCATGTTATATATTTATTGCCATTACTCACAAATTATTTTAAATGTATATTTTATATTATGTAACTTTTAATAAACAATTTAATAACTCTATATACCTTTTTCCTGAAACACTTCCAGATTTATCTTACTAAGAGCAAAGAAACCCATGACTAAAGAAACAAATAATGGAAAATATGGTGGTTGTTTCAGGTTGATCAGAACCTGCAACATTCTGGTCATGTGTCCAATGCTTTAACCACAGAGCCACCACAGCATTCTTTTGTGCAGATTTCAATAGTTTCTAAGTTATAAAGCCAGGAACGGGCCCAAGGGAGCTAAGGACAGACTCAGGAATTCATGATGATTATACAGATTAACTCACACTGTAATGCTAATTAAGTGTATTTACTTGAAGGGTTATGCTATGAATAGTTTCTACATTATGAATTAGAGCCATGTCCCCACGGGTTGGCAGAGATTCAGGGGAAAATACTGGTTGTATCAATTATTTTGTCTTTCAAATGGAATTAAATTAATATTATATATATATATATATATATATATATATATATATATATATATATATATAAATATATATATATATATATATATATATATATATATATATATATATATATATATATATATATATATATATATATATATGGGTGTGGGTGTGGGTGTGGGTGTGGGTTTGTAGATAGATGGATAGATAGATAGATAGATATAAACAATGCTATACAAATAAAAATACCAACATTATTAGACAATGTAGCAACTATGTGCTTCAGGCTTGTCTTACCCCTCTAAGTTTCTATACGTGTGTGAATTTCCATCCACAACCTGACATATATTAGTGATATCAGGCAAGCTTGGATCTCTTGATAATAATGCAGGCAAATTTGACGGCAGATCAGTATCATTTGTATAAACTTACAAGGCCTTCTTCCGAGAATGCTTTTTGTTTCATTTGGTCAATTTCTGTTCAGTTTTTACAGAGAATTTGTATACAGACTTTTTTTTTAGTAACAGTAGCCATTTGTTCTACAGCAGATCAGTATCATATGTAAAAATTGAAAAATGTTTTCATGTAAATATGCATTTTATCAAATTTTGTCCACTTTTGTTCAGCAGCTACAAGAAAATGTTTGAAAGTTAATATATTTTTGCAATGCCAATTATATTTTATGGAGGACCAGCATCGTTTGCATAAATGTAAAAGGCCTTTATGTTTGAATTTTTTCTGTCTAATTTGTCCCATTACGTTCAGTGGTTTACGACATTAAATCATTTTTGAGAACAAATCAACTAAAGGTTTTCCTATTTTAGTAACGGCGACTTTATCTAATGGCAGATCGTCATTGTTTATAGAGGATGCTATGTGCTAAGTTTGGTTCAAATTCGTCCAGCTATTGTTTACAGAAGCTGAAAACAACAATTTCTGACAGACAACAGACAATGCACAAAGGTGAAAGGACGATACCATAAGCTCACTTGATTTTATGGTAAGGTGAGCTAAACCTAAAGCCAAAACATGAGTGTATAGAAGCTCTAGTCATATCCTTACGTCTAAAGCATAAAGAAAGCAAAGGAAAGAGCCTCACATTCACACATACAATGAATTTTTACTATTCTTTTCAGGGGCGTGGGATATCAGTTTTAGCGACTTTTGATGTCGCTGGAAACAGACCCTGTTGTTGAAACAATAGAACCTCCTTGCTCAGCCACAATTTAACCCCACCCCACCCAAAAAAAAAGAAGAAAAATGTTACTTTACTGTCTGAATTACCGGATTGTTGCACTAATATTTACATACCGAAGCATCAATTGTAATCTCTTCAGTCTCCTCCTCCTCCAATTCTTCATCTTCATCACCTGACTCTTCATCTTCATACCCTTTTTCTGCCTCCACAGCAAATCTATCTACAGCATCTTCCGACCGAATCTCTTCTTTTGTCTCTACAGGAGGCTCAATCTCGTCCTCTCTTTTCTCCATTTTTGATTTTGTGTTTGTAATTGGCATCCCTGCTTGAACAATACTCGCTTCAGGCAATGTCAGGGACGGGTTTTTTTCAGAGGCTTCAAATTTTCCTCCAAAACGGCGAATTTTACCTGGCGATTGATTTAACACACATGAATTGACACTCTCCATGCCTCTTATCATTTTTTCAATTCTCCTTTTTTGTTCTTTTTTCCCTGTGGAAGGCTTTACTTTTTTTCTAATATTCACTTTTGTTTCATCCTTAATTTGTATCTGGGTTGCATTTTCGTTGGCACCACTCTCTGTGTCAGTGGAATTACATTCTATTTTGGGCACCTCTGTAGATCCAGCTATACAGAGGAATTTTTTTCGTTGATCGTCTGCGTTCATAATATACTCCACTGGCAGTCTCCCCTCAAAATTACGTACTCTGGGATCAAGATTTCGGGCACAAAGCATTTCTATGGCCTGCAAGGCTGTGTAGCTAAATTTGCACTTAGCGAGGAGATGGAACAGGCCATTTCCTTCAGCATCAGCTTGTGAGGGGTTTAGGAAAGAATATTTTTCAGGGTCTGCATCAAACTGACAGAGCAATGTCTCAAAAAGTTTGAGATTACCTGGAAAAGACATGATACATATTGATAAATTTGAGTGCCAATTTCGTTCAGTCAGAAAAAATAAAACCAGATTTGTTTGTTGTTGTTGTTGTTGTTTTATAAATTGCTCTCATTACAACTATAAAAATTTAAACCAAAAATCTATAATCAAAACCAACTATAAAACTTGCAAAATTCATTTAAATTGACAAAAACATAGTCAGTTCATATACTTGTGCATTTAAATAAATTTCATTTCTTCGGTCAATTATGTTTGGGTAATTGTGCTAACATGGTTATGTATGTATGTATGTATGTATGTATGTATGTATGTATGTATGTATGTATGTATGTATGTATGTATGTATGTATGTATGTATGTATGTATGTATGTATGTATGTATGTATGTATGTATAGGTTTTAAAAGCACAATACTGGCTACATAATGTCAATTAAAAATTTAGTTCTGAAAAGGACAGAATTCAAAAGTTCCAATTTAAAAAAGTACTGATATTTCTAAATAGAATGAAGATCGAATGAGCTCATTGACATATGATTTTAACATTCCTGCTAATTATTTTGTCTAGTTCAAGTGGCTACTGCATCATCGCTGTTTTTATGAGTCTGTTGAGGATGGACAGATAGATCAAAGGACAGGAGGGAATCAAGATGTCTCAACAGCATTTGCAGTGGAAGCATCAGAAATAACATAGTAAACCTGTTTCTAAATTCATTTGAAGTTCTCAAAGGATTTAATTTTTTCAAGGTGTCATGGAAAATATCAATACATGTATTTATTTACTGTGCTATACAAAAACAAGATTTCCAATGTGCCGCATCCAACTAATACGTTTTGCTATGTTGGTATTGCAAATGTTTTAAGGTCAATTATGGAGAAAATCTTCAAAATGTACATTTTTCATGCTTTTTGTAGAACAATATTTAGATATTAAACATCTGTTTCTCTGGTAAGATTTAATCTGATAGACGTTCCCAAATTTACCGTTAAAATTAAAGAAGAGATAGACTGGTCAAAATTGAAAATTGTATGACATCTCTTGACTAAGACTTGATTTGCTGTAATGTGTGATGTCATTAAAGAATGAGCTGAACAGACAATGATGTAGAGGTGTACAAATTATCGATTTTGTAACTGATGACAAATGGTGATAACAAATGGCCTATTGTTTTCCTTGTTTACACTTCTCAATGTACAAATGTGCGAAACATTTAGATTTACCTTTAACAATGTCCCAAACCGGGAAGTTGTACGATGAACGTTTCAAGTAGGCGTTACTACCCATTCAAAGTTTGTAAAAACATATGTCAAATGATCAAATCATCATTTCAACACTAAACATTTAGATTTATCATTCAGCAACCATCGGGTTAATGAGAGAGCAAGAGAGTGACTGAGAGGAGTGAGGCTGAGAGGAACATGAAAATATAAATTGTCCACTTCACTGGTACAGAGAATGTAACCATTTCAATTTCTTTAATTTCCACAGCATTACAGTTCATTTAAAAAAAAGTTGCAGAATCGCTACACAATAATCTCTACATTAGTGAGATCTTTGTTTTAGTAATACATTACTTCTGCATATATATCAAGGGCATCTAATACCTGCTCAACCTGTCCATCTTTAAAACGTAATTATTGTAAATGATGCAACATACATTTATAATTTCGAATTTGGGGTGTTCAGGTATGAAATTCGTTTGGCTGGGTGATTTATACCAGAGCAACAAAAATAGGTTATTAGTGCCAAGATTATTAAAGTGGAGTGCCTTGCCCAGGGACACACCACAGAGGCTGATCCAGACTGATCTGATCGTAGCATTTGAACCCGTACCTTTTTGGTTACAAGTTCGACATGCTCACCACTAAGCTCTGTGGCTCCTGCCTCCATTAGTTGCCTCTTATGACATGCATAACAGTGCATCTGGTCTATCCAACATCTTTAAGCCTGCAGGGGGCTTCAGACATAGAAGATGAGAAATTAAGTGTAAGCACACACCTACATGAATCATCATTACATTTTAGTTAAAATCAAGGACACACCGCTTTTTTGCTTTAAATGAGATGCTATGTAAAGAGATGGCAGCAAAATGCTAGTTTATGATACATGAATGGCAGCGTGGGCAAGAATTCCGTTGCTATGGAACCAAAATGTAGGTTAAAAATGAAGTATATACTTTATGTCGACCGATTTAATAAATAATGAGACAGCTGGCAGAGATGGAAGCATTATTAAATGTTTTCAAAAATTATCGATATGTCAGTTGCTGATAGTAGTTGTGCATAATGCTGATTATTTATTATTCATGAGGTAATCTGTCTGCAGAAAGTAATTTTGTTATTTCTGATCTTTAACTGTTCAGAATGGATTGTTTCCAAGCAAAACTGGTAGATTTTGAAACTTAAAATAACTATTCATCGTATATAAAAATGTGCTTTTTCCAATACAAGAGAAAATGTTTATAAGCTCAATGACGTATACAGATAAAAGCAATGACTTTTGACTTAACTCTAAGATCAGATAGTTCTGGTTTTCAAAAACTACTTCACAATAATGCAATATCTTGGTGTTCAGATCGGAACCATTTCTATTCAGAACTAATTAAACTATTACACGAAGTCTTTGTGTCACAGCACAATGTCAATGCGAGTCTTCATGCAAGAGGGGTAATGATAACAAGCTTTTAAAGATGGCCACTATTGTGCAACGCTGAAGGTCAGATGACCACTATTTTGATTCAGAAACAGTTACATATTTCTATAAACATATGTTTGTGAAAGCTCCGTGTTGACAAAACCATCCATTCAGGAGAAGTAGCCATATACAGACTTTTCGTGATGGACATCAAGATAATTACTATTGTGGAAGTTGGATCAGCATCATGCAAGAAATAAGTTTTTTTTAAAAATTTTGGATCAGCTTCAAGCAGGAAAAAACTTTCATTTAGTAGAAGTGGCTGTTGCGAGAATTTTCAAATTTTGGGAGGCCACATTGGCATCATGTTCAACTAGGAATAACTATACACAGTGAGAAGTATTTTACTGAAAACTCCATGTTGATACAACCATCTCTACAAAAGTAGTGATAAAAGATTTTAAAGACGGCCATCATTTATCATAACAATTTTTATCAAGGACCAACTCGACATAATACGAACTATTTTAGTGATAACCCATGTTGATATGACCATCCATTCTGGAAGAGTAGCCGTAGCAAGATTTTTAAGAAGGCCACCATAGCCGCAATTTTTGATGTGCAAGTGGCAGCATTTTCATTAAGGACCAGCTAGACATCATAAAAAGCCTTTTAGTAAAAACTTCATGCTAATACGACAATACATTCAAGAAGAATTGTAATAATAAGATCTTAATAATGGTTGCCATGGTGGACATATTCGATATCAGATTGGCACAATTTTCATTTAGTACCAACAGGATATAAGAGTCTTTTAGTGAAAATCCCATGTTGATATGACCATCTATTTAGAAGAAGTATATATAACGGGATTTCAGGAAGACTGCCATCGTGATCATATGATATACCAGATCTGCATCATTTACATTTATTACCAACATGAAAACATAAGCTACACTGAAACCAAATTAAAAGAAAATAATGAAACAAATTTTACTTGACATGACTTACTTAATTGACTTTTATTTCCTAAAGGGTTGCTCCAGTAGGAATTGTTAGCATTTCAATTGATCTATATTTCATCGTATATTGTTATTTATAGCGTACCGAGAATTGATATCTGTTAAAAATATTTAACACAAGATATGGCTTCTTAACAAAAGTTGCACATTTCATGATGTTGATTCACATTTCTGGGAACTAACCTCCGTCTTTGGTGATACAACAAGTGATATATCAAGATCTAATTTACTAATTTTGATTGGGATTTTATTCACGTTCAGCAAATAGGGGCCAATTTGTGAGGTATTTCTTATAAGAACAAAATGAGATCCACACCTGCCTCAACGTTATAAGCATGTTCATGAGAAATAGTACGATGCGAGAAAACTGTCGAACAGCTTTTTACAAATGTGGACTTAGAAATTCCAAGACATTCATTAATTAAACTTGTATACCAACCTGAAAAAGTTTGTATTCCAATCAGACAAAATAAAGTTGGTTTATTTTCTTGTTTTTTCTTTCGTTTTTTTGAGGTGGGAGTAATAACTTCAATTACGTAATACTTATTTGTCACTATTGCATTGCTTGCTCTTTCGAGATGCAAGTTTCCACGTCCGAGCTCACAATTCCTTCCTCTTATTAGTATGGAAAGTTCTGGAACATCTAAAACAGACGGAACGCGACCCAACCTGACTCCCACATCATAGGTCCATGCGGGATATACCTCCTCTTTAACGTAAACCTACACTATGTTTGGGACATCAGAGCGGGGACGGAGGAGGGGACAGGTAAGTATTACATAATACAATTGAGTCTTACCCCCCTCCACCACCCCAAACCCCCCCCCCTACATTTTATCAGCATCAATACATTGCTTGTACCTACTGGATTGCTGAATTTGTTAGTTCGGAGGTTGGCTTGTGACCCCAAGAAACTGGTACCATATAAGAAAAGATGTACTCACCCTTACGATAGGTATGTATTTATGTAGCAGAGCTTTAATGCATCTCAGTCCAATAGTGGATGCATGGCACCATCTTAAGGTAGATGTTCAAACAATGTAACAAGAGTCCCCTGAAGATAGACACTCTCTACTGGGTGAAATGAATTTTCAGGAATTCAAGACAAGATCATTTTGTTTCCTATTAACTGCTGAGTGTTGAAACCATCTTTGATATTCTTCAGCGATAACAAGATTGTCAAATTAGCTGTTGTGGTGGACATATTGAAAGTCAGATTGATACCATTTTCATTTAGGACAAAGCAGACATCATTAGAAGTTAAAACCCCGTGTCACGATTAGCATTCATTCAGGGGTAATAGTGACAGGAAACTTTTCACGAGAGCTGCCAGATTAGATGCACGACTAGCACCATTTTCATGTAGGATCAAATAGGTATTATAAGAAGTCTACTGGTGAAAACTCGATGTTGATACAACAATCCATTTAGGAGGGGTAGAGTCAACAACAATTTCAAAATAGCCATCATGGTGGCTATATTGTAGGTTAGTCATTGTCATTTTGGACCAAGTAGATACCATAAGATCTCTTCTAATGAAAACCCTATGTCAAAATGACCTTCCATTTACGAGTAGCGAAAACAAGACTTTCAAGATGGACACATAAAGGACATCATACCAGCACCATTTAACTTAGGACCAACAAAACATTATAAGAAGTCATTTTAGTGAAAAAGCTGTGATGATATGACCATTCATTCAGGAGAAGTAGTGATAACAAGATTTTGGAACTGACCACTGTAAAAGCCATATTAGACCCCATATCAGCATTATTTTCATTTAGGACCAACTAGACATAACGTCAATATAACTTTCTGTTCGGTAGGAGTTGCAATAAGAGAATTTTCAAGATGGCTACCGTGGTGATCATGCTGGACTTCAAACTGGCACCATTTTAATTTAGGACATATGAGACATCATAATAAGTCTTTCAGTAAATGCCCTTTAGTAAACGTTGATATGACCATCCATGTAGGAGGAGCAACAATAACAATATTTTAAAGATGACCATCGTGGCAGCTATATTTAATGTCAGAACAGCACTATTTTTATTCAGGACCAAATAGACACCATACGAAGTATTGTGTTGACAACCCCATGTTGATATGATCATCATGTAGGAGGAGTAGCAATAACAAGATTTTCAAGATGACCGCTGTGGCGGTCACGTTGAACGTCGGTAAATCATCATCATTTTCTTTTTGTAAAAGCCCCATGTTGATATGACAATGCATTCAGGAGTAGTAGCGATAACAAGATTTTTAACATGACTTCTAAAGCAGCCATATTGGACATTTTCATTCATGACCAACTAAACATTATAAGAAGTCTTTTAGTGAAAACCCCATGTTGATATGACTATGGCGGCCGTATTGGATGTGCAAGCAGCACCATTTTCATCTAGGACAAACTAGACCAGGGATGTGAATGTGTGTGTGTTTGTATGCAGTTTTATGCCAATCCCTCAAGTAGTTTAGTATGTGAACCGATAATAAACTTGTGCTAACAAACGGACGGAGGACCGACGACGGACCATTCCATAAGTTCTTCTGGTCTATGACCATTAGAGCTGAAAGTGAATTGCACAATAAACCCAGTAAGATTAAACGTTCCAAATATATGTAATCGTGGAGTATAGCAAGATAAAATATAAAATGTAAAAAATGTTACAAAAAAGATAAAGGTAACACATATAAAATCTTTAAAATGTAACTAAAATCTGTCGTATGAACCGCATTCTATTAAAAAGTCCAAAATTTTTTCGGCTGGTACGTTCTTAAACAGTTTTGGTATGTAGTTCATCTTAGGGTAGGAGTGTTCCGTACTTTAAGCTGGCCAAAGCTGAACCACAATTTGAGCCATTACTATAGGGCCCAGATAGAAAATGCATTTGATTTAGTGCGCCAAACGCTGAAGGTAAAAGTAGGATAAAGTTTTTGCGTTACCGCCAAAATGCGGCTCTCATTAACATCCTCCAATGAAGAATGAGTTAAGATTGGCACAGGAAGTAGCAATAGCCCTAACTTCATGGGCTTTAATTCTCATGGAGGAAAGGTCTCTCTCAGTCAGGGACTGATAAGTTATCTTAATAGTAAAAACAATCCACCTGGAAATGGTGGGTGCCAAAATAGCAGATCCCTCAATAAGTAAGAGACGCTTCTGGTCCTTTATTCTTCCAAACAGAACCGTAACAACCTAACTAGGCAAAGAAGCCTATACTGATCATTCCCAGCACATATATGACTGAGACTTGGGATCTCAATAGGAGGTGGAGCTACCAAAGATAGTTGGATCTTTGCCAGAAATCCAGCTTCACAAATGACTATTGAAACGTAAACAACTTGTGTTCACTCACAATGCATGAAGCTCGCTCCTTCTCCACACGGCCGCTAAGGAGAACAGAAAGTATGTTTTAATGATAAGATCTCCAAGGGAATCTTCACCCAATGGTTCATAAGGGTATTTCCACAAAACACGAGATTACATCTCGGCATCAGTGAGCGAGATAACGATCTCTGCAGCTCAATCGGAAAGATGAGGATCCGGATCAATGGACGGACCTTTGTAGAACTTGAGTGTGAGCTGGACAGGGCTGCCCGTCAGCCCTTAATGGTGGAGATCAAACAATATTTCTTCTCGAACAGGAAGAGAAGAAAGTCTGCCACTGCACGCAAAGGAGGACAGCCAGAATCAACGTGTTTTTAACTACCCTAATTGCATAAGATTACATACCTTGCATCATCGACCTTAGAAGTAGACTGCCTTCTAGCCTGTGCGATTCAATGGGCAACCTTGCTTAAAAACTAGTCCTGGCAGATTGATCGTTTGAAATAAGCCAGGCATGAAGGTGAATAATCTGTATATTGCTCTGGCGAAGAGACTCCATGTGCTGCGACACACGTCCGTCCTCTGTGATAGTCTCCTCTGTTGGTCTACCAACAGTTAAAGAAGATCACTGTGCAACAACTCTTGGGGCCACAGAGGGACTACCAGAATGAGATGGACATTGGAGATCATGACTTTGTGCAGCACCTGTGGAATCGTCCTGAAAAGTGGGAAGGAATAAGCGATCCCACCTTAGACTGAAGGTGTCCACGTCCCCCTGATTTGGGACTGGGGAGACATAAAGGTGCGTTTGTTGTTCAGTCTCGTCGAAAACAAGTCCACCAATGGTCTTCTCCATAGCTTGACTAGCGATTGCTACTGCTTAGTGCAGAGACCATTCTGTGAGCACCTCATTGTCCCCTCTATACAGACTGCCAGATTATTCTTCTGGTATGGAATATGGCAGATGTGCAGCGAGATTCCCTCCAACGCTGCCCATTGGAGGAGGTTCTAAATCTCCACGCAAAAGGAAAGAACATGTGCACCTCCTTACTACTGGGAATATTGTTGACTGAGACCATGGCATAATGACTCCTTATCCGATTGACTCTCCCTTGCATCGCTAGAAATACTCCTTTGATTTCCAAATCGTTTATGTGAAAGGTTGCTTCTTCGCAGCACCACAAGCGCTGAAAAACTATTCCTTCTGGCGCCAGACGAGCACCACAACTCACACAATCGGGCTAATGCATAGATGCGTTCAATTATTTCATGACATCAAATAAAAGCATTACAAAAAGAAGGTAGAATGAGACCGCTAAAAGGCTGTTTTCATAATATCTTCCAGAAAAGAATGATTACAAAAGTCCAAAATGCAGCATCAGCTCCAACCCTCATGGGCTTTGAGTCTCATGAAGGAAAGAGTTATTTCAGTGAGTGATTGATAAGCTCTTTTTGTCGTTAGAATAAAGCATCTAGAGATGGTGGCTGTAAAAATATCAAAGGTACCTCTGAGGGGAAGAAAAATAAGTTCCAGACCATTTCTTTTTCTTTCGATTTAGCAAAATAGAAAGATAAGGCTTAAACCAGGCAAAGAAGCATGTCATGATCATCCCTAGCATAGATGATGCAATGAAGACGAATAATTTCAATTGTTTCAGGGCCTATAAAAGCTTGCTGATTCTTGGCCATAAAGCCAGGCTAGGAAAGAAGAAGAGAAGAGAGGCTGAATCATAGTTTGCCACTGAAATGTTTCCATCCCCAACCCTCTACCACCAATAAAGCATGAATGTTACCCCTTCTCCTAAATCATGCTAGAGAAAGAAAGACGATCTTTAAGGTAAGGTTCTCGAAGGAAGCCTCACTCATGTGTTCATAAGGTAGTTTAGATAACAGCTAAAGAACATATATAAGATTCCATCAAGGTCTTAATGAGCAGAAGATTGGTCTTTGAAGATCAAAGTACTTTATTAGCTCTAAAATATGAAAGGCAGCCGCTGTCAAAGACTCCTCCCTAAAAGATTTAAGGAGACCACCATAGAAAGATATGTGTGAAGAGCTATGGTAACCAGATCTTAGGCCTTAAGTTCCAAAGCTTCAAATGATTTGATGGGGATGCAAGTTTTAGTCTATATCCTTACCTGAGGCATTCCATAATCCACTCCAAGAGGCTTCGGTGGCACATAAGCTGAATGCAAACTGTAACTAGCTGCTCAAAAGGGGCCACTGGGTGGAAGAGGGCACTGACCAACCCCTCTGGCTCCCTACTGCCCTTTTGTCAACTTCTGTGATACGTCTCTTATCATAGATGCGTGGGGAAAGCAGCAGAAGATCAGATTTTGTTTAGTCATTGAAAGTGCAACCAGACTGGAGAGAATCCCAGTGTCCTAAGACCTGAAAGACCTCAGACACGGAACTGGGGAAAGAAGGCAGTAAACTGCTTTGTTTATCGCCTTACCAAATGTTCATACTTCTTCATTTTCCATTGTCTGACCAGCATGATGGGATGGAGATGGGGCACAAGATGAGGAAAACACACCGACGTGACCAGGGTCTCCTCAATCTCGTTTGAATCCACTAGAATTTACTGTTCATTTTCGTGGCTCCTCTGACAAGGCGAAGCAGGACTCTCCATTTTCTTCTCTCTCCTCTGATAAGGTGTTTGGCAATTCTCTGATGCAAGAGGAGATGAAATAGTAGACAAAAAATCTGTGATTTTACTTTCTTAGAATATGGTATTGGTTCAGATACTGTTGTTGATGCGGGTGGGATTGGAAATGGATTACAGTCAACTTACCTTCAACAGTTTGGATAGCAGTTGCCTTAGTCTCTGATTCAGTCTTTCGTGTTTCAACCCAAATTCCAAATGCATCTCCTTAATGGATAGTTTACTCTCTATGTGTTTGTTACTCTTGCTGTGAGACTTGAGTTCACTTTCCTCACTGATCCACTGTTTAGTTCCTTCCAACAAACACAGCACATTGCTTTATGTTTGTTTGTTTCCCTTACCCATGTATACCGCCTAATTCAATCAGAATTGAAAATACACTTCCACAAAGCTGTCAACCTTTATCAGCCTTCATGGCCCACTGAATATCATGTGCATGCATTATCAACCGGTGCGTACTCGCAAAACGAGGTCATGTGCTAATGCGAGTCAACCTGGTGTATCACTGAACACGTAAGCGACCAAACAAGGAACTGAGAGAGATCAAGTTTTAGATAGTCTTTACCGTCTTTTTCTTTTTCTTTCTTGATTTTGTATATAAATAAAAATTATTTTAAATGATGTGTTTTTATTTACAAATTCGAGCACTTTTCAGGGCCTGCTGATAATTTGCAAGCACTTTTCCAATCCTTTTTGGGACTGATGTCAAATTCAAGCACTTTTCAAGGTGACCACTAAATTACAAGCACTTTCAAAGATGGTGCGAACCCGGTATTGTACTATGTCACTCACATACTTACAAACATGACATTATCTAAGTTGCTACTTACTTATCTTTCATTAGTACTATTCTATTAAATGTATACATCCTGTCATGATTGCATTATTCTTTTCATACATCACACATCATTTCTTTCTTGTTTTTTTTTATAGGAATGTCATTTCACAGTCAGTTTACACATGATCATATTTCACCTTTTTCAATGGTGGCACAGTCTCAGCTGCTAAAGAATTGCAACCTTCTTTCCCAGTCTCAGATCCTGATTTGGCAAAAATTTTAATGTCATCCACAGAAGCAGCTGGATTTTCTTAACAATCTAATAATTATTCTTTGTGATATCTTTTGAAAAACTGCAAAACTGACTTCTGATTCCTCGTCATTTTTCTCCTTGCAGACCAAGAGTGTACGACATAACTCAGTCTTGTTTACCTTATATAATCAGACTGCTGGAATATCAGAACCCCTTGGATTCCTACCTGCAAACCATACATATTATAAATGCTATTTATGATGAGGGTTGGTTGTCCTTGACAAAGTGTACAAGATGAAGTTTCTAAGCAACATGTATGCAAAAACGATACATATGAATCGCTTTAATAATCAGATCATAGGAAATGTGCCAAATTTGAACTATCAGTATTTTGTTTGCACGCAAGCGGTTTAATTTGCACCAAGGTTATGACAAACATAGAAATTCTGCATTCCTGCTCCCCTACCCCTAAGAAGCACTGTGACACTGATCCTCCCCGGTACAGAGGGTGTACACCAAAGAAGAAGATGAGGTATCTCCCTTCTTCCTGCTTTTATAGGAGCAGCGGATATCTGCTAGATCCACACCTCATCTGCTACAATGCACATAAAAGACATCCGGCCATGCGAGTACACTTAGTACATGACAAACAGGTGGGGCGGGTGTTTCACAAAGCCTCTTAATGGCCACATTTGCTAACTTCACGTGGCATGCTAAAAGGCTAAAAAAGATAACAAAAACAAATAGAAACAAATAGCGTTATTAAAAGTATAGAGTGTAATAACTACCCAACACTAGCGTCATCAAGGGGATAGACACTGCTTAATTAGCCAAACAGGTGGGGTGGGTTTTTTTAGAAGACATTTTATGGCTACATTTGCTAACTTCATGTAGCAAGCTGAAAGAATGAAAGAAAATTTAAAAAACAAGCGGCTTCAACAAAATTGTAGGGCATAATAGCTACCCAAACGCTGGTACCAATGAGAGAAATACAATTATAGTAACATGATTTAATTAGTGTGTGCAACAAATGATAAATGGACACAATGATATATGCAAAAAACATGAAGTCTGGGGATAAAAGATCAATAGCAACAAAGAAATGGATACGACTGTATGAAATTATGCTAAAAACACTCGAATCTCAAAGCCTTGAGCACGCAGAGACAAGTGTTATACCGCATGAAGTCCAAGGAAAAGAAGGACAATATTCCAGATGATTGAAACTGACAAAGGCATCGGACTGGGACTATGTTAGTTATTGTTCTAGGCTTCCAGTTACTAATTGAAGGAAGGAAACTACCTTGGACTGAAGACTAGTGCCAGTACAAATGTAAGCAAAGTAATAATAGCAGCAATGTATTACTACTATTAAAGCTTAAATTTAGGCAAGAATCAACAGCTTCTTTAAGTATACATACCCACATCTTTTTGTAGTACTATCTCAATAGCAGCATGTATTGGTGTATCTCCAGCACAACCTCTCTTAAATAGTTCAACAACAACCTTGAAATGACCTATGAGAGCTGCCTGGCGTGCTAGTCTTTTTCCATCTGTAAAACAAAGATCTTTTAAGTCAGACTACCCATTTTGCATATGTTATGATAAACCATATGTTGACATCTCAAACTAAATTTCCAATTGCAAGTTTTATTCAAATATATGTAAGCTGAGATTAGAATGGTGCTCTTTTGTTTAAACTTAAATGATAGAGGTACGATGCCATATCACCATTTGAAAAAAAGATGTATGTATTTCTCCATGGGTAGAGCTTGGTTAACCTCTTCCTGTCATAAAGAAACTGCTCACTGATACTCCTCAGTTCCAGATACATTTTAAATTGAATAACCCTCCAAGAATAAAAGCTTCAAAAACTGAAATCATAACATACATACAATCACATAAACAAGAATATCATGAAGGGCACATTATACACCCACTTCATGTTTAATAGTCCTCTCTTCAGGTACTAGTAGACTATGGTTGACTCTGGAAATTGTCCATCCACAGAGCTCAGTAACCACAACCTTTGTTCAAGGTATGCAGTCTTGAATAAACCTTATTGTTTTACTTATTATTACCGTGACCTTTAGATTCCAGAATCTACAAGTTTAGGTATTAGCCTAAGTGCAAACTAGCTACAGAATTTGGTAAATCAACTTACTCCAGAACAAAGGTTATTCTGCAAAACCCATTTTTCTTTGAGCCACAATCATCCTGACTTTTACCTTGTTGACCTTAAATTCAAGCCATCCACACAGTTTGGTCTTAATCTTGGATGTAGAACCAATGTTATTGATTGTGCAAATTATGGTATTGTGCCTTCCTTTAGCTGCAGTGATCTTTACCTTAAATATTCTGACTTCTAAATTGATTGGTTTATTCCTTATCCCAAGTGCAAGCCATATAAACATTTGGTCCAAACATGTAATAGAGAATTAATGTTATTGTGTGGAAACCATTTTTCTTCCTTTTGTCAGTAACCTTCATCTTTGACCTTTTGACATTAAAATGTATGGGGTTCTTTCTTACCTCAAGTGCAATCTATCCACAAAGATTGGGAACTGAAGATGGTGAACAACAATATTTATTGAGCAGAAATGAAATTGGTCACAGATGGATGGAAAGAAGGACATCATAACATAATAATATGCTCCGCATTATGGCAGTCATATAAAAATCACAACATTGTTGTCGCCAATTCACGCATAGTTCAGTTCACTAGCAAATGTTACGGTGTTCTTTGCCCCCTTTGAGGAAAATTAGGAAGGGCTCTATACAGTCATGAGTATTTGAGAAATGTAATGAACTTTTGAAAAAAGTACACTAATCCTCCTCTATGCTACATGGTGCCAGATCCAAGTGAATTCTTTGTTATAGAATTCTTATCATATCATATACAAGTGCACTGCTGGATCCAATTCAGTATTAAATTGAGACATTCACCACAAAGAATCAATCTATAAAAACAACTACATTTTTAATGGAAATATCATCCATAATTAACAACCTAAATATTGGGACAAAAGAATAACCGCAACACTTAAAGATAATCTGGCATGTCTATGCCTATGCTTACCATGTTTGTCAAGTGAAACTCCAATGTCCAACATCAGAATAACAGTCTGCAGCTTAATCTCCTCTTGTGCTCTGAGCTTTGTGTCCTTGATTACCTTCTCCACAATATTAGTAGTACTTGCAAAATTTATCATTTTGTCAAAACCATTTCTGTTGCAGTACTTTTGAATGGCAGCATTCACTTGTATCCACTTCTTTCCCGATATAAGCTTTTCGATGACCCGACAATACAGTGCTTCTGACATGGTCACCAGGCTGTCTGGAATGTCTGTTTTAAAATACTTAAAATTGTTTCAAAGTTCACATGTATTAAGTGATCACCTGTCTTTACCAGACACTCTTTTCAGCATTATGTAACCTATATTCTTGCTGTAATCAACCTCTGCTGAGCAACCACCTGTCTACAGACGCCAACGTTCTCACTTTCCAAAGGTGACTGCTTAAGACAAGTTTATTAGAAAGGAATATATGCAAGGCCTACATGGTTATAAAATCAATAAGAAGTAGCTATAAGAGCTGTCCAAGCCCTCTTTAAGGCCATGAATAAAGCCTACTTTGCCTTGGCATGGCTTGAGCTGTTTTCAGTGTACAGTGAATTCATTATTTTTCATAGGATACCAATTTTTGTGGATTTCTTCGTTGCAATAAACTACGAATTTAAAGACTCAACAAACAGTGATCCTTTGGCCGGAACAAAAGAACTCCTTCCTCAATCCATGAAAATGTAATTTTGCCCCAAAACCACACACCACACATTTTAAGTATAATATGTTTCTTTGGTAATACTTATCTAATCATAATATCTAAGGAATACTACAACAATCGTGCAAAGTCAGTCCTCCCAAACTTGCTTTTAACCACAAAAGTGCTAAAAGCCATCTGCCCACCTAGTTGGGGGTCATGGAAGGGTAATCTCTCCTTGGGTAGAGGGACTGGCATTAAATTAGATCCATACTTCAATTACTATTGACCATTATTTGCATGCTCTGTCAAGTTAAATGTAACTGAAAGGAGGCTGGGAGGGTGTGGCCATATTATGATCAGGTAAGTAGTATCAAAGAAACATATTTTACTTTCAGAAAATGATTTCTTCTTCAAATACGTTGCCTGATCATGTAACTTCAAAGAAGCACCATTGGAAAGCTGTTGAATGACCTGGGAAGATAACCTGTTGTGCTGCTACATGTCACACCAGGTGAAACTGAGCCCTTTTGGATGAAAGATCTCTGAAGTAAAAGCTAGTGCAAGTTGTCTCTAATGTCCATCCCACTGCTTGGATGATGTCAGTTAGGGAACAGTTTCACTCAACAGCTATACTTGTGGCTTAACCTTAGCCTTAACCTAATAAACTGATAAAAGCAAGAAACTCATTTGGTCTTGAATTAGTTCTGTATATGCGGACTAAACACAGCGATTAAGCTATCGTATCCAGGAGTATGAGCTGAGATATCATATTTTCCTTCTACCAAAGGTAGAAATAACTGATTGAAATCAGCTCGATTCACTTCAGGTACCACTTCAAAGACATTAAGAGGTCTTGTATAGATGCTCTTTAGGTGAAGGGCCCAATGAAAAAAGTTTTGCAACCAAAGACTGGTTACCCATATGTGCGAGCCTATTCTTAGCAATGAAAGCAGGAGCTATCATAAATGAAATCAAACTATCGCGCTGAAACTGCAGATAGTTCAGAGTGACCGACAAAGCGTCTACCTCACCAATTCTGTCTGCTGTAGCAATGTTTTTAAGAGAGATGAGTTATTAGGCTCTATAACAGCGGGTCCCAACCTCAGGTAGCGACCCAAATCAGGGTTGCAGGCGTCCTCCGTTGGGTCCCTAAGGGTCATCAGAAGAAAATTTAAAATCGTATCATAAGCCTTAGGGTGGGGGGGGGGGCGTCCTGTTGGTGGCCAACGTAGGGTCGCAGCAAACAATGCCTGTCAACCACTGCTCTAGACAGTGGTCCCAACAGTGTTTATGCAGTCATGTGATTCCATTTCAGACAAAGGGCCAAAACCTCTGGTTGTGCCAGGTCAAAGTTTGCAAGAAGGTCGGAGAGATGTAGGTTTTGGCCTATATCCTCCCTTCCATGATGAAAATACGTGTCTGAGATTGTGGAACGTTAGCCTTAAATAATGATGGGGGGGGGGTATAATATACTAGTTTTGAAACACCAAAGGAGAAACTTAGCTATTTATGTTATCAAGGCTTTTAATGAAGTAATGTGTTTCTGATCACATGACTGGAAGAAAACTCTCCCCTTTCCCATGCGTGACTGCAGACTGGTGGGCCTTCATGCAAGGGTGATTTTGTCCACCACGTGTTCTAAGAAACGATTTCCACTGACATTTCGCTTGATATGACTCAGGTGTTAAAGTTCAACAATTCTGGGTCTCAATGAAACACCTGCAGTTGTGATTACTTCAGCAGGTGAGGAAAAACCATGATTTTCTTTTGAATTTCGGCTACTAAGTTTAACAGATTATGTATGATTTTCCTACTCAGGAGAAGCAAGTAGCATCAAATAACACCCTGATGCCTTCGCTTTTTGCAACATCTTTGGGATCAGAGGGGTTAGACCAGACCATTTAAATCCGTGGAAAGGGTATCATTGGCCCAGGCATTTGGATCAGAGACTAGAAAGACAATGGTACATACCCTTGCATTGCACTTGCCACAAATAGATCCATGAGTGGTCGATCCCAGAAGGTGCAGATTTTGAATGATCACTAGGGGTGAATTGATCATTCGGTTTGAATTAGCTGATTTTGTTAGGCAGGGAGTCCACTTGTACACTAAGCCTTCCCAGCTTCTGACTGACCTGAATGTGGATTTGTTATTGATAACACTACATGAAAAAATCACAAACCAAGAGGCAGAGGTCTTGGGACACCCCCCCCCCCCCCTTACCTTCTGATATAACTCACCTAGTGCTTTTACAGTATGCTCTCCAGGTAGTAGGAATTCATTGATGTAGAGATGTATGTGAATTGCAATACGACTCTGTCTCTTTCTATAAGTTTCATGAAGACCCAGACATAAAAAGGGAGTATCATAAACTGATATACTGTATCCTAGAAAGAGAGCCTCCGGAACTTCTTGGAAAACTTGTGTATAGCAATATGAGGTACACACCTTGAAAATCTAAACTGATTGCAATATCTCCTCCTGAACGGCCTTTTGAACCAGTCTTGGTATCTCCATTCCAAACCATGGTGCCCGGATGAAAAGTTTGAGAGAGCTTAGGTCTATGACTAGTTGAAGGGTGCTATTGACCTTTGGAACCAAGACTAGTCTAGAGTAAAATCCCAGTGAGATTACGTTTCAAACATTTTTTACGATCCTTTGTGTGAGAAGACTTCTATTTCGAGCGACAGAACATCAACTCTGTTTCTTGCGATGTATGTAGCAAAGGGAGCCCTAGACGATGGAAGAGGACACCTGAATGTGATCTGCAAGCCTTCTGAGATGATTTGCAAGATTCATGGATCAGTGGAGAAAAGTCTACCAATTTGGTTGTGAAGTGTCTGATATGTGAAAAAGACACTATGAGCATAATATCATTGTTTTCTGGGAAGGAGACTGGCCTGGAGAAAAAATGAGATGAACATGATCCCTATCCCCCTGCTTCTTGTTGAAATTGCACCTTGGAAACCATGGTTCTGACTGTTTCCCTGTTTAGTGTGCCGTAAGCGGCTCCTTCCTGTTTCACTGGTCTCTTTTCTGGCACGAGGAGGGAGTTCTAGGAATTTGGACCTGTGTGAGGCTTGCCTTTTTGATGGCCCATTTCCAAGTTTCCTCTACATGACCAATGAAGAACAGATTTGATGACAATAGTTGCGATCAAAACGTGTCCTTATGGTGTTTTTAACGCAGAGAGAAAGGCATTTCTTTCCGTAAGCTGCAAGTTCCCTGACGCCGTTGTGGCATTGGTAAGTGCGTGTTTTGCTGCCCTTCTCAGAACATGTGCCATACACAAGGCTGATTCCCTAGCATGACCAGTGGGACTATCCATTGGTAAGGCTAAGATATGTTCACATTACTGAGATACAGCTATGGATGCCAAGTCGAATATAGACCCTATTGCAATGTTTCAAATCCAGTTACTGCATGTCTAGAAAGGACTTCCAGTCCCTGTCGACAGTACCTCAGGACAGGACCTCAGCAACAACAACAGATAGACGCGTCTAATAGTTAGACTTGCCCAAATTAGATAGGAGATGCCTCTCTAAACATTTAATAAGTCAGCGACTCGACCATACTGTGGTAGATGTTTGGATGACAGCTTTTCTTTCTTGGCCAACATACAGACTCGGGAACTTTGCACGTTGATGCAAAATAAAAGGTCTGTTGACATCTGAGTCTTAAAGCAACCTCTTTTAACAATGTAATAAGTCAGCGACTCTATCAGAATGTGGTAGCTGTCTGAATGTTGGCTGGTCTTTTCTGGCAAACTGACGGATGTGGGAATTTTGTACACTACTACTGATGTCATAGAAAATGGCGGGCAAAGCTCTGACAGTAACAACTGGAAACCTCTTTGCATGGAAGGCTAAACCGTATCTAAATATAGTCTGATTGAGTAAGAACCAAAGAGCCAATGAGCACGAGTCCTCATACACTGAAGAAAGGGGTGACAGGCGCCTCCTGCAACGCATGTGTTGAAGCTGGCGAAGCCTGCCATGACTGACAGTGAACAAGAATGAGTTTGACCATATTGGGTTACTGTAATCTTCAAACATCTATGAGTCTATTGTCAATGGTCCATGGAGGGTATCGGGCATCTGAAAATATATCCTTGCCACAGCCGGTACCAGACTGGTATGCCATGGCGGAGCCCAAACTGTCCAGTGTTCTCCGCATGAACTGTTCTGTGTATAAGAACGGTATCGAACATCCAGGACTGAATGGTCGCTATAGCCAATGTTAGGCAGATAAGCCATGATGGTGCTGTCTGAAACTAGTCCACATTGAAACGGGGCCAACATGAGTTTGTAATGGTACAGGGAGACTTAAATACATAAATTCACTGGTCTAACATCGCTACGTAATGGCACATGTCTGACATGGGTCAGGAGTGGTCTCAAGCTGACACTGGTACAACATGGCACCGGGCCAAATTGGCTATATAATGACACCAGGCTGACATGGCTCCAAATCCATATGGGTTTGCAATAATGGCACTGGGCCAGCATAGATCAGTAATGGTGCCAATCTGACACTGGTACGCCATGGCCCCGGAACGAAATGGCTGCATAATGGCACTGGGCCAACATGACTCCATTAAGGCACCTGACCTACAAACGTGTGTAATGGCACAGAACCGACATGAGTCCGTCATGGCACTGGACCAACATGGCTCTGTCGTGGTACCAGGAGGCCGATGCTGGGTAGATGCTATCTGCTCTTTAATGCTGGTGCCAGTGTTATGATGCTGGAATAGGTTATGGGATATCGGATCACTGTAACAGTTCCCTTCAAGTATTAGCTGAAGCTATGTTGGAGTCAATATTGACTGTTGTTGGTCCACCTCTGATAGCAAAGTCCAATACTGACATATAGAGGCCATACTCTCTTCCATCCCAGTACCTGTTTTATGATGTCGCTCCCACCATTCAGTAGTTGATGCCATGTCAGAGCCTGTAGTGACTGCAACCTCTAATGCTATCGTTGGGTCAGACAAGCTGCTGTACCAAGTTGGAATATGTCCTATAGAAACCAAATGAGAACTGTTCCAATCATTGAGTTGTGAGTGGGGCTGCAGCTGTGTGTGATGCCCATGATGGTTGTTTGATATTATTCGTGAACTCTCTATCTTGAAAGCTTCTGCCCCTAAAAAGTTGCTAAATGAGGCAGTGTCAGCATCAATAATCACGGCATTCTCTCCTTTGATGGAGCATTTCCTCAATTTCTCAAGAGCGTGGGTGCACTGTTTATCTAAGATGTTCGCCCATACATTTTCAATCCTTCGTGTGCGAATGTCACAAGGATGACTTGAATTGCACCCTGTGTATGTCTGACATATAGCACTGATTATCTTCCGCCAGCTTAAAGCACTTGCACCCTGTGCACTTAATCCTGCCCGGTGAGTTGACACATGTTATTATAGAGAGCAAAACTATAGCATATACGGGTATAATCAGTCAAGTGTTGCATGAACTTACTGTGAGTCGGACGCTAATGACAAACAAAAATGTTTACAATAATCACATGATCAACTGTATGGCATGTAATACTAAACAATTAGTCACATAATTATTATACTAGGTTGCCTACTTAGATTAAATTGATGCACTCTACACCATAGGGCACACTAAAACAACAGTCCCTTGAAGGGACAGATGCGCTGCTGGGTGAAAAGAATTTCCAGTTATTCAAGATAAAACCGTTTCTTCCTTTTAACTGTCGAGTATTGATATTCTCTGTTATTCTTTAGCGATAACAAGATTTTCAAGTTCTTCAGTGATAGCAAAATTTTCAAATTAGCTGCTGTAGTACACATACTGGATGTCAGCTTGGCACTATTTTAATTTAAGACAAGCTAGACATTATTAGAAGTCTTTTGGTGAAAACCCCTGGCATAATGATCATTCATTCAGGGGGAGTAGTGACTACAAGATTTTTAAGACAGTTGTCATGGCAACCATATTGGATGCATGACTGGCACCATTTTTGTTTAGGACCAATTAGGTATCATAAGAATTCTATTGACGAAAACCCCATGTTGATATAGCCATTCATTTGAAGAGGAGTAGAGATAATATTTTGAAGATATTACTTTCCATACAGAAGGAGCAACAATAACAAGATTTTCAAGATGGCTGCTGTGGAGGCCATATTGGATGTGTAATCTGCACTAATTTCATTAAAAACAAACTGGACATAATAAGAAGTCTTCTGGTGAAACCCCGAAGTCAATATGTCCCTCTGTTCAAGTAGACCTGAGACAACATGATTTTTAAAACGGCTGCCATGGTGGCCATATTGGATCACAGATCGGCGCCATTTATTTTAGGGCTAGCTCGACATTATACAAAGTCGTTTAGTGAAAATCCGAGGTTGATACGACCATCCATTCAGTAGGAGTGCCGATGACTAGAGTTATAAGATGACTGCCATCGCGGCCGTATTGGACATCAGATCGGCACCATTTTTATTTAGGACCAACTATACATCATAAGAAGTCTTTTAGTCAAAACTCTATGTTGATGTATTCATCCCTGTAGGAGGAGTAGCGATACAAATATTTTCAAGATGGCCGCTGCGGCGGCCGTAGTGGATGTATGAGCAGCATCATTTTCATTTAGGACCAACTAGATCATGAGATGAATGTGTGTGTATAGTTTCATGGCAATCCTCCAAGTAGTTTGAAAGAGTAGCGATAACAAACATGTGCTAACGGAGAGACGGACGACAAACAACAAACCATTATTTAATCTCTTCTAGTCTATGAGCAGCAGAGCTAAGAATGACAACGTCATGCATATCATAAGACAAAAATAGACCAATAAAGCGTGAACGTTTTGTCCCAGGTAGAAGAGGGTGAGAAATACAGCTATATATTGAGTATACTTCCCTGTGTGAGAAAACTCCTTCAATCACTCCAAATATAAAAGGGCAAAAATGAAAAACGGTTGTGTGAGGTCTCCAAAAGAGTGTGCTTCCGCAAGAGCAGAAGCAGTAATTGAAATATGGATGAGATTTAGTGCCAATCCCTTTATCCAACAGGAGATCACTATTCTCTGACTTACATCTAAGTTAGCAGATGACATTGAGCTCTTTTGTGGCTAAAAGCAAGCTTGGGAGGGCTCGATATACAAGTACTGGTCGTATTTTTAAGATATTATGATTGGGTGACGTATTTGAAGTAATTGATACAAACAAAAATAAATGAATTCACAGAATTACACAGGTTAAATAATATTGCCTGAGGATGTAAAATTATATTAGGTTGGTTTTAAAACTTCGATTATGTGATTGTTTCCCGACTGGCCATGTCATAGGGTCCTTGGTCAGGTTTTTGTATGGGTTCTCGGTGTTGCTCTCAGGTTGCCTCGGGTCAACACAACCAGCTGTGGGATAAGAATATTGATGCTAGAGCTATAAACAGACCACTAAGAAAAGACATTTAATAACAAAATAATCAAAGTATCAGCAGCCTTATTATACAAACAGGGATGATGATTAATCCACAGAGGCAAATGAAACTTCAACAATTACTAAGTTACACTGTGAGCAAATATAATGTAAGACATAGTTTAACAGACTGATAATGTGATCAAAGGATTGATATAGCCCCTACAATGTCTAGTTTTTCGCAATATTCCCTGAAGGCAAAGAAAATAAGCACAAATAAGATTTTTGTAAATAATATCACTTAAAGATATTCGAACTTTACCATCTACGGTGGTTTCTCCTAGCTTTCGAACAATCAATGCGATAGTTTTGTTCACAATCTTCTTGTGCCGACGAGATTGGTGTTCAAACTCAAGGCACCTAACCAACATATGGTATCCCATTTCTAGGTCTCCATTTCTAAAATACTGCTTACTGTCCTTGAACAGCTCTTGACAATCATCACAAGCACTTGGTATAGATTCAGTCCTACAACCCCGATCTGGATCTTGGGTTCCTTTCTGATATAACCTTTGTTGACCATGATCTTTCCCATCTTCCGGCTCCAGATCTTTCAGAACATATTCCCCTAAAAAAACCAAACAAACACAGTAATTATATCTGTACTGTTGCTGATCTATTCTGATAGGTGAAAACAATTGTACAATGATGTATTCTGACATTTGTGGCAGAACTGTAGAGTTACTGAGCAATCATGAAAAGAGAAAACAATGACTGTGACCTTGATCAAGAGCGTACAAACTTTATTGCGCTATACAAAATACTCCATGTTAGTAATATATGAACATACCAATGTTCATTCGTTTATTTCAAACTGCTCTAGGGTTATAAGGCAGGAACAAAAAAAATGTAATGTTGACCTGTGACCTTGACATTAAAGAAAAGATGGAAAATATGGTCTTGAACAAATTTCCAAGTGGTGTGTATATGTACCAAGTTAAATATTATTTTTACCAAATAGCTGGAGAGTTATTGAGCCAATAGAAATGTTAACCATTGATCTCGACATTGAAAATATGACCCTGAATGTGGCACCCTAGCACATACTTTAATCATAATGCCTAGTGAAACTAGTTTTATCTTTCTACAGTATTTCTTTCATGAAAACACTAGGGGTCAGCCTAATACATTTAATAGTATGTTTCTCATGAAAACAATTGGGGGTCAGCCTAATACAGTTTACAGTATTTCCCTCGTGAAAACAATAGGGGGCCAGCCTAATAAATGTGTCAAAACGTAGGGAGCGCTGTTACATTTGCACGGTTCCTAAAGTAACGTTTCTTAATTACACCGTGGCGATTAACATATATATGTCAGAAACTCGCGGATTCAGGTAAAGAGATAAAGCATTTAGGCTTTTGGCAACCATAATGTGCAAACCATCCAACCTGTATATGTGTCCATAAAATATGGGATTTCAGACACTATGTGAATTAATATGATTGCATTTGTGATACTCATTTTAGCTCATCTATAAGGTGACTCTGAATTAACTCGATGGACCTGTATAAACTGTTTACTGTAGTATCAACTTACTACAGCCATTTTGATGGCCATATTGAAAGTTAGATCAGCACTGTTTTCATTTACGACCATCATAAGATGGTTTGTCCAAGAAAACCCAATGCTGATATGACCCTTCATCCAGGAGTAGTGATGATGACAAGATTTTCAAAATGGCCACTGCGGCATCCATATTGGATGTCTGAGCAGCACAATTTTCATTTACGACCAACAAAACGTAACAAGAAGTCATTTAGTAAAACTCTTGTGTTGAAACGACCATCCATTCAGGAGGAATAACAATAGCAAGCTTGACCAAGATGACCACTGTCGGGGCCATATTGGATGTGCAAGTGACACCCTTTTATATAGAACCAACTAAATATCATAGTAAGTCTTCTGGTGCAAACTTCATGACAACATTACTTTCTGTTCACGAGGTGTAGCAGTAACAAGATTTTCAAGATGGCTGCAACATTGACTATATTTGACATCAGATCGGCACCATTTTCATTTAGGACCAACTAGTCATCCTAAGAATTATTTTAGTGAAAATCCCATGTTGATATGACCATCCATTCAGGAGTAGTAGCAATAACATAATTTTCAATTGGCAGCCATATTAGAAATGAAATCAGCACCATTTTCATGTAATAGCAACGAACATCATAGGAAACTTTCTGGTGAAAATCTCATGTCAATATGACTTTGCATTCAGAGGAAGTAGGAATAACAAGATTTTCAAGATGGCTATTGGACGTCAGATCTTCGCCAAGTTTATATAGGACAAATTATATGTCATAAGAAGTCTTCGGGTGAAAAGCCCATGCCAATAAGATTTTCTGTTCAAAAGAAATAATGATAACATGATTTTCAAGATGGATGCTGTGGTGGCCATACTGGACTATATATCGGCACAAATTGTATTTGGGACCAGCTGTACATCATAAGAAGTCTTTTAGTGAAAACAACATGTTGGTATGACCGTCCATTCAGGAGGGGTAGCAATAACAAGATTTTCAAGAGGGTCGCTGTAGCAGCGATATTCGACGTCGGCACCATTTCCATTTAGGACCAACTAGACATCATAGAAAGTCTTCTGGTAAACATATCCTGTCAACATGAGTTTCCATTCAGGAGGAGTAGCAATAACAAGATTTTCAAGATGGCTGCTGTGGTGTCGATACTGGATGTCATATCAGCACGAACTTCATTTAGGACAAACTCGACATCGTAAGAAGTCTTCTGGTGAAAACCCCATGTCAATATGACTTCCCATTCAGGGAGAGTTGCGATAACTTAATTTTTAAGATGGCTACTGTGGCGGCCATATTGGATGTCAGATTGGCACCAATTTCATTTAGGACTAACTATACATCATGGGAAGTCTTTTTGTGAAAACCACATGTTGATATACCATCCATTCAGGAGGGGTCTCGATAACATTTTCAAGATCGCCACTGCAGCGGCCATATTCAGATCTGCACCATATGTGGTCAGGACCAACTATAAACATCATAAGAAGTGTCCTGGTGAAAATCTCATATCAATATGACCTTCCATAAAGGAAGAGTAGCGATAACAAGATGTTCATTTAGGACAAATTAGACTTTATAAGAAGACTTTCAGAGAAAGCCTCATGCTGATATCAGCATCTATTCGAGAGAAGTATCAATAACAATATTTTCAAAATGGACACTGTCGCAGCCATATTAGATGCCCAAGTGGTACTATTTTCATTTAGGACCAACTAGACCAAGGGATGTATGTGTATGTAAAGTTTCATTGCAATCCTCCATGTAGTTTAGGAGGAGTAGCAAATAAAACTTGTTCTAACGAAAGGACGAATAGCAGACGGGTGATGAATAACAGACCATCCCATAAGCTCTTCTGGTCTATGACCAGTAGAGCCAAAAACTGTAATGCTCAAGGATTACAGAATTATGACTACACAGCTTTCTGCTTAATCAGGCGAGACAGGAAACCCTAGCATACTTGAATTCAAACTGTAGGCATTTTGTAACATTGTCAGCACATTGTCAAAATCAAGTGTTCCCTTTTATCTAGAGAACTTGCAAATCTTTTTCAATCCACACGAGACATATTTTCAAGAAACAAAACTTCAGAAACCGACGAAGAAAAGAGGGTAAAACTTGAAGTCAGTGAAGAGGAAAAGGGTGATATTAAGAAACATAACACGGAGGAGTAGAGGAAGCAAAATTAAAATATCACCAGTTCTTGCAAAATTATGATGACACTATTTAGCTCAATATGTACAAGTGAAGAATGCCAGTGAAAAGAGGGTAGCGGGAAGGTTGTAGACCACGAGGTTACACTCATTCAAGAAACTTGGTGTGGAGGACTTGCAGTCAACAACATTTTATTAAATGAAGATCAGCTAAAAAGAAGCTTAAAGACGTGTACTTTGGTAGATGATCCAAAATCGAAAATCCATCTGAAAGAAACATACATGGATACACCATATTTCAAGGGAAGAACAGAAGGATGGAGCATTAACATTCCTGAATATAACTTCATACTTGAAAACATCGATGCAGTTAGAAATGGAAATGATCCCGAGTTAAACTGGGAACCAGTATAAGCACTAGAAACCAGAGCTCAGTGAAGACAGAAGAAACATCCTTATCCGCAGTCAGTTGAAGACACTTGACAATATCAGTAATATGGCAACTCCACGGGAAAGAAAAGAAGCACATGAAACATGATTCGTTATCTACGCTGGGAGACCAAGGAAAGAAAAATGATGTAAAGTGCACAATGATAGAAGAAAAATCAACAATTCTTTTTAAGCAAATCATACTATTATTGGAATATACATCACCACGAGAACAAGTCGTATATTGCTGGTTGTTTCAAAAACTTTTCTGCAACGATATGATGAGCACATTAATCATGAATCGCCAAACATCTTGAAACCAGGAAAATTGACAGAGATACATACTTGCAATTGTTTGCTATTCAAGAAGCTATCCAGAAGCTATTCCTTTACTATTTAAAGAAACATTAAGAGGAGCAAAAGCAATTGTAGCTGTTTTCAGTCATGATGGATTTGCTCAAGAAATGCTCAGCATAATGTGAAAACGTTTTAATACATACATAAGTAGGCCACTATAGCTACACAGATTGATCACAACTAAAATAAGTGCCAGGGACGATGATTGCTGAAAGGTCACAAGATTGGGAGAGATGCACTGTTTCGCTTCAACAAGAAAGTTTGGGCTTCTCACCATTGGAACTCATATATGGAAAAAGTATTTTTGGGTGAATAGAGAACAGAGACCGAAGTCAAAACAACCTGCCAATATGTATTCAAAGTACACAATAAGCTGTAGGTCTCTCTCTCTCTCTCTCTCTCTCTCTCTCTCTCTCTTTCTATCTATCTATCTATCTATCTATCTATCTATCTATCTATCTATATATATATATATATATATATATATATATATATATATATATATATATATATATATATGACAAAACTGTAACCTTATATACACCAGATCTTTCATGATGCCCGCTGATCAAAAACGACATGTTGAGAAAGAAAAAAACATAAATACACTTAAAGGACAACACACACAAAGGAAATAAACTCCGTGTGAAGTCACTGTCATACAAGTAATTCAAGATATATTTGAACAAGATTTCCTCAGAGGGATTGACGCTTTACTGGCCAAAAAAAGAATTTGCAGGAATCCTACATAAGACTTTCCTCTTATCAACTGTTGAGTACTGAAAATAACAAGTCTTATATTCTTGATAAACTCCAACATACCAAATTGTGTAACAAAACTATTTCCTTATGTTTAAGTGAGCATGTTCACAAGATATCTGTAAGAGCAGTATAGCATTCTTTATCATGGCATTTGGTCTTGAACCTGATATCATGGATAGACGATCACTGAACTTTTCTCAGACATTGTCGAAATATGACCCCATGCTTAAATCTATAAGTAATATGTTGTGTTTTGTTTTTTACAATGAAGTTATCTTAGTAGTATTATTCAATGTATTCTTCAGATATAGTCATAAACTGTGTTAACGTATACAAATCCATTCATACTTATCTTATTGTGCTTACCAGCCAGTACAGCAGTAGCATAGTAAGAAATGAAGTCCCCCTGCAAACTTAATTATGTGGCCCCTCCCAATAAAATTTCGCATTTTTGATGGAAAATGTGGGTCCCCACTTGATCTGGATCAACCGCAGTTGGGTGGTTGCTACTCCACTCCAGTACAGCTACAAAATTAAATCAAGACTGTTGACCTTAAAATCAATGTTAGAGAGATGACTATCAACTTGTTCAATGGAATGCAACTAAATACAAGGCCTGGTCAAACTTTCCTGTCTATGTACAAGTCTTTATCTTCATAAAGTCCAAAAAATACAAATGCAAGCACTGACGTCTGACTTGTCACCGAAGGTTAATAAGGTCTGGTTTTCAGAATTTCATAAAAGTGTGAATATGCTGGTGGTCACATCTGCACCATTTTCATTCAAAACCATTAAAACATTGCAAGAAGTATTTTCCTGAAAACCTCTTGTCAATTCTGCCATTCATGCAAGACTAGTAGAGATAACACGATTTTTGAGATGGCAGTATGACCAGCCAGTACGGACAAATAGCTATTAAAAGACTTGTCAAATTGTGTGAGGTCACATTTGCATCATTTTATTAGGACCCAAAAGATACATAGAGGAGTGATTTAGTGAAAATTCACACGCCATACCTTAAAGAGGACTAGTAATCACAAGAGTTTCAAAATGTCCACCATGTCCATTGTGTTAGAGGTTTGATCAGCACCATTTTTATTTAGATATCATACGCCTTTTAGTAACATCATCATGCCACTAACAAGATTTTCAAGATATCCACATAACAGACAAAATATATTTCAGATCTGCATATTTTTTGTTTAGGACTAACTTGTCATCATAAAAAGTCTTGTGAAAACCCCGTGTCACTATAGGCCTCTATTTAAGAGAAGTAGCCATAACAATATTTTCAAGATGACCACCATGCTGGCCACATTCGATGTCAGATCATAATCATTTTCATTATGATAAGTCTTTTGGTGAAACTCCCATGTAGCTGAAGCCATTAATTTATGAGAAGCAGCGATACAAATGTTTGGTGGCCGTGTTGGAGGTCTGACTGGTACCAGTTTCAGTGATAGCAATATTTGCAAGATGGCTACCATGGTGGCCATATTTTCAGATCAGTACTTTTCTCACATACACTAGATATCATATGAAGTCTTTTAGTAGAAATTCTTTCTTGATATGATATCCATCCAGGTAGATTATTGTTTTCTAGAATTTCAGAACTGAGATGCCCCTGTGCATCATGTCCAACAGACACCTTCATATACATACATTATAAAACTATTTTAGTGAAAACATCATTCAGATAGTAGCAACAGCAAGATTTTCAAGATTGCCATCATGGCAACCATACTGTATTTCTGATGGGAACCAAGTTTGATTTAACGACCATCTAGACGTAATTTTACTGAAAATCCCACGTCAATGACACCATCAGTTCAGGAGGAGTAGCGATATGATCTTCAAGATAGCCATCATAGCATGTTCTTTTTTTTTGGGAGGGGGGTATTGGGGAAATAACTGTTTCCACTGTTCCCAAATCAACGTAACATTTTCTTTCCTATCAGATCTGATGGAAATATATTTTTCCAAATTATAGTGGTCTTTAAGAAAATGTTTCAACCCATATAATCTAGGTATATCCCTTTTCATTTTACATAATTAACATATAGCATTTTGCAAAAATACAACACGAATAAAAACGCTTTTAGTATTGTTTCTTCTGTATGTGTACCTCCCAATATAACAGTTCGTGCTCATGTCACAACATCTATGTTCACTTTATTCCGAATCCAGTGGAATACATCCCACTGCCTGTTCATTACATTACATTTCCAAAACAAATACAGTCAAGAAACTTGTATTATTTCAGGGACATTTTTACAAAAAGTACATTTATCGGTATCAGACAATTTTATTTTATGCAAAAATGAATCAATTAGCAACATTCTATGAATAACACGAAATAGAAAGCATTGTAATTTTGTGTTTCTTGTTATTGCAAGAACTTAAACATATACTTTGGGCTACAAATCCCTATTTAGCTTGAAACTATTAAAAAAAATTAAAATATCATGCCAAAAAGCAT
This sequence comes from Margaritifera margaritifera, assembly GCA_029931535.1. Classification (NCBI taxonomy): domain Eukaryota; kingdom Metazoa; phylum Mollusca; class Bivalvia; order Unionida; family Margaritiferidae; genus Margaritifera; species Margaritifera margaritifera. Next base: position 2,783,154 of record JAQPZY010001637.1, on the reverse strand, counting down.
GTTTTGTCTTGTTGGATAATGTCATCACATTTTCATCTCCTTCATCTCTTAATCTTGCATATTTCATATTCCAATAAATTGACGGATTTTATGTTCGATAGAAGAACTCTATGAACCCCTGTTATTTTCAAAGCTAATATAAATGTATCATTATCTATCATTGCCAAGCCACCCTTAGAAAAAGTCTGATATAAGATCTCTCTTTTAACTTTGTCTATTTTTTATTACCATACAAAGATGAAAAATAATTCATTTAATTCCCTGATAACATTTTGCAGAGGATTTGGTAAGGACAAATATAAACGATTAAGCTTTGGAATACTTAAAATGTTTAAAACTGTTATTTTACCAATTAGTGCTAAGGATTGCTTTGCTCAATGTTTCAAACAATTTTTAATCATTTCTATTTTATTTTCAAAATTCATCTTTACCATTTTATCCAAAAAATGTATTTTCAATGCAAAAAGTTCAGTCAACCATTATAATTTTAACCAGTAATGAAATGTTTTTTTCACTATACTTCTTACTTTCTATCCTAACTGCTCTTGTTTTGATAATGGTACGTTTCAATCATAAAATCCTTGAAAAGAATTTTAATACTTGAATAGAGGATTTGAAACATTCAAAAGAATTATCAAGAATGGACGTAATATCATCTGCAAACTGTGACAGTAAATATTCTGTTTCCTTTAACTTCATACCTTTTATATTCATATTATTCTTCAATCGTATAGACAATATTTCTGCAGATAAAAAGAAAAGATCTGGAGATACTGAAGCACCAAGTCCGCAACCTCTGGAAACTTTGAAAAACTCTGATATAAAGCTATTATGTAAAACTGCTGATGAGATATTACAATAAAAGGTTTGGGCCTAATGCCTTCTAACTGGTGCAAAATTAAAGAAAATTAAAACTTGATCAATACATTTCCATGGAAAAGAATCAAATGCTGTTTCAAAATCAAGTTATATTAGTATACTTGGAATCTGTAGCTGTTCTGTAATGTGCATAATATCATTTATGATCGTCATATTTACTCACATATATCTTCCATTTACAAAACCATTTTGATCATCAGATATTATTTCATTCAATACCAACTTAATTCTTTTGGCAATACATCCTGATGCTAATTTGTGTTCAAAGTTAAGTAGAGAATTGGATGCCAGTTTTCAGGTAATGTTTTGGTTTATCCTATATGGGTATGCAAATTATAATATTTTGTCTAAAAACATATGCTTTATTAATTGTTCTAGCTAGAAATTCCACAATGTCAATGAAAAAGACTTTTAAAAATTCAGCTGTAACACCTAGTAATCCTGGGTTCTTGCTATTTTTCAAACTTTTGTAACAATCTAATACTTCTTTTTTGTAACATTGCCTTCTAATATTAAAGGTAGACCGGATGCCCCCAACATTAAAATTATTCAGTATAATGATTTATGCAATACCTGAAAATGTCGACTCAATGATATCAAAGATTAGCGAGATATTTAAGTTCAAATGTCCTTGTCAAAATATTATCCCCCCAGACCATGTAAAATTTCGGCAGTTTCTTTGACTTGAGTCCTTGTGACGTCACAAGAAGAACCCGCATTGCGAATCACTATTATTTTACCGTTGTTGTGTGTGAAGTTTTTATAGAATGTTTTCTGATTGCGTTATGTGAAGGTGCGGTGTCTTTGGTCAATGTAGCAGTAAGCGTACATCTTCGCCTTCTTAACTTCACGAAAAATAGAATATCCTCAACTAGCAATGTCTTTATCGGCTAAATCTAAAATAAAAATGCCATGTATCAAATCATCAAATACTTTTACGACTGCTGAAGACATGTAAATCTGTACTAATATTTACACTAAACATGCATTTTATACCACAAAAACAATACCGTATATTGGATGAGGAATTTTAATATGCAGCGGCTTTTTAAAAAGAAATGCTTGATCAAATTCTCTTAGTAAAACCTGATTCCATTCATAAGCATGCCTTTGGTTAAAACCAATACTTTGCATGCATGTCTGTCTGAAGTAGATGCACAAATATTAAAGTGCCATTATTAGTGAAGATTTCTTGGCTACACGTATATTTATATATTTACACAGATATTACAACAACAAAATAAATATAAATACAAACTGTAGATTTCAGTCGCAACAGGTAGAGGGATAGGCTATGGGCGGTCGCTGAAAAATGCGCTGAAGGATACCGAGTTGTATCTACAAGTGGATTTTATTATTTTGAATTAAACGGGGTTGGAAAAGGATGTAAAATTAAACCGCGAGAATAGCAAAGTCAATGACGGGAAAAAAGAGAAAGATAATGATTTTACTAGGAAGTAAACGAGTGAGTGCGTGCAGTATCAACATCACAAAAAATAATATCATAAACTATCGATTTTATTATCAGCTAAAAAGTCAACTGAAAATACAATTTACCTAATCCTCACAATACTGAGTATGAGAGAAAGAGAGAGAGAGCTATATATATGCAGAAGACTACATCAGCAACAGATGAATATAATGCAGCCTAGTGTCCCCTTTCCGGAAATCGCTATTTTCCACACATATTATTCATTTTAGCAATAACTAATTTCAACTCAGTATTTATTACAGACAACTATCAGTAAATTATTAAACGTCCACCTCTTTTTGCTGGGCTACGATATGGGCTGTTAAATTTGACACTCCGCGTCAGATGGTTTCGTGTTATAAAATGTATCCCTTTCTCAAATGCATTATGAAATTATCAATTATCAATTGCGCAGTTATCAAACATCCACTGTTAATTGCTGAGCTACAAATGGGGCTGTTAAATACCATGCTTCATATTGAATTGCTTCGTATAATAGGAATAGTTCCTAAACACAGATGTACTAAATATACAAGTCTCTGGAAATTTTTTATTTTTTTTGTCCAAATATATAATCGACATAAAGACAACTTATTATTTATTTCATTATCGGCTACTACTATTGCCAAAAAGATTCTTTTGGGTGAAAAAACAGTTCTTCAGAAACACATGCAGTGTCCTTTTTGTGGCAATTTCTGCACAACGTTGACACGCAAGTCAGTGCTAAACATGAACATAAGCGAAACTTTTAATCAAAATAGGTGTCAGACATATACACATCATTTAAACAATGTTGCAAACTAAATGCAAGTTTTAGTGATACTATAAATGACTGTCACACTGGGAAACCATGCTGCTAGCCAATAGTGCTTCCTCTGGTGACGTCACAAGCTCGTGCGTGCGTATCGGGCTGTTTACAGAACGTAGCTCGGCTGTTTCCGTGGATATTGCATTTTGGTGGCAATTAAATAGATATATCTCCTAATCCTGTGAATGAACGTGCGTCAAGTCTTCACAGTACACGTAAAATGTCTAACAAATTACGAGTCTTGATTGTAGTGTATAGCATTCAGGTTTACCTTTAAGACTGCTCTCGGTTAAACCTAGGATTTTTATTCAGTTTTTGAGAAGGTCCTCTAAATCAATATCTTTCATCAATTTTTTCTCACTATATAAATTTGTATGATACTCTTTAACTTACTCTAGAATATAAAACTGACTGGTAATAATTTCATTTTCATCTTTAATTAATTTTGTAATTATTTTATTCACATAGCTTCTATTTTCTGGGTGGCAAAACTATCTTCTCGGTTTCATTCCTCTACTACCCATTTCAATCTGGATTAAATGATACTTTGTCGAAGCTTTTCTTCTTATGCTTTAAAGTTTTTGTTCTTTTAGACTATAATATTTCTAAATTATAAGGTCCCATAGAACCATTATCTAAGGATTTTATTTGTTGTACAAGATCCTTTTCCTGTGTTAGTTTACACTTTTTTTATATGAAGCATATGAAAAGGTTTGTCCACGAATTTCCGTCAACAATATATCAGTAAAAAATGAATCTGATAAATATAAGATCTATATTATAAGTGTATTCTTTTCATACATTTGTATTATGTTTATTTTCTCAATATTTGTAATCTTCCAGTAACTTATAAAATTTCCACAAACGTGTGCCTCTTATAAAATCATTTGAGTACAAATATAATATTATCATTGGTACTCAGACCTATAACAAGGTTCATTTTTCACCTTTCAACAATTGGCATAAGAGATTCAGACACAAGAAAGAAATTCAATCTAGCTTAGTTTTAGAGGAGTTTTTCGTCTCCATGTATGTCCGTTTAATTCTGCATTTAATGCTCTAAATAGATCAACAAGACCAAACGATTCTTTAATATTTAATAACACATTTCTAGCAATAGGATTTGTTTATGTTTCTATACACTCACCACATATGATAAAAGACTCATTTTCATATTCATGTGCAATATCATTTATATTATTGTAAAATTCTGGAAAATAATTATTTGGCCCAAATACATTTTTTAAAGAGAAGTCCTTTTCACGGATTTTAATATCTAATGCAATCAAATTACCATCAGGATCCTTGTTACATTCTTTTATTTCATACTCAAGGTTGTTGTATAAATATAATACAAAGTCCTCGAGAGTTTTACTTGTAATAACTGGAAATACATTCATAACTCCATTGTGCTCTAATATATTAAATATATTAATATATAATAAATAAAATATGTATCTTGTACGCAACAGATATCATATTGCTCTTATTCCATAATAGTCAAAAAAATCCTAACATTTTCAAACTCTCCCAGTCCCAAAACAGTTTGCAGATATTATTTTTATGCTTAATGTATCCATTTTTAATGCAAAAGTGTAAATTGTTCATGTATGAAATGCACCATGTTTTATGATTAACAGAGAAAGTGGTCATAACTACTTCATACAGATTAAGAAAAACATCAGTGATTTCATATATGACAAGAAAATGTCCACTTGTCACTCTCTCTAGACACGAAGACATAAGAAAAAAGCTTACAAAACAAGTATACATTTAAAACAAACGAAAAACAAAACGAAGCCTTTGTCCAGATGTAAGCCAGATTTTATAGTTTTTTAATAAAAACAGGCATGAATATATTCAAGTTTTGTGTTGATTAGTGAAGGTAAAGATTTCATCTCTAAAATGGCAAATTCTCATATCATTTATTGTGTTTGTACATGTATTTAAAAATTGAGAAAAAAATAAAATATCAAGCCTAATTCAGAAAAAAACATCCTAGAGGAGAAACAAGTATATACCCGGTATAAGAAAAAAGTCAATAAACCAAACGCACACACACCATAATTAGGCTGCAGACAACCTTATGACTACAAAAATACAAAGTCACTGAAATCCCTCATTAACTTTCTACTGGTACACTATATGTTATCATCCTTAAAAATTACTTTTTACAATGCATTCTCATCTATAAAAATGAATTTTCAAAACAGATATATAACGAAATATATTTAAGTTTATATTAAATGTGAATATACATATCAAAAGGTCAAAGTCAATTCAACTTATTTACAACCGGAAATAAAGAAAACTGAATCTTTGCCATGCTTTATGGAAGTCACAGCAGCGTTTCAAAAGGAACTGAAAGCAATAGAAAAAAATGCGGGACAACAGATTTATACAAACAAAACCAAAAAGCATCTAAAATCATAAAGTAAGTAAAACGAAAATAACTTAAATTCCATTAAATGCAGAAAAAGCTCTTTGGACATTATTGATACTTACTCCCATGTTCTGAAGAAACAGTATCTGCACCGAAATCTTTTTCCTCTGAAAGAGTTAAAACATAGAGAATAAATTTAGTACTTCACATTATATTTCCGCAAAGAAAACCCTTAGATAAATGTAAAACATGTATAGATCATTGACCCAATTCAATACATTCCACGTGGATGAGCCCTTAAATTTACAGTTTGTAACAATCATATCTACCAAATTAAACCATTTATCATGTACCTTCGGAAATCCGTTTTCACAACGTTGTATTCATGCAGATGCATGTATGTCTTTATTGTTTAAATGAAGATGTACCTGTGCATATTCAAGCAAACAATTATTCGATGAAGAAGAAAGTTGGGTTAAATTATTCAAGTAATGGGATAAAAGTCAAAAAGCGTCAGATGGTTTCGTGTTATAAAATGTATCCCTTTCTCAAATGCATTATGAAACTATCAATTATCAATTGCGCAGTTATCAAACATCCGCTGTTAATTGCTGAGCTACAAATGGGGCTGTTAAATACCATGCTTCATATTGAATTGCTTCGTATAATAGGATAATAGGAATAGTTCCTAAACACAGATGTACTAAATATACAAGTCTCTGGAAATTTTTTATTTTTTTTGTCCAAATATATAATCGACATAAAGACAACTTATTATTTATTTCATTATCGGCTACTACTATTGCCAAAAAGATTCTTTTGGGTGAAAAAACAGTTCTTCAGAAACACATGCAGTGTCCTTTTTGTGGCAATTTCTGCACAACTTTGACACGCAAGTCAGTGCTAAACATGAACATAAGCGAAACTTTTAATCAAAATAGGTGTCAGACATATACACATCATTTAAACAATGTTGCAAACTAAATGCAAGTTTTATTGATACTATAAATGACTGTCACACTGGGAAACCATGCTGCTAGCCAATAGTGCTTCCTCTGGTGACGTCACAAGCTCGTGCGTGTGTATCGGGCTGTTTACAGAACGTAGCTCGGCTGTTTCCGTGGATATTGCATTTTGGTGGCAATGAAATATATATATCTCCTAATCTTGTGAATGAACGTGCGTCAAGTCTTCACAGTACACGTAAAATGTCTAACAAATTAAGAGTCTTGATAGTAGTGTATAGCATTCAGGTTTACCTTTAAGACTGCTCTCGGTTAAACCTAGGATTTTTATTCAGTTTTTGAGAAGGTCCTCTAAATCAATATCTTTCATCAATTTTTTCTCACTATATAAATTTGTATGATACTCTTTAACTTACTCTAGAATATAAAACTGACTGGTAATAATTTCATTTTCATCTTTAATTAATTTTGTAATTATTTTATTCACATAGCTTCTATTTTCTGGGTGGCAAAACTATCTTCTCGGTTTCATTCCTCTACTACCCATTTCAATCTGGATTAAATGATACTTTGTCGAAGCTTTTCTTCTTATGCTTTAAAGTTTTTGTTCTTTTAGACTATAATATTTCTAAATTATAAGGTCCCATAGAACCATTATCTAAGGATTTTATTTGTTGTACAAGATCCTTTTCCAGTGTTAGTTTACACTTTTTTTTATATGAAGCATATGAAAAGGTTTGTCCACGAATTTCCGTCAACAATATATCAGTTAATAATGAATTTGATAAATATAAGATCTATATTATAAGTGTATTCTTTTCATACATTTGTATTATGTTTATTTTCTCAATATTTGTAATCTTCCAGTAAACTTATAAAATTTCCACAAACGTGTGCCTCTTATAAAATCATTTGAGTACAAATATAATATTATCATTGGTACTCAGACCTATAACAAGGTTCATTTTTCACTTTTCAACAATTGGCACAAGAGATTCAGACACAAGAAAGAAATTCAATCTAGCTTAGTTTTAGAGGAGTTTTTCGTCTCCATGTATGTCCGTTTAATTCTGCATTTAATGCTCTAAATAGATCAACAAGACCAAACGATTCTTTAATATTTAATAACACATTTCTAGCAATAGGATTTGTTTATGTTTCTATACACTCACCACATATGATAAAAGACTCATTTTCATATTCATGTGTAATATCATTTATATTATTGTAAAATTCTGGAAAAAATGTATTTGGCCCAAATACATTTTTTAAAGAGAAGTCCTTTTCACGGATTTTAATATCTAATGCAATCAAATTACCATCAGGATCCTTGTTACATTCTTTTATTTCATACTCAAGGTTGTTGTATAAATATAATACAAAGTCCTCGAGAGTTTTACTTGTAATAACTGGAAATACATTCATAACTCCATTGTGCTCTAATATATTAAATATATTAATATATAATAAATAAAATATGTATCTTGTACGCAACAGATATCATATTGCTCTTATTCCATAATAATCAAAAAAATCCTAACATTTTCAAACTCTCCTAGTCCCAAAACAGTTTGCAGATATTATTTCTATGCTTAATGTATCCATTTTTAATGCAAAAGTGTAAATTGTTCATGTATGAAATGCACCATGTTTTATGATTAACAGAGAAAGTGGTCATAACTACTTCATACAGATTAAGAAAAACATCAGTGATTTCATATATGACAAGAAAATGTCCACTTGTCACTCTCTCTAGACACGAAGACATAAGAAAAAAGCTTACAAAACAAGTATACATTAAAAAAAACGAAAAACAAAACGAAGCCTTTGTCCAGATGTAAGCCAGATTTTATAGTTTTTTAATAAAAACAGGCATGAATATATTCAAGTTTTGTGTTGATTAGTGAAGGTAAAGATTTCATCTCTAAAATGGCAAATTCTCATATCATTTATTGTGTTTGTACATGTATTTAAAAATTGAGAAAAAAATAAAATATCAAGCCTAATTCAGAAAAAAACATCCTAGAGGAGAAACAAGTATATACCCGGTATAAGAAAAAAGTCAATAAACCAAACGCACACACACCATAATTAGGCTGCAGACAACCTTATGACTACAAAAATACAAAGTCACTGAAATCCCTCATTAACTTTCTACTGGTACACTATATGTTATCATCCTTAAAAATTACTTTTTACAATGCATTCTCATCTATGAAAATGAATTTTCAAAACAGATATATAACGAAATATATTTAAGTTTATATTAAATGTGAATATACATATCAAAAGGTCAAAGTCAATTCAACTTATTTACGACCGGAAATAAAGAAAACTGAATCTTTGCCATGCTTTATGGAAGTCACAGCAGCATTTCAAAAGGAACTGAAAGCAATAGAAAAAAATGCGGGACAACAGATTTATACAAACAAAACCAAAAAGCATCTAAAATCATAAAGTAAGTAAAACGAAAATAACTTAAATTCCATTAAATGCAGAAAAAGCTCTTTGGACATTGTTGATACTTACTCCCATGTTCTGAAGAAACAGTATCTGCACCGAAATCTTTTTCCTCTGAAAGAGTTAAAACATAGAGAATAAATTTAGTACTTCACATTATATTTCAGCAAAGAAAACCCTTAGATAAATGTAAAACATGTATAGATCATTGACCCAATTCAATACATTCCACGTGGATGAGCCCTTAAATTTACAGTTTGTAACAATCATATCTACCAAATTAAACCATTTATCATGTACCTTCAGAAATCCGTTTTCACAACGTTGTATTCATGCAGATGCATGTATGTCTTTATTGTTTAAATGAAGATGTACCTGTGCATATTCAAGCAAATAATTATTCGATGAAGAAGAAAGTTGGGTTAAATTATTCAAGTAATGGGATAAAAGTCAAAAAGCGTCAGATGGTTTCGTGTTATAAAATGTATCCCTTTCTCAAATGCATTATGAAACTATCAATTATCAATTGCGCAGTTATCAAACATCCGCTGTTAATTGCTGAGCTACAAATGGGGTTGTTAAATACCATGCTTCATATTGAATTGCTTCGTATAATAGGAATAGTTCCTAAACACAGATGTACTAAATATACAAGTCTCTGGAAATTTTTTATTTTTTTGTCCAAATATATAATCGACATAAAGACAACTTATTATTTATTTCATTATCGGCTACTACTATTGCCAAAAAGATTCTTTTGGGTGAAAAAACAGTTCTTCAGAAACACATGCAGTGTCCTTTTTGTGGCAATTTCTGCACAACTTTGACACGCAAGTCAGTGCTAAACAGGAACATAAGCGAAACTTTTAATCAAAATAGGTGTTAGACATATACACATCATTTAAACAATGTTGCAAACTAAATGCAAGTTTTAGTGATACTATAAATGACTGTCACACTGGGAAACCATGCTGCTAGCCAATTGTGCTTCCTCTTGTGACGTCACAAGCTCGTGCGTGCGTATCGGGCTGTTTACAGAACGTAGCTCGGCTGTTTCCGTGGATATTGCATTTTGGTGGCAATTAAATAGATATATCTCCTAATCCTGTGAATGAACGTGCGTCAAGTCTTCACAGTACACGTAAAATGTCTAACAAATTAAGAGTCTTGATTGTAGTGTATAGCATTCAGGTTTACCTTTAAGACTGCTCTCGGTTAAACCTAGGATTTTTATTCAGTTTTTGAGAAGGTCCTCTAAATCAATATCTTTCATCAATTTTTTCTCACTATATAAATTTGTATGATACTCTTTAACTTACTCTAGAATATAAAACTGACTGGTAATAATTTCATTTTCATCTTTAATTAATTTTGTAATTATTTTATTCACATAGCTTCTATTTTCTAGGTGGCAAAACTATCTTCTCGGTTTCATTCCTCTACTACCCATTTCACTCTGGATTAAATGATACTTTGTCGAAGCTTTTCTTCTTATGCTTTAAAGTTTTTATTCTTTTAGACTATAATATTTCTAAATTATAAGGTCCCATAGAACCATTATCCAAGGATTTTATTTGTTGTACAAGATCCTTTTTCAGTGTTAGTTTACACTTCTTTTTATATGAAGCAAATAAAAAGGTTTGTCCACGAATTTCTGTTAACAATATATCAGTAAATAATGAATCTGATAAATCTTAGATCTATATTATAAGTGTATTCTCTTCATACATTTGTATATTTTTTATTTTCTCAATATTTATAATCTTCCAGTAAACTGTTATTAAATTTCCACAAACGTGTACCTCTTATAACATCATTTGAGCACAAATGTAACATTATCATGAGTACTCAGACCTATAACAAGGTCCATTTATCCCCTTTCTACATTTGACATAAGAGTTTCAGACACAAGAAAGAAATTCAACCTAGCTTAGGCAATAGAAAAAAATGCGGGACAACAGATTTATACAAACAAAACCAAAAAGCATCTAAAATCATAAAGTAAGTAATACGAAAATAACTTAAATTCAGTTAAATGCAGAAAAAGCTCTTTGGATATTATTGATACTTACTCCCATGTTCTGAAGAAACAGTATCTGCACCGAAATCTTTTTCCTCTGAAAGAGTTAAAACATAGAGAATAAATGTACTACTTTACATTATATTTCCGCAAAGAAAACCCTCAGATAAATGTAAAACATGTAAAGATCTTTGACCCAATTCAATACATTCCACGTGAATGAGCCCTTAAATTTACAGTTTGTAACAATCATATCTACCGAATTAAACCATTTATCATGTACCTTCAGAAATCTGTTTTCACAACGTTGTATTCATGCAGATGCATGTATGTCTTTATTGTTTAAATGAAGATGTACCTGTGCATATTCAAGCAAACAATTATTCGATGAAGAGGAAAGTTGGGTTAAATTATTCAAGTAATGGGATAAAAGTCAAAAAGCGTCAGATGGTTTCGTGTTATAAAATGTATCCCTTTCTCAAATGCATTATGAAATTATCAATTATCAATTGCGCAGTTATCAAACATCCGCTGTTAATTGCTGAGCTACAAATGGGGTTGTTAAATACCATGCTCCATATTGAATTGTTTCGTATAATAGGAATAGTTCCTAAACACAGATGTACTGAATATACAAGTCTCTGGAAATTATCTTTTTTTGTCCAAATATATAATCGACATAAAGACAATTTATGCTTTATTTAATTATCGGCTACTACTATTGCCAAAAAGATTCTTTTGGGTGAAAAAACAGTTCTTCAGAAACACATGCAGTGTCCTTTTTGTGGCAATTTCTGCACAACTTTGACACGCAAGTCAGTGCTAAACATGAACAAAAGCGAAACTTTTAATCAAAATAGGTGTCAGACATATACACATCATTTAAACAATGTTGCAAACTAAATGCAAGTTTTATTGGTACTATAAATGACTGTCACACTGGGAAACCATGCTGCTAGCCAATTGTGCTTCCTCTGGTGACGTCACAAGCTCGTGCGTGTGTATCGGGCTGTTTACAGAACGTAGCTCGGCTGTTTCCGTGGATATTGCATTTTGGTGGCAATGAAATATATATATCTCCTAATCTTGTGAATGAACGTGCGTCAAGTCTTCACAGTACACGTAAAATGTCTAACAAATTAAGAGTCTTGATAGTAGTGTATAGCATTCAGGTTTACCTTTAAGACTGCTCTCGGTTAAACCTAGGATTTTTATTCAGTTTTTGAGAAGGTCCTCTAAATCAATATCTTTCATCAATTTTTTCTCACTATATAAATTTGTATGATACTCTTTAACTTACTCTAGAATATAAAACTGACTGGTAATAATTTCATTTTCATCTTTAATTAATTTTGTAATTATTTTATTCACATAGCTTCTATTTTCTGGGTGGCAAAACTATCTTCTCGGTTTCATTCCTCTACTACCCATTTCAATCTGGATTAAATGATACTTTGTCGAAGCTTTTCTTCTTATGCTTTAAAGTTTTTGTTCTTTTAGACTATAATATTTCTAAATTATAAGGTCCCATAGAACCATTATCTAAGGATTTTATTTGTTGTACAAGATCCTTTTCCAGTGTTAGTTTACACTTTTTTTTATATGAAGCATATGAAAAGGTTTGTCCACGAATTTCCGTCAACAATATATCAGTTAATAATGAATTTGATAAATATAAGATCTATATTATAAGTGTATTCTTTTCATACATTTGTATTATGTTTATTTTCTCAATATTTGTAATCTTCCAGTAAACTTATAAAATTTCCACAAACGTGTGCCTCTTATAAAATCATTTGAGTACAAATATAATATTATCATTGGTACTCAGACCTATAACAAGGTTCATTTTTCACTTTTCAACAATTGGCACAAGAGATTCAGACACAAGAAAGAAATTCAATCTAGCTTAGTTTTAGAGGAGTTTTTCGTCTCCATGTATGTCCGTTTAATTCTGCATTTAATGCTCTAAATAGATCAACAAGACCAAACGATTCTTTAATATTTAATAACACATTTCTAGCAATAGGATTTGTTTATGTTTCTATACACTCACCACATATGATAAAAGACTCATTTTCATATTCATGTGTAATATCATTTATATTATTGTAAAATTCTGGAAAAAATTTATTTGGCCCAAATACATTTTTTAAAGAGAAGTCCTTTTCACGGATTTTAATATCTAATGCAATCAAATTACCATCAGGATCCTTGTTACATTCTTTTATTTCATACTCAAGGTTGTTGTATAAATATAATACAAAGTCCTCGAGAGTTTTACTTGTAATAACTGGAAATACATTCATAACTCCATTGTGCTCTAATATATTAAATATATTAATATATAATAAATAAAATATGTATCTTGTACGCAACAGATATCATATTGCTCTTATTCCATAATAATCAAAAAAATCCTAACATTTTCAAACTCTCCTAGTCCCAAAACAGTTTGCAGATATTATTTCTATGCTTAATGTATCCATTTTTAATGCAAAAGTGTAAATTGTTCATGTATGAAATGCACCATGTTTTATGATTAACAGAGAAAGTGGTCATAACTACTTCATACAGATTAAGAAAAACATCAGTGATTTCATATATGACAAGAAAATGTCCACTTGTCACTCTCTCTAGACACGAAGACATAAGAAAAAAGCTTACAAAACAAGTATACATTAAAAAAAAACGAAAAACAAAACGAAGCCTTTGTCCAGATGTAAGCCAGATTTTATAGTTTTTTAATAAAAACAGGCATGAATATATTCAAGTTTTGTGTTGATTAGTGAAGGTAAAGATTTCATCTCTAAAATGGCAAATTCTCATATCATTTATTGTGTTTGTACATGTATTTAAAAATTGAGAAAAAAATAAAATATCAAGCCTAATTCAGAAAAAAACATCCTAGAGGAGAAACAAGTATATACCCGGTATAAGAAAAAAGTCAATAAACCAAACGCACACACACCATAATTAGGCTGCAGACAACCTTATGACTACAAAAATACAAAGTCACTGAAATCCCTCATTAACTTTCTACTGGTACACTATATGTTATCATCCTTAAAAATTACTTTTTACAATGCATTCTCATCTATGAAAATGAATTTTCAAAACAGATATATAACGAAATATATTTAAGTTTATATTAAATGTGAATATACATATCAAAAGGTCAAAGTCAATTCAACTTATTTACGACCGGAAATAAAGAAAACTGAATCTTTGCCATGCTTTATGGAAGTCACAGCAGCATTTCAAAAGGAACTGAAAGCAATAGAAAAAAATGCGGGACAACAGATTTATACAAACAAAACCAAAAAGCATCTAAAATCATAAAGTAAGTAAAACGAAAATAACTTAAATTCCATTAAATGCAGAAAAAGCTCTTTGGACATTGTTGATACTTACTCCCATGTTCTGAAGAAACAGTATCTGCACCGAAATCTTTTTCCTCTGAAAGAGTTAAAACATAGAGAATAAATTTAGTACTTCACATTATATTTCAGCAAAGAAAACCCTTAGATAAATGTAAAACATGTATAGATCATTGACCCAATTCAATACATTCCACGTGGATGAGCCCTTAAATTTACAGTTTGTAACAATCATATCTACCAAATTAAACCATTTATCATGTACCTTCAGAAATCCGTTTTCACAACGTTGTATTCATGCAGATGCATGTATGTCTTTATTGTTTAAATGAAGATGTACCTGTGCATATTCAAGCAAACAATTATTCGATGAAGAAGGAAGTTGGGTTAAATTATTCAAGTAATGGGATAAAAGTCAAAAAGCGTCAGATGGTTTCGTGTTATAAAATGTATCCCTTTCTCAAATGCATTATGAAACTATCAATTATCAATTGCGCAGTTATCAAACATCCGCTGTTAATTGCTGAGCTACAAATGGGGTTGTTAAATACCATGCTTCATATTGAATTGCTTCGTATAATAGGAATAGTTCCTAAACACAGATGTACTAAATATACAAGTCTCTGGAAATTTTTTATTTTTTTGTCCAAATATATAATCGACATAAAGACAACTTATTATTTATTTCATTATCGGCTACTACTATTGCCAAAAAGATTCTTTTGGGTGAAAAAACAGTTCTTCAGAAACACATGCAGTGTCCTTTTTGTGGCAATTTCTGCACAACTTTGACACGCAAGTCAGTGCTAAACATGAACATAAGCGAAACGTTTAATCAAAATAGGTGTCAGACATATACACATCATTTAAACAATGTTGCAAACTAAATGCAAGTTTTAGTGATACTATAAATGACTGTCACACTGGGAAACCATGCTGCTAGCCAATTGTGCTTCCTCTTGTGACGTCACAAGCTCGTGCGTGCGTATCGGGCTGTTTACAGAACGTAGCTCGGCTGTTTCCGTGGATATTGCATTTTGGTGGCAATTAAATATATATATATCCTAATCCTGTGAATGAACGTGCGTCAAGTCTTCACAGTACACGTAAAATGTCTAACAAATTAAGAGTCTTGATTGTAGTGTATAGCATTCAGGTTTACCTTTAAGACTGCTCTCGGTTAAACCTAGGATTTTTATTCAGTTTTTGAGAAGGTCCTCTAATTCAATATCTTTCATCAATTTTTTCTCACTATATAAATTTGTATGATACTCTTTAACTTACTCTAGAATATAAAACTGACTGGTAATAATTTCATTTTCATCTTTAATTAATTTTGTAATTATTTTATTCACATAGCTTCTATTTTCTAGGTGGCAAAACTATCTTCTCGGTTTCATTCCTCTACTACCCATTTCACTCTGGATTAAATGATACTTTGTCGAAGCTTTTCTTCTTATGCTTTAAAGTTTTTATTCTTTTAGACTATAATATTTCTAAATTATAAGGTCCCATAGAACCATTATCCAAGGATTTTATTTGTTGTACAAGATCCTTTTTCAGTGTTAGTTTACACTTCTTTTTATATGAAGCAAATAAAAAGGTTTGTCCACGAATTTCTGTTAACAATATATCAGTAAATAATGAATCTGATAAATCTTAGATCTATATTATAAGTGTATTCTCTTCATACATTTGTATATTTTTTATTTTCTCAATATTTATAATCTTCCAGTAAACTGTTATTAAATTTCCACAAACGTGTACCTCTTATAACATCATTTGAGCACAAATGTAACATTATCATGAGTACTCAGACCTATAACAAGGTCCATTTATCCCCTTTCTACATTTGACATAAGAGTTTCAGACACAAGAAAGAAATTCAACCTAGCTTAGGCAATAGAAAAAAATGCGGGACAACAGATTTATACAAACAAAACCAAAAAGCATCTAAAATCATAAAGTAAGTAATACGAAAATAACTTAAATTCAGTTAAATGCAGAAAAAGCTCTTTGGATATTATTGATACTTACTCCCATGTTCTGAAGAAACAGTATCTGCACCGAAATCTTTTTCCTCTGAAAGAGTTAAAACATAGAGAATAAATGTACTACTTCACATTATATTTCCGCAAAGAAAACCCTCAGATAAATGTAAAACATGTAAAGATCTTTGACCCAATTCAATACATTCCACGTGAATGAGCCCTTAAATTTACAGTTTGTAACAATCATATCTACCAAATTAAACCATTTATCATGTACCTTCAGAAATCTGTTTTCACAACGTTGTATTCATGCAGATGCATGTATGTCTTTACTGTTTAAATGAAGATGTACCTGTGCATATTCAAGCAAACAATTATTCGATGAAGAAGAAAGTTGGGTTAAATTATTCAAGTAATGGGATAAAAGTCAAAAAGCGTCAGATGGTTTCGTGTTATAAAATGTATCCCTTTCTCAAATGCATTATGAAATTATCAATTATCAATTGCGCAGTTATCAAACATCCGCTGTTAATTGCTGAGCTACAAATGGGGTTGTTAAATACCATGCTCCGTATTGAATTGTTTCGTATAATAGGAATAGTTCCTAAACACAGATGTACTGAATATACAAGTCTCTGGAAATTATCTTTTTTTGTCCAAATATATAATTGACATAAAGACAATTTATGCTTTATTTAATTATCGGCTACTACTATTGCCAAAAAGATTCTTTTGGGTGAAAAAACAGTTATTCAGAAACACATGCAGTGTCCTTTTTGTGGCAATTTCTGCACAACTTTGACACGCAAGTCAGTGCTAAACATGAACAAAAGCGAAACGTTTAATCAAAATAGGTGTCAGACATATACACATCATTTAAACAATGTTGCAAACTAAATGCAAGTTTTATTGGTACTATAAATGACTGTCACACTGGGAAACCATGCTGCTAGCCAATTGTGCTTCCTCTTGTGACGTCACAAGCTCGTGCGTGCGTATCGGGCTGTTTACAGAACGTAGCTCGGCTATTTCGGTGGATATTGCATTTTGGTGGCAAGTAAATAGATATATCTCCTAATCCTGTGAATGAACGTGCGTCAAGTCTTCACAGTACACGTAAAATGTCTAACAAATTAAGAGTCTTGATTGTAGTGTATAGCATTCAGGTTTACCTTTAAGACTGCTCTCGGTTAAACCTAGGATTTTTATTCAGTTTTTGAGAAGGTCCTCTAATTCAATATCTTTCATCAATTTTTTCTCACTATATAAATTTGTATGATACTCTTTAACTTACTCTAGAATATAAAACTGACTGGTAATAATTTCATTTTCATCTTTAATTAATTTTGTAATTATTTTATTCACATAGCTTCTATTTTCTAGGTGGCAAAACTATCTTCTCGGTTTCATTCCTCTACTACCCATTTCACTCTGGATTAAATGATACTTTGTCGAAGCTTTTCTTCTTATGCTTTAAAGTTTTTATTCTTTTAGACTATAATATTTCTAAATTATAAGGTCCCATAGAACCATTATCCAAGGATTTTATTTGTTGTACAAGATCCTTTTTCAGTGTTAGTTTACACTTTTTTTTATATGAAGCAAATAAAAAGGTTTGTCCACGAATTTCTGTTAACAATATATCAGTAAATAATGAATCTGATAAATCTTAGATCTATATTATAAGTGTATTCTCTTCATACATTTGTATATTTTTTATTTTCTCAATATTTATAATCTTCCAGTAAACTGTTATTAAATTTCCACAAACGTGTACCTCTTATAACATCATTTGAGCACAAATGTAACATTATCATGAGTACTCAGACCTATAACAAGGTCCATTTATCCCCTTTCTACATTTGACATAAGAGTTTCAGACACAAGAAAGAAATTCAACCTAGCTTAGGCAATAGAAAAAAATGCGGGACAACAGATTTATACAAACAAAACCAAAAAGCATCTAAAATCATAAAGTAAGTAATACGAAAATAACTTAAATTCAGTTAAATGCAGAAAAAGCTCTTTGGATATTATTGATACTTACTCCCATGTTCTGAAGAAACAGTATCTGCACCGAAATCTTTTTCCTCTGAAAGAGTTAAAACATAGAGAATAAATGTATTACTTTACATTATATTTCCGCAAAGAAAACCCTCAGATAAATGTAAAACATGTAAAGATCTTTGACCCAATTCAATACATTCCACGTGAATGAGCCCTTAAATTTACAGTTTGTAACAATCATATCTACCAAATTAAACCATTTATCATGTACCTTCAGAAATCTGTTTTCACAACGTTGTATTCATGCAGATGCATGTATGTCTTTATTGTTTAAATGAAGATGTACCTGTGCATATTCAAGCAAACAATTATTCGATGAAGAAGAAAGTTGGGTTAAATTATTCAAGTAATGGAATAAAAGTCAAAAAGCGTCAGATGGTTTCGTGTTATAAAATGTATCCCTTTCTCAAATGCATTATGAAATTATCAATTATCAATTGCGCAGTTATCAAACATCCGCTGTTAATTGCTGAGCTACAAATGGGGCTGTTAAATACCATGCTCCATATTGAATTGTTTCGTATAATAGGAATAGTTCCTAAACACAGATGTACTGAATATACAAGTCTCTGGAAATTATCTTTTTTTGTCCAAATATATAATCGACATAAAGACAATTTATGCTTTATTTAATTATCGGCTACTACTATTGCCAAAAAGATTCTTTTGGGTGAAAAAACAGTTCTTCAGAAACACATGCAGTGTCCTTTTTGTGGCAATTTCTGCACAACTTTGACACGCAAGTCAGTGCTAAACATGAACAAAAGCGAAACTTTTAATCAAAATAGGTGTCAGACATATACACATCATTTAAACAATGTTGCAAACTAAATGCAAGTTTTATTGGTACTATAAATGACTGTCACACTGGGAAACCATGCTGCTAGCCAATTGTGCTTCCTCTTGTGACGTCACAAGCTCGTGCGTGCGTATCGGGCTGTTTACAGAACGTAGCTCGGCTGTTTCCGTGGATATTGCATTTTGGTGGCAATTAAATAGATATATCTCCTAATCTTGTGAATGAACGTGCGTCAAGTCTTCACAGTACACGTAAAATGTCTAACAAATTAAGAGTCTTGATAGTAGTGTATAGCATTCAGGTTTACCTTTAAGACTGCTCTCGGTTAAACCCTAGGATTTTTATTCAGTTTTTGAGAAGGTCATCTAAATCAATATCTTTCATCAATTTTTTCTCACTATATAAATTTGTATGATACTCTTTAACTTACTCTAGAATATAAAAACGAAAATAACTTAAATTCAGTTAAATGCAGAAAAAGCTCTTTGGTCATTATTTGTATTGATATTTACTCCCATGTTCTGAAGAAACAGTATCTGCACCGAAATCTTTTTCCTCTGAAAGAGTTAAAACATAGAGAATAAATGTACTACTTTACATTATATTTCAGCAAAGAAAACCCTCAGATAAATGTAAAACATGTAAAGATCTTTGACCCAATTCAATACATTCTACGTGAATGAGCCCTTAAATTTACAGTTTGTAACAATCATATCTACCAAATTAAACCATTTATCATGTACCTTCAGAAATCTGTTTTCACAACGTTGTATTCATGCAGATGCATGTATGTCTTTATTGTTTAAATGAAGATGTACCTGTGCATATTCAAGCAAACAACTATTCAATGGAGAAGAAAGTTGGGTTAATTTATTCAAGAAATGGGATAAAAGTCAAAAAGCGTTTCAATTAGGAATTTTCAAAGGCATGCTCATTATTCTCCTCTCTGTTTGAGTCTTCCCTTTCCCTCTCTAGTTTCTAGAGCGGTTGTAACACCAATGTCTCTTATTCTCTTCCTTATGACTTCTTCCTGTCTTATCCTTTTCAAGCCCTTTTAATTTCTACAAGCAATTTTAGAAAGTTTCCCTTGCTCCTTTTTCATATTGGCTGGAATGTCATGTAGAACCTGCTTTCTGGTACTCCTAAGATATTCCGACCTTGACAACACTAAAAAAGACATTCTTCAGCATAATTGGAAAATTTCACAATGACAGCTTTGGGGTTTTTTTTGTTGGAATCTCTGTATGGCAGCCTATGTCCATTGCAAAAAAAGACATTCTTCATAATTTCATCGTCATTTCATCCAGATTTATTAAGTACTTCTGAAAGAGGGACAGGTATAAGGTGAACCTGTGTGCAGCTGCAAAAAGCACAGTGGAGAGAATGTTGGCATTATCTATATTCTACTTTCACATGTACTGTAAAAGAAATTTTACTTTAGATGTGGTATTGGGGAAACAATGCGCTGTCTAAAGCAGAGAGATAATCAATACATCTTCTTTGATGTGCTCCAAAAATTAACTTGAACAAGTCCAAAGTACACTAACTTCAGCAGTCATTAAAATAGGGAAAATGAATTTTGCCCTAGGAGACAAAGCAGCACTTTCAGCCTTGTGAGAGATGTACATCTGAAGTAAGACCAAGCTGTATAGTTTATAACCCAAATTATACCCATCAATCGTACACCAAAATAAAGGGAATCAATAGTTCTTTTTGCAGTACTTAAGATATACAAGGAATTCGTTTAAAGTAACCTGGCTCACCATTGAGAAAAATCTAGGAAATTGTTGTCTTCAAATATCAAACTCAGTGCAAAGTACAAAACTACAGAGCAGAACTTCGGGATCAACTAAACATCATAAGAAATCTTTTAGTGAAAATGCCATGTGAATACGACCATATATTCAAGAGTAACAATAACAAGATTTTCAAGATGACCAGCATGGCAGCCATACTGGTTGTCACATCAGCATCATTTTTATTTTTGGAGGAACTAGACATGACATGAAGTCTTTTAAAGAAAACCCCACGCCAATATAATCATTTATTTAGCAGTAGTAATAACAAGATTTTCAAAATGGCTGCTGTGTAGGTCATATTGGATGTCCTAGGGACACGAGGTTTTAATTTAGCACCAACCAGACCTTGAAATGGATGTGTCTTGTAAAGTTTGGTGGCAATCCTCTTAGTAGTTTAGAAGGAGTAGCAATATCAAACTTGTGCTAAAGGACACTGGATGCTGAATGAAAGGCCATCACATAAGGTCTTCTGGTATATGACCATCACAGTTAACAATATACGACAAACAAAAACCTTTGTAATAGATAGGATCTGTGAAGACAGGTGCTGCTATGGATAGAATTTACAAGGAATACAACTAATAATAGCAAAGGTCTGGTCTATGACCATCACAGTTAACAATATACGACAAACAATAACCTTTGTAATAGATAGGATCTGTGAAGACAGGTGCTGCTATGGATAGAATTTACAAGGAATACAACTAATAATAGCAAAGGAGCAAACAAAATGACAAGAATGTTTTGCCCTTCACAGAAGAGAGATAAAACGACACGCTACCTGTTATTGAGGTTCATCGCTGAAGATATTTTACCATGTATTTTACTCAGACTACCTTTGTCAAAACCTGCATTCCTTCCAATAGTATAAATATGCATGAAAATAACCTGGAGGTTTTACACATTGATCTCTATACCTTAGAATTCATTGGTACAATATATCAAACATTTTCAATCATAAAACAAGCTTCACTGTACGAAACATTTTAGTACACAAATAATTTTGGCTTGTAAGACTGAAATGTGTACAAAAAATGAGACAGTACAAATAATTACATGGACTTACGGTATGCAACATTTTGCACAGTTGTAGTTTCTTGGCAAAATGAGACATCCTGGGAATTTACACGGACCACACTATGGAGTGCTCTATTTCCATCTATGTCCAGAAGATCCTGCTCATAATTAATTATGTCAAATCTGTCACGGATATGTTTCAAAAGATTCAAGCTCATCTTGTTTGTAGAACGTCCTGAAATAAAATGGATAGGTTGCTGAACTTACGCAGTTTTCAAAATTTAAATTCTTCTTTCGTTAAACAGTTAAAACCTTGTTATGACATAATAGTTGGCGTTGGATTTATTTTATAACACGGTGAAATGGCATGTTGGACAGGAGAAATGTTCGGACGTGGTGGTGTTACATATATCAACTTTACTAAATTTTAACATTAGTTCAAGGCATGTGAGACAAAGATTCCCACGAAAAGCTTTTGAATAAGCATTTAATGACACTGGCTGAATATCCATCTTGTTTTGCTATTTAGATGATGCTCAGTGTAAACGTGTTTAAGAACCTACATCTAGGCAATGTAAGTACATTGTATAACCATCAGAAGGTGTCATGACAATTTGAGAATTTTTGTTTAGCGATGAATAAAAATTAAAATGTTATAATTCTTTGAGGAGACAAATGTAAAAGGTTACATTTAGACTAAAAGCATATTAAACGTCAAAGGCAAGTCTTTAATATGTAATTGTTCTATATTTCTTCTTTGTACATAATGCAAATGTGAAGATGAATGTACTGAAATATTTGAGTAATTTCTCACGTGAGATTCAATTATTTTCACCCACATACATGGACAATTTAAAGATAAAGCAATCTCAATCATGAATTACACAAGCTAAAACCCTTGGAATTAAAACAATTAGAGACCATGGCATACCTGCCAAGGCATGCTAAACTGCCAAACACACATGAATATCATGATTTGCAAATATAAAATCCCAAATATCTAACTTCAAACACCAATAAAATATAGTACCCTTCGAAAGAATATCCTGTTATTGTCTTGAACTTTTTAATGCCTTCAAGCATGGTATGAACAAGCAATGAACAGACTTTACTGCAAATTGTATCATTGTATCTAACAATATTCGCATTAGCTGCTGGTAAAACCACATTCAATCAGGAATTATGGGTCTGCACTGTAAATAACTGTGTATTATCTTTACGAAAAAGTTGGAACTGCTTGCCTGAAAGTAAGGAATATCATCGAAAATATCTTAAATTAATATCTGGTACTAGAATTAGGACATTTCTCTTTCAAGAATGAATTACAATTTTAAAAAATGAATATAATACAATCAAATTCAGGAATATTGGTGTTATTAATGAAAAGTTATCGTCATAAGAACAAAGACAAAAAAAAAGAAACAATTAAAAAAAAAAAATAAAAAAAAAAATAAATAATCCGAGGATCATTAGCATTGATAAAGTCATAGCTTGTTTCTTGTGACTTTCTTTATCATGATGTAAAGGACAGTAGTAATATGTCAATGTATCAATCAATAATTATTAATTAGCAATAATTATCATCTTATTTCCCTCTATATTCACGATTTCTGCAAACGAAAAAGCTAACTGAGCCAAATAATACCATATTTACTCTAATTTAGGTACTATTCCAAATTTGAATTCTTTCCATTTAAACTTTTTCCAATTTAGTTTCATACATGTGCTCCCAAATTTGAACATTTTATACCCAAGTTAATAAAAGAAATGTAGACAAAAAAAATTTGATTTCCAAATATTTGCTTCTTTAAAAAAAATTTAAGTCAATACTTTTCTTGAAGCATGGGTGAATTTCATGTCGAAAGTGGCATCGCTGGAAAAATGTATGCAATATGTATCATGGTTTAATGCCACATCAGCACAATCCTGGCTACATGGTGCTGATCAAAAGTTTGTTAAAAAATGCAAATATGAAGAACTGAAAATAAACTTCAGGAAGATAACGTTTTCCAAATAAATGAAGCATGAAATACTACAAGATAAACGTTAACAGGTAAAGATGTTACAATTCTAAACAGGTTTATAAAACCTGAGTATAATCAATAGTAAATAGTAATTATCATGCCAAAAAATAAGTTCAAACCAAAGTGATCTTGAGAACATAATGTTGGCCCACTTTATAACTATAGTTATTCTGCAATTTGTTCTCCTTAAATTTGAAACTGTTCATCTTTTTCAAATGTAAAGAATTCTACCTTTTCATTGGCTACCTACCTCGCTTAAAAAAACATAAAATTACATGCACAGTACAGCTCACACGATTTTTCATTTCTGAACCGATAGCGGTAGGTGTAGAGAGAACGTGGAAAAGATTAAGAAAAAGTCCCCGCACCATCTCTCCGCGCATCCTGACAGAGTTGCCGCAGCTTCTCACAATCAATAGCTCTGCATTCCACTCTTTCTCGTGGAGTTGCATCTGACCACTACCATGCAGTGGATGTGGCGTTGTTAAATTGGACGTGATTTACTGTTTACGACCCCAGCAATTGGTCAGTGTAGGATATATGTCAAACGGATTTTAATATGTAGTAATTTTTTTATCACATATTGTACATATTTGATAATGAGATATGAAATGTATCGCTGGGAGAAAATGTAGCGTTTTGGGGCGTAAAACTAACCTTAATAATATAATACTTGCCCCTCGGTATCGCATTGCTTACTCTCCAGGATGCAAGTACCCTCGTCCAAACTCATAACTTCTTCATCTCAGATACAACTGAGACTCGGAATCTCAAAAACAAATGGAGCTACCAAAGGTATCTAGTTCCTTGCCAGAAATTCGGGAACGCAAAGAAGTGAAACAGGCTCATAATTACCATTGAATCCAAAATAACTTTATTCCATAGACAAGACATGAAACTTATTACTCCTCTCTGATTCTAATATAAGCATACTTCAGGGTACGGTTCTCAAAGGAAGCCTCACACAATGGTTCATAAGGGGATTTTGGCAAGGTCAACAAAGAGCACGAGAGATTCCATCTTAGCATTAGTGAGTGAGATACTGGTCTCAGCAACTCAAAATATTTGGAATACTGTAAAGATGAGGATCCAATCCAATGGACAAACCCTTAAAACACTTGATTGTGTTTCACATGGCTTCCCTTGATGGTAGAGACCGAATATTCTCTCCTTGAACTGGAAGAAAAGAAAGTCTGCTACTGCGATCTAGGTGGCAACGACAAAGTCCCGAGAAGAGATTAGATTCAATTTCTCCATGTTCAGAACAGAGTGACAGACCTTTCAGAAGAAACTCTATGAGAACAATGTGTATCAACTATATGGGACTCAGACTGGGTCTATGTTATTTCCGTTCTAGATATAACTTTCTATCTAAATTGAAGTTGGAATAATGAGCTTGGACAAAGGGACTAGCGTCCCAGAAGATTTGGCAAGGCAAAAACAACAGGTAATATACCACGGATAATAAAATTCAGCAATCCATAATAAAGTTCAGCTATGAAAAACAAAGTTTGTACGACAAGTAATCAGGAGCTGTAACTCGTATAAATTATGTCATGAAATGCTGAAAATCAACTCACTTGAGATTTCAAGGTACAGCTGCATGTAAAACTTGCTTTAGTCCAATGATACCTGATTAAATAAAGCTGTTCAAACAAACGCTTGTTGATGGGCAATCAGGGTCCATAATCCTGTAATGATGTTTAAGATCTAATCAATATATAACGGCATGTCAAATTTGGTTGAAATCAAACCATCGATGGTAAAGTTATGCTGCAGAACCAGAGTTTTGGACAATGGGTTATCACGAGCCATAACTTCTGTAAATGATCTTATGGAATGCTAGAAATCAAACTCTTTCCAGATCTCAACAATGCAAAGCTGCATACAAAACTGAGTTAAAATCCACCAACTTCCAGTACAATTATCTTGCAGAAACCAAATTGTTCATGGACGGATGGATACAGAGACAGACAACTGGATGGATAAAGAGACAGGCAGGTATGATTACTTTGCTAAGAGGAACTCTAATAAATGTCTTTCTTATTTGTAACTGATGCAGATACCTGTAAATCATGAACAAGTATTGCACAAGGATACATAGTAATCCTGAATTCATTCGATCATAAAATACAAAAAACTTAAGACATTTGTACAATAAAGGTCATTATATCAACAACAAGGAAAAAAGACCTGGTGTTATTTGCTCTGGAGTTGTGATAAACAAGAGCCAGAAGGTAAAGTGTCTTTAATACTTTCTTCGTACAAAGTACTTGTTGAATTGTTAATATTTAGTATTTATCCGGTGATAAATCTGAGAAAATTGTCAAAACGTAGGAGGCGGGCTTTTTATCTGACAATAATGTCCTAAGCTTATATTTGGCAAAATGTTTTAAAAACTTGAGTGGACTTATTATCGAATAAATATTGTGAATCTTTGTCCATCCTTTAAAATACTCTATTGGCCCTTTAGTTCCTGTTCTTTGTTAACGAAGGATGATGTGTTACTTTAAAAAGTTTTTATATGTTTTACTGCTTTGCAACAATTTTCTTTCCCATAGCAAACCTATTCAAATTAAAATTAGGCTGGCTAATGTTAGCATTTTAGATCATTTGGTGGGTAAGGAGTGTCCATGATGACATTTGAAAAGTCTGTGCGAAGCCTGCAGATGACTGATACGATAACACAAACATTTGTAACATTGGAAAACTAATCACGAAACAAACTATGGGAAGCTACGGTTAGAAAATTCTGACATAGATGTACCCACAAACTATCAAATTTTAATCGATAATATAAAGAAAATTAGGAGAAAATACAATTTGTCAGTCATTACCACCAAAATTTAATTATATTTGCAACCTGTCATTGTCATTACTGAAAATATCCTACAATACTGCAAGCCTATTTGATTAAGAACAATTAACATGGTTAGTAATGCGTTATTCTCAGCATCAAATGTTGCAGGTAAGAGAATTACGTGTTTTTCAATCCAATAACTCACTTTGGCAAGCTTTCATGAACAGGTGATATCTCTCTATCATAACTCTTGTCCAAACAATCAACAGGGAGTTTACCTTCTTTGTTCTTCCCTGCTGCACTGGCTCCAGCACTTAGCATTAACTCTGCTCTGTTCATGGCATTTAGCTCTTGAAGGGGTTGAAACTTGACCATGGTGTGGAAAACTGATTCTCCGTTCCCATTTAACATGAAGTCTGATCTTGCTTTTCTTGATGCATCATCAAATTTGTTGACATTTTTTAACAAAGAGGTCGTATCTACAACATAAAATAATGCATCCACAAATGTGTTGTCATTAAAGAACTAATGTTCTCCTTAAAAACAGAGTCATGCACAACACTATATCTCGCCTATGAACAAATTAATTCTGCTAATGCTGGCAATATAAGAATGTTGGATTATCAGGGTACAAACTTAAGTTGCATGGTTGAAACTTTGTCATATTGTATACAAACCATTTCTTAACAAAAGCGAGAAATGTTTTAAAATTATTGCATTTACTTTGAGAACTAGATCATTTCCTTTACGGTCTGATAAGAATACACAGAGCAGCTGTAAGCATTACGAGTTGTGGCACATGATTTTGTGTGCTGAAACTGGTAACGAGTCATTGGATCATTTTTCCAACTTTTGTCATGCTTATTTCCTCCTTTAAGATTCTCAAGACTGCTCCATAACTAACCATTATAATGTTGTTCTTGTCAGTGGTTTCTCTTGAACTCTCTCTTCTTTCATTATGACCATGTGACAATTGTACTCTTTGAAATCGTCTGTGCCACTTGTATTATGAGTTAACATACTATGTTACGCTTTGCTGAAATAAATTTTGCCATCTGTTTTGTTTCAATCAGTTATTTTCTAAAGTTCAATGAAAACTGTTTGAAGAACCACTGCAGCATTATCCTCCCAATGTAATATTTGTACCCTGGTTGAATTTCATAATGCTGTTAAAGTTTTCTTTGGTTTACCTTTTTCTAACAGAATGAAGTCATCAATCAAGGGTGTCATTCTATAATACAATACTACAGTTTTACATAAATGTTTCTTATGTAAATAACATTAATAAATTAACAAATATTAAAATGAAACATTTATCTTGATGTGTGCAGCATCAACCTATTCTGAAAACAAGCTGTTATATTTAAAAGACTTGACAGAACACTTTTATAAAAAATTAACACGTTTATTATAAAGTGGTTAGGCTAAATGTTATTAGATTAGAAGTTATACTATGTTCACAAACTGTGGATCAACCCTTGTATAAGTAGTTTTATACCCGAGTTTCAATATAATATGGCAACTAGCATCAAATTTTATCATTTAACAGGTATTTGGTTTTAACCACTGCCAATATTTTGCTAACGTTCATCAACTCACAGGCTTGGAAAACATTTTTCATTAGACACTGGCATCCAGTCCTTGAAAAAGTTCTCAATATTAAGTACATGTATCATTAAAAAAAATTCAATATTAGATACATGTATCATTAACAATTTCTCAATATTAGGTACATGTATCATCAACAGTTTCTCAATATTAGGTACATGTATCATTAACAATTTCTCAATATTATGTACATGTATCATCAACAGTTTCTCAATATTAGGTACATGTATCATTAACAGTTTCTCAATATTAAGTACATGTGTCATTAACAGTTTCTCAATATTAGGTACATGTATCATTAACAATTTCTCAATAATAGGTACATGCATCATTAACAATTTATCAATATTAGGTACATACATCATTAACAACTTCTCAATAGGTACATGTATCATTAACAATTTCTCAATATTAGGTACATGTATCATTAACTGGGCAGAGGTCACTCTTGAGTGTACATTATTAAGCCTTTGTGCACAAAATTTGGGTCAAATATTAATGAATGCTAATATTTACTATTTGGATTCTGTTCTGACTGTATTTAACAAGTCTGCAAACTAGAACTATTAGCAATGGATGCAATTCAATATTCTCACTAAACTTTTCTTGGCAGGGTCTGGCACTGAATAGTTTGTGTTTTTAAAACAATGTTTAGGAGAACGGTCATTCCTCTAAATGATGATGTGGAATGTTGGATTTCCAGCATACAAAGGTGTGAGCTTAATTTGGTTAAAATGCAACAATCTTCAGTGACGTTATGCTGCAGAAACCAAAGATAGATAGTTGGGCAATCAGGGGGCCAGAAGTCATCTAAATGATATTGTGAAATGCTGGAAATTGAACAAATTCAAGGTTTCATTAACATAAAGTGTAATACCAAATTTGGTTTAAATCAAACAATCCTTAGTAAGGTGATGCTATGGAAACAAAAGTTTATTAGGATAGAAAACGCAAGGCCATAGCATCTCTACATATTGTGGAACACTGGAAATCAAACCAAGTAAAGGTCTTATATATATGAAAATACATAATAAATTTGGTTGAAATCCAACAATCCTTGATAAAGTTATGCTGCTGAAACCACAAAACTTAAGAGGATGGGCAATAAAGGGTCATAACTCCTGTAAATGATGTGGAATACCAAATATCAAATTCATTCATGGTCAATATAAAGGTGCATGCTAAATCTGGTTGAGATTCAAGCTTTCTTAGCAAAGTTATACTGCAGAAACCAAAGTCAGGTGGACTTGAAACCTGGGAGATCAAGAAACAGAAATACAATCTAGGAAGGCAAGCAATCAGTAGACACAACTCCTCTAAATGATGCCACAGAAGACGGAAAATAACTTTTTCTTCATGTCGTAACAGTATAAAGCAGCATATGACATTTAGTTAAAATCCAACAATTCCCAGTCAAGTTATCTGCGGAAACTAAATTGATGATAAATGCACAACCAACCAAACATTATTACAACAGGGGTCAACTGACTTGGTTAAGCAGAACCCTCATAAACCACGAGTCCCTCAAAAATGGAGTGATGCTCTACACGCCAAAAAGAATTTGTGGGAATTAAAGAAAAGTTCATTTCTTTCCTCTTTATTTTATGATTTCTGATAACTGAAATTATCTCATATGGCTCAATCCATGATCGAGAGATATGGGACCAATGGCCCCTTGATTTTTCTATAGGAACAGATTAGATTTTGGTGGAACAATATTTCAGATGGATTCATTTTTTTAATTGAAAACTATCTTTAGTTTTTAGTAATTTTACACTATGTAATTTATAAAATTAAATATCAATTAGTTAACATTAAAATTTCTTTCTTTATCTGAGTCTAGTCTTTGTGTACTGTTTCCACGTTCACAGAAAGGAACTATTCACAATCTATTTCACAACAAAAATAGATGTTCTGATGGAATGTGTCTGAATGATAGTCCGGCCTGATGTAGAGAAGTCACAAGTTTCTTTAATTTAAATATTAAATTAAATTTACTAAGTGCTTTACTTGCATGCCAGCTAATGTAGTAAGCAGCACACTTGAAGAAATATAAATACTGTGCAATTACTTTTTACCTGATTTTAGTAAATGTTTTACTACCTAATTACTAATGTGTACTTACTAATTGCTCAATTTTTTTTTATACTACTCGCTTTGACATAAATTACTTAAACCAGTCAAATAAATTACTTAAAGCTATAATACTTGACCCATGTGAAGACTTCAACCTACAGAGCATTCCACAATACATATCTTTCTTTCTTGAGAACCGAGACGTTGGCAACATATGCCTGTACCATAGAGACAAAATTAATTTAAGTAGAAAAGGAACTTCTCAACTACCGAGGAATATTAACATATATGTCTACATTTGCAGACACTAAAATGAAGAATACTGTCACTGCAGTTGTGAGACTGGTTATGCCACACAGGTATGCCATCATGGAAAATTGAGTGCTACAGTTGCCATCAATTTGGGCACATGCAGAAACTTTGCGCATCATTACACTGTACATACTAAGAAGCTGCCAAAGAGGAGAATGACAATGCTTCATTTATAACAAATACTCTAAATCCAAATGTACCTAGTGAGACTATTGACTCTACCTATACAATGGACACTACTGTAAAAAGTTAAAGAATATTCAGGCTCTCTGTGTGACTTTACAGATGCTAATATATATCAACATTTAAATATGAAAACAGGATGTAATGATAAATGTACCAGTAGCATGGAGACAATCTCATTGAGTGCCACTTACCATGATGACATACATATCATTGATATGACACTATATAAAAAGTGTTTTAACATAGGTCACTTAAATGTACAAGGTATAGTGGAATAATAGACCAGATTAAGTTAATGTTGTCTTCCACGAAGAATATTATGCATGTTTTAGGACTCACTGCTACGACTAGGGGTAATGTAACAAAAGAAAAGACTCAAACAAGTTTTCAAGATTTAAAATACAAATATTTAATTTCCAAAAATATTAAAATATTTCAACAAACAATTAAAGTGAAAGAATTAAAATAACTTACAGTATAGAATATCCTTAAAAGTCCTAAATTGTTCTAAAGGTCACTGATCCGGAAGTTAATTCCAATATTCCGAATGAAGTAGGTTCCGAATGAAACCTTTCTTTTCTGATGTGTTAATAAGATTCAAGTGTATCCAAGTTTTATAAATTCCAAATAGTCCTTGTGAATATGGAATAACACAAGTTCTAGAAATGTTTCCGATAATTCCACGGAGCTGTATAATTATTAAGGTTTAAGAAAATAGTACTAATCCAGAATGTACTGTATACTAATATATCACAAAATTAGAATCTCCACACACAAAAAGAACCAAATTCGTTTATGACCTCTCAATCCAGTGTTGCTATGAAGAATGCTAACATGCTGCTATAAATCCTATAATATTTTCTCCTACTACGCAGAATCGAATAATAATGTGCGACATCGCCAAAGTGCTAGTGCCCTGACATTATTAACAGTAAATAATGTATTGACTCTGAAATGAATCATAGAATCTAGGTCAGAAGTTTATAACCTCACGCGCTGGATCACATGACACGACTAAAGCTTCAATGAAATATCGATCAAAATTACCATATGTGTACTCACGGTAAGACGACAGCTGTTAGACTAAGAACAGAGATCACAAACTAATAAACCATACCATTATTAACAGAAAAATGATATATAATTCCGCAACACTCACTGAAACCAAATTAATTGATAACCACAATGATAATATATTTAATTGTAAAGGCTTCAATAAACCATTACGAAGGAACAGAAAGACATCAAGGGAGGTCTTGTTGCTTAAATTGGAGAAGATGTAAATGCAGAAAGGCGAACTGACTTGGAGTCACAAGAAATTGCAAGTATTTGGGTGGAAATTTCTCAAAATAATGCAAAAATCGTTCTTAGTTGGTTTCATTTACAGGCCACCTTCCTCCAGAGCAATTTGGGATGATACTTTTTGAAACAAATTGAAAATGTTATTGCACAGGAGAAAGAAATTTATAAACTAGGCGATGTAAATAAGGACTTACTTAATACTCAGATAAGGACAACAACTGTGTGGAATTTATTGAATCATTAGGTTTTGTCCTACTGGTAAACGAACTCACATGGGTAACAGAAAATATCAAGCACTGTAATTGACCCCATTTATACCAACCTACAGGACAATGTGGCAAGTGTTAAAGTACCGAATATTGGTCTTAGTGACCACTACCCTACATTTCTTACAAGAAAGGTAAAATGCAAGACAAATAGAAAAATTCCACACCAAACTATCACTTATAGATTGTTCAAAAACTTTAATGAGAAACAATTTCTTGGAACATAATCCAAAATGTTGATGATATAGATGAAGCTCTGAGGGTGTGGACTCAGACTTATTTACGGATGTAGTCTCTAAATATGCACCACTGAAATTACATCGGGTAAAGTATGAAATACGCCCTAACTGGTTTAGAACTGAAATATTAGATGCCATAAAAAAAAACAAAAAAAAAACAGACCAATTCAAGACTATTCGTAACCATGCATAGTATAAAGTATGGATAAATAAAATAAAAAGTATGATTTAAAAAGTTAAAAAAAAACACTTATTATCAATCTATGGTTGAAAACAAAAGGAGCAACTCAAATTCTATTTGGAAAGTTTTTAATGAACTCATTGGGGAACACACAAAAATCAGTCCTAATAAAGTTCACTCACTTCTGGTAAATAACACCATTGTCACTGATGACAATGACATTGCAAATGTTTTCAATTATTTTTTTCATCAATATTACCACACAGTTAAAGTAACCAGTGATAGAAAACAACTTTGATGACTTGAAAAAGTTATGCACCAGCAAAATCCCTAGGGGTGGGGTGGGGTATGTTTCTCTATCCCACCAGTATCAAAGAACATTGTTAAAATATGTCTCACCGAAGGTGATACCAAAAAAGCTACAGAACTCGATCAGATTGGTCCACGACTCATAAAAAACATCTGCCTCAGCTATTTCAGCTAGCATAACATTCATAATCAACTTAAGTATTGCAACCTCATCTGTCCCTAAAATATGGAAAACTGCAAATGTAATGCCTATTCACAAATCAGGTTCTAAGGAAGATGCATATAACTACCGACCAATTTCAATACTATCAGGCTTGTCAAAATTGATCGAAAAACATGCCCATGACTCGTTGGTGTCATATTTAACCAAAACATTCACTGCTACACCGTAACCAGTCAGATGTTTGACAGAATCATTCATGCGAGACTGCCTTGATCTCCCTAATTGATAAATGGCTTCAAGCACTTGCTCAAGGTAGAATAATAGGATCTGTACTTATAGAATTCATGAAAACTTTTGACATAGTGGATCATGAAATCCTTTCGAGCAAACTGAAAATTTACAAATGTGATGACAGCACAACTAAATGGTTTACTTCATACTTAAATAAGAGAACACACCATGTTTATACAAACGATGTTCTGTCTGAATCTGAAACAATTAGATATGGAATCACACAAGGCTCAATTCAATATTCATTATTATTTATATTATTTATTAATGACCTACCATTTTTACTGGGTTACTCCATTTCATCCTCAAATGTATATTCAGACGACACAACATTATCAGACATCCAAAACACAAAGCATGAACTGGAAATTTCTTTACAGGCTGCCCTAAACAAACTGGACAACTGGACAATGGTGCACGAGCAATGACATGGTAGTTAATACTGGTAAAACTAAAATATTACTAATCTATCATGGACAGAACATATAAAAGATATCAATAAAAAAAGTTAATTCAAGTTTATGGCTTCTCAGTAGGATAAGACATTTTCTTCCAGAAAGGCACATGAAACTATTTTATAACAGTTATATACAACGCTATTTAAATTACTGTAATACAGTATGGGGTTATTCAAATGATAAAAACATAGCAAAGCTAGCACGTCTTCAAAAAAGAGAATTCGGGCTAATATCAATCCAAACAGAAAACAGGGAAAACTTAGCTGAACAGCTTCCAAATTCATTTGAGTATTTGCATTTAATCAAATCAGACATCTGCAATGGACTAGTTGGGCTTAGCGAAAAGTTTGCGACCGCTTTGAAAATTGATACATGTAGTCCAGAGTCTTTTACTAAGCCTTCATAGTCCAGAATCTTAGCCAAAATTTGGCTAAAACCCGATAGTCAAAATCTTTAGCCAAACTTTGGTTAGCTTTAATAGTCCAAAACTTGGCTAAAATTTGGCTAAGCCTTCGTAGCCCAGAACTTTAACCAAAATGTGGGTAAGCCTCGGCAGTGCAGTTAATGAAAGAAGCATCCCTAACTTCGCTCTGTATTGTTATCCAGTTATGCCACCCTCCATTTTGCTATACATAAGTCTTCCCTTTATGGTTTGACAATTATTCTACCATAAGTGTTGTTATGAATAAGTGATGTATACTTGCCATAGCAAATTCTATACCTCTGTTGTATGCACAATGCAAAAAATAATCTCATGTATTTTGTGAATAGTTCTGGTCCTGCTACTGTATTTCCGGATACAGTAAACCTTCGATTATCCAAATGCTGATGATCTGGATTATTAACTTGTACAGACTATATTTGCATACCTGCCATATTCCCAGACAGTGTGTGTGTATGTGTGTGTGTGTTGGCGGGGGGGGGGGGGGGGTAGACTCAAAAAGTGTGTTTTGAGGTCCCAAGGGGAGACAGTTTGCATGACCCCAAAAAGCGACGTCGTCCAACTGAGACAAGTTATCAACTCATATAATCCTATAGTAAATTACTGGAATAAAAGAAAAAAACTCATCTGTTACCTTTAAAGCATTTAATACACTTACAAACAAAACAGTTGATAGACTTAACATTGTCAAATATCATCACCACACGCATACATATATGTGCAAACACTCGCATAATATCAACCATACTGATATTAAATAAAAATACACCAAGTTTCTTCTGTTAAAATCCATTGAATATGGCAGAATACAGTCTTAATTAGATGCAGTCTTTGCTGCTCTCAATACTTCAGTGGGGGCTTTGAAGGTAATGCAAGTGACATTGTGTTCACCTTTGCACTTATTAGAGACTGAATGGTACTATTGTACGGACTTCCCTGCTGGATTCTCTCAGCAAATTCTGGTTAGAACTGAGTTATTCTTGCCGACCATAACGTTTGAATTGTCAGATCTATATCCGATGCCGCTTGACCCCACGAGATATGCTTGTCTCTATAAAAAAAAGAAAATATACATCATATTAGGGACTGACTATTTCATTTGTGGGGGTGGGGACTAACTACTGGACATCATTCTTTTAAGCTTTATGGGGGCCCTACGGGTAATAAAAGCAGAAATAAACGCCTCTGGCCAGTATGGGTGAAAAAAAAAACACAAATCAACTGTGTAAACATAAGCGAGTGCTTATTATTGTCTATCAATCAATGAATCTTATGACCAAAGTCATCCTCAAAAGCATGGGTTGATTATTTGTTTGCATTTTAACAAGATTATAACAACGAATAATAATAAAGAGAACTAACCTGAATGTTCAATTCAGCGTGTTCAAAATGTTCTGGCTTGTTCCAGTGTTACATGCAGGTAGTGCTGCTATGTAGACTTACGGCGTACACTCCAGAATGACTAATGTCGATATGCTGTTTGCAGTGTATGCAAGGAATGAAATTCTCTCCCTTGCTGTTGTGCTTCACAAAGTCAAACTCCGTCAACCAGGAGTCCTGAAATTTAGTTGCCGCTGTTCACAAACTTGCCAATAATCTTTATTAAAGATGACTTAAACATTCTCATTTAAGACACAAATGTGTAATAACTTTCATACTTCAACGCGCATCTTTTTGTTTTACCAATAACTTCAAACGAATTGGGTTGTTCCACTTTGTGAACTTTACCTATGCAAATTAGCCTATTGGGCTCTCCAGCAGCGGTCTTCAGAGGACTTAACACATCACCCTAGCTACTGTCAGCCAATTAAGCAATATGTGAAATGGCGGTTGTTTATGTCTGACCGCCTTGCCTTTTAATTAGCTCTATAAAACTTAGCTGTATAAACTGCCCCAAGGATAGTTTTACACAAGTTTTAATCAGGACTGTTTACCGTTTATACATACTACATGTTAGAGGCATATTTTGATGTGGGTTTTTTTTTCTTCTCTTTTTATTCGAAGATTACTTGAAAATCGTGTTTTTCGAAACACGACTCTCAGGGGTTTGGAAGTAAAAGATCGTGTTTTTTAGTATGACATGTCATGTTATGGGAGATATGTGTTCATGTCCCCCGAAATTTGAACTTCCATTCAAAGTTCTATTTTTGGCCAAAATTATATCATCCTTACCATTGATTATCAAGACAAAACATATAGGCCCTCAATGGGTCAGGATTATCAACGTTGTCATGTATATATTCAAAGTAGATGTTTCTGTCAAATTTCAGTTTTTAAGTTTCTATCAAAATTTAAACTAAATTTATGTTTACACTAACAGAGATCCATTCTTAAGTCAACTCTCTGGACACATTTTTAAAATACATGTATGATATTGATGTCTGCTAATTCGAATTCTGTTGTATTTCAAGGCAAGAAAAGGTTGTTGGGAATGGGCGAGTTCCATGTCAAGTCAGATTGCAAATACATTCGAAAGTTTAATATTTGATGGTACTAATTTCGCTATTTTATATTCCACAAACAATGTCAACAGATTACCTCAAAATGTTATCAGTACTGTGTTATAGGTGTTGCACTCTCGCTTTACTAACTCTTTACCATCCAGTGAGCAGACTCATATCTGCCCTTGTACCACATTCAAAAGGTTCATTTACACAAGCAAGATCAGTATCTGCCACTTATAATTACAAATACTTCATCAAAACAGAATAAATAACAGTCGAGTCCCTTTGATTTCAATCTACAGTTTATAGTCATACACAATGAATAATGTATCTGACAAGTGTAGACATTACTACTTGCAATCCAAAGATTTACCATCCAACGAGGTGTTAACTACGCAAAAGAATTCCCAGCTCTGAGCTCAGACACACTTTGGAATAACAGGAAACAGTCTAAAGATGTCCATATCCAGGCATTACATCCAAATATATAAGTTTCAAATATATAACAGATTACCCAAAGTTTAAAAGGGGAACTTTATCTCTCCCTCCTCCCACTCCCAATAAACTTCCAGTGAACAGAGGGTTCTCATTGCAGCAATAGTTATACTGCAATAGTGTAAAGGTATTTGAATTCTGGGTAGTGTATCCTCCTCACAACAGAATACTAATTAAGAGTTAATTGGAACAACTCCACAGTTCCAACAAATCGATATCCACTATTGCAAGGATTACAGGGCATAAAATATGATTATCAACAAGTAGACATTAACTTCGTGTTTGCTAAGTTACTGTTGTGGTGAATTTTTCAGGGAGTATAGCAAGAACAATTTATATCTCTTGAATAAAGTAGCATATCAAATAGGTTACTTGCAAAGGAAACACTTCAGTCTCTTTACAGTCTAGACCCTTACTGATTTTGCATTAAGTCAAGTTTTACTGCAAACTGCACAGACACAGATTTACGGTCACAGGGTCTCTGTTGTTTGCAGTTGGACTTGACTTATAAACGAGTAAATACATAATTATTTTGTCACAGTATTATGACAGTGTTACATGTTAATATTCTTGCGATTTCATTATCGTCTGGTAACATTACATATACTATGTTCAAATGTTTTATTCGTTCATTTATTTATTTGTTCGGAGAGAAAATCATCTTCTGGTTAAATACTCCTATTTTCTCAGAGCAGTATAGTTATGATTCATAATGTACAATACAATTTAATGTAGAAAATGTAATTGCAAAATTGGAATTTAATGAATCATACAGAAGATAATTACTGAAGACTCGTTTAACTCTTCTGAATGTATTTAACCAATTTTGACAGTTTGAGTCACAGAAAGAAAATCTGTTACAATTTTAAGTTCTCATTAAAACTTGAAACTTCATGCTAATTATATTCACCGATTTTTTATACTCTTTTAGATTGTGCTTCTTGTCAAAATTTACAAAAATACTTATTCTAATTAAAATATATATATTGGAATTGATGTGCATTAAAGTGTAAACTTTTATCCTCTGTCTTACACTTCATAAAATTTCTCTTTTAAAAATTGTAACAAAATAGAAGGAATTTTTGAAAACTCAGGTGTTAAGAAGAGGCTTCGTGTCCATACTTCTCCTGAGATGCTGAAAAACTTGTTGAATTAATTTACAGTTAAGTATATATGCAATAATGATTTAATGTATCCTCTTTCTCATTTCTGAATACATATCTGGGGAAAAAACATATATTACAAAAGGGTATTTTTTCTAAACGTCGGGAAGGATTTAACATAATGTTTATAGGCTATATACGCGATTTTGGAGGTGTGCTATAAGTTTTAAATTTTACCTGTAGCTTTCTTATTTGCCAGATTTCAATAAAAAAAATTCAGATTGATTGCTGGGGGTCGGGGGGGGGGGGATTAAGGCCATTTTTCAGCACACAATAGGTTATACATGACGACCAGTATATTTGGATATTTGGTGGAGAAAGAACCCGGGAAGACCCTGGGAAGAATCACCGACCCAAGGGAATCTACTGGCAAGCTTTCTCACATAAGCACGTTGGTTGAACCGAGACTAGAACCCACGCGGACAGAGGCGAGATCTGAGTGATATGTAAAGACGAACTCCTTAGACCACTCGGCCATCCGGGGCCACACCAATTTT
This sequence comes from Margaritifera margaritifera, assembly GCA_029931535.1. Lineage (NCBI taxonomy): Eukaryota > Metazoa > Mollusca > Bivalvia > Unionida > Margaritiferidae > Margaritifera > Margaritifera margaritifera. Next base: position 2,743,859 of record JAQPZY010001637.1, on the reverse strand, counting down.
TAAGAGAAAATAATTGTCTAAATTAAAATTTCAGATTGAAGCTTTTGTTATCCCTGCTACTAGACGACATGGATGATTGCATTGAAGGTTTTCAGGTTACATAAGTAGTTGATGTAGATGAGCAGTGAAAAATAAATGGATAATGTTATCATTGATGCTATCCTGGATATTAACTAATAAGAAGTTGTTAGTTCATTTGGCTAGTTGGTTGATTCGGCATTTGTCCTTATAGCTCCTTTTAACTTTCACAGTTATGCTATCATTAAAATGCATACATTTTATGGTATGCAAAGCATATATCATAACATGGCATAACAAAATCAATTCTACACATTTTCTAAACTGTGTTTCAAATAACATTTAAATGTCTAGCACAAAGATTTCCGACTCTGGATTGGAGATTAGGTGCAAGTAAATCAAATGTTTCCACCTACCACAAACTGAATTCTTAACCCACATGCTAAAGTTATGGATTAACATGCCTGACGAGAAATGTATCTTTGTAATGGCATGTATATTGATATCTGTTTGAAACTTGTAATAGTCATTAAACAGTGTTTTGCAAAAATGCTTGCATTTGAACCTAATTTGGTTTGAAGTTTGGTATTAATGAGAACTAAGTCGAGTTTCATTGTCAACATTTTTCATCATTGTTTAGCAGAGTTATAGCCCGTGACTGTCAGAGCCACCTATAATTTTGTTTCTGCACATTTATGTATTGCAAATTTGGAAAGCAATTTGATTTCAGCTGGGTGTAATTGTCAATGTTCGAGATCATTCTTCAGCAGAGTTATAACCTCCAATTTTTGGACCCATCTAGTTTCATATCCATACAGTAATGTCTTTGGTTCCACTCCGGGGTAATGGGGCAATGCTGAAAGGCAGGAACGGTACAGGAAAAAGTTGTTTGCCCTACAACTCTCATATTGTATAGAAAATGAACATATTAATAAACCTCTTTCGCCTACTTGGATTGGCATTCATTTTATTTTTTATCACTATTAGGTAAATCAGCCTAAAAGTTTACGTTACTGGCTTATTGTTTATAATTTACCAAGAAGTTCAGAACAAAATAGCTACAAAGAGATATCAATCATCTTAGAGATGCATATCGCATGTAAGACCCATCTGTGTACTATGAAATCTTAATCGACTTCCATCATTCAAATATAAAAATAAAGAAAATTTAAAGTTCATTAAATTTTCTATAAAACGCGCACATCCCTGTTTTTATAAGGTTTACCAGTGACATAAATCCATGGCAGATCTTTTTCTAAAACTAATGAGGGGATAGTACGTTCGAACCCTGGTCCATACAAAATATTGCCAATCACTAAGACGATGATTGTTATGTGCTCCTCGTGTTTCGTTTAGGCAATCGCATTTCTTTCAAATATTTTTTGTTTGTTATTCCTTTTGTATGCTAGTTGTTGTCTTCATAAAGAATTAATTAAAAAAATCTCAGTTTTTCACAGCAAATACCATTTAAATTTCTGTAACCGTTTTCCCATGTCCTCTCTACTAATAAGTCAAGCAGCTGATGAAAGTTACGTTGAGGTCATAATTTACATTGATTATCTAATGTAATTATCAACCCTGAAATGCCATTACATTTGTTTTGATCATGCACATTTGTTTGAGCTGCTGGCCTCGAAAATGTAATCAAGATTATAATATCTAGTTATTACAATGTATCTGTCTTCAGACCGTTTTCAGTATTTTTATGTTTCATTCTATTTTTAGCTATGGATTATCGAGATTATGCAGTATTCCGCTGAAACATACTAAGCCTCTTTTTCTGACACTGTTATTGATGTGTCAATCAAATTTTCATCAATACATTACATAGTAAGTCTAGCCCTACATAAACCAACTATATTGGGAAGAAAATATAAAAGTACATTCTTAAGCTATTCACTTATTCAAAAACAATATTATTTCATAATCTTACATTAAAATGAAACTTCTGGTTTCTATGTTGATATTTATTATAGAATCATGCATGGTGCATGCAAACAAAGTCTCTCTTACCTAGTTTAGTGAAAATATGGTTAATGGTCTTCATTGGTTTTTTATATTAATTTTCTATTGTTTAAAAATCATTTCAGTCTAAGCTTTGAGACTGTTAGGTTTACCCATATCATGTTTTCAAATTGATGAATCTATCTAGAGTAGTGAACATTGATACCATTGTATCCTTTATAATATCTTATACTTTCAAGTTATAAGTTGACTTGGATCATATATATTTTCACATAAGAAGGGAATTACTGATTTTCTCCTTTAAATTCCATATCATTAAATTTTACAAATATTTTACATCTTGATGTATTTTGAAGGAAAAATCATTTTATCATTCATCTGTTTTTATTAGGTATTCAGGCTTTTCACATAAAGCAGGGAGAAGATGCAGCATAATTGATTTTTGTACAGTCAAACTATGATTTGACTTTGTGATCATTGCCCTATATTTATAGGTATCATCAAATGAAATAACATTTGTGGCGGGTTTAATTTCACTTTTTTCTTTGGTAATGAAGATCCACAAAATTAAATCCATTATGAAAAATAGTATTGCTTAACAAAACTAAGATAAACAGTGTGATTCCACAAATTGTATCACTACAAAATTATTCGTTTGCAAACAAAACTCAAAATGTTATCTCCACATATATTTCTGATATCATAGTATATTTGCATTTAGAAATCTTTGTTGTCTGTTATTTTCAAAAAAGAAAGCATGTGTCTTGGCACGCAAAGACTTTGATTAAATAAGTAGTATACAGGTTGAAAACTTCAATGCCATTTTACAGTAAACCCATGTCTAGGCTTTAAGGTTTATGCTCCTATTTTGGATGTTACACCGTCTATTGTGGGTATAATGACTTCAAATGAGCACAGCAGAAACTATACACTGTAAACATCAGAACTCTAGATAAAACACACACCCCATCCCCCTTCCCAGACATTTTTAATACTTTTCTCCCCAGAAATTTAATCAAGTGAGATACAGGAAAATATTGAATCCTTATTGCACGTCCACATAACAGCATACTAGGTCAACACATTTTTCAGCACATCAGGAGTTGTATCGATAAGAAGCCTAGTCTTAAAACCAGACTTTGCAAAAAACACCCTCTTTTGCTACATATTGTAAAAATGAAACTGATCAAATGTAAGGCAGAGAAAATAAGTTTAAACTTGGTTGCACATCAATTTCAATATCTTATTTAATGAAAATAATCAACATTAAAATAGTATTGTTGTAAATTTTGGAAAGAAGCACAATTTAAATAGGCATTATATTTGTGGAAAATATTGCTACCTACAAATATCAGTAAATATAAATAAGTTTCACATTTTAATGAGAATGTAAAATTTTAAGAGATTTCCTTTCTTGGACATGAATTGTTAAAATTGATCAAATACATTCAGGAGACATCATCAGATCTTCTATAATTATTTTCTCCATGATTCATTCAAGCTTTTTGTTTCAAAAACTTTTATAATTTAAAATGTCATATGTTATGAATCATAAATATATTATGCTGGGAAAAATATGATATTTAACTAGAAAATGACGTTCTCTTAATGAATGAATGAATGAATGAATTATTTAATGAATGAATGAAACATTTGAACATGGTAATGTTACAATAAAATTATTAATGAATTCACTAGAATATTAAAGTAATCAATAGGTGTCTAGACTGTAAAAAGTCTGGAGTGTTTCTTTTGCAAGTAACTTATTTGATATGCTACTTAATTAAAGATATGTCAATTCTTTTTGTTATGCTGTCTGGAAAATTCTCAGTAATTTAGTATAAACTAAGTTAATTTTTACTTGCTGTATATTTTGCCCTATAATCCTTGCAATAGGGGGGATATTAATCATTTGGGAGAGTGGAGTTGCTCCAATTCACAACTAATTAGTATCCTTTTGTGAGGAGGGTGCACACATCCTTTACACTGTTGCAGTACAACTCATGCTGCAATAGGAAACATCTGTCCTTTGGTAGTTTCTTGGGGTCAGGGAGTGGGGAGAGAGAAAGAGAGGGGGGTGTGGCCGTTAAGCTGTAACTTATGTGTTTATACTTGAAAGTTATATATTTGGACATAATGATTGGATATGGACATGTTTTTGACTATTTACAGGTATTCCAAAGTGTGCATGACCTCAGAGCTTGTTAATTGTGCAATTAACACTTCTCTGAATGCCGAGTCTTTGGGTTCCTAGTAGGGAATAATGTCTTTACCTGTCAGGACCATTAATCATTGTGTTTGACTACCAACTGTGGATTTACATCAAAGGGACTCTAGTGTTGTTTAGTTGGTTCAAATGAAGTATGTAAAATTAAGAGTGGCAGACAATTGAGATACTGATCTTGGTTGTGTAAGGGAACCTTTTGCATGTGGTATAAGGGCAGATGGATTACAAGTCTGCTCTTGGGCACTGAATGGTAAAGATCAAATAAAGTGAGAGTGAAACACCTATGATACAATACTGATAACATCTTGACGTAGACAGCTATTGTGAATATAATGTTGACATTTTTTTGGTGAATATAAAATTACTGAAATTAGAACTACCAAAATATTTCAATTTTGAATACATTTAGAATTTGAATTCACATGGACTTGTACACTTTAAAACCTCTCACATTACCCAAAGACTGTTATCTTACTTTTTACCTTGAAAAATATCAGAAGTCTAAGTAACATACATTAATATTATACACATATTTTACAAATTTGTGCCCAGAGAGCTTGGTTCCGAATGAATCTGTATTGGTGTAAATGTAAATATAAATTATATTTCATAGAAACTTAAAAAATAAAAATTTGACAGAAGCTTCTAGTTTGAATATATATCTGTAAGTACAGTAGCATGACCTGGACTATTTGAAAAATACAGGAGGATATTTTATGTGTGTATACGACAGATGTATAGAATTTGATACGGCAATTATCATTCACTCATTCATACAGTAATGGGTCGTAAGTGAATAGCCACCCGAGTAAGACAAGACTATGTCATTTAGCAAAATATCATTTCAAATGGTCACTGCATATATAAGAATTATTCTGCAAGCTTGATTTCATATGTGTGCCCACCTCAACCTATTGAATGTAGTCTGAAAGTGTAAATTTGTAGCAAATGTTATTGTCATACTTTCCTGTGATGTAAACAATAACATGATGCCTAATGCTAAGGTATTGACTAATGGTCAGAAACAGATGATACAGAGTTAGTCAATAAAGATTTAAGCAGTGGAAAAAATATTTGAAATAACTGGAATATCATGTTCTACAATTCAAAAACATTTTGAAACAGTTTCACACTTGCAATTCAAGAATATATCAGCCATGTTTTAGGGGGTGCATTACCTGCAAGGGTGTTGGAAATGTGACCGCAGTGGATGGAAAAATTGACTCTGACACGTGTACAGAATTCTTTATTTTAAAAATTTTGGAAATATATTGCAAAAGAGTTTCCAAATGGGGAACAGACCATCCAGGAGGGTAATTGTTTGGTCCATATTCATAGGAGGACAAAACATTATAAAACAAATCCCTAACCTGACAATCACAGACTGTGGAGCGCAATATTAGTTACAATATATGGCAAAACAATTTAATCAATGCTTGAAAAAAGACTACATGAAATGAAATCTAATTCTGATCACATTCATATTATTCTTGACATATGGGGCTCTTTCATTCAATCTACCTGAGAACTGTATGACTATATCTAAGTGATTACAGACTATGATATAAGCCAAGAGATCATTTGCAACTATTAGATGTGTAAGTACTATCTTCTTTCATATTTTTGTCAGGAGATTCTTTAGAAACAGCAATGATGTTAGTTTACCTCCTATGACATCAGTGTAAGTGGCTACTCACTTTTGACCCGGTATTGAAGCAGTACTTAAGGTGGAATATTTGTGAAACCATAAAGGGAACACTTGTGTATGGCAAAATGGGGTTAGAGTGTGTGACATACATGCATAACAGTACTGGGAGGAATTGGGGAAGCTACTTTCATGAGCTGGACTATCAAGACTTAGGCACATTTTGGTTAACGTTCTGGGTTATGAAGGCTTGGCAAAATATTAGCTAAGTTCTGGAATATGAAGTTTAGCAATAATTTAGCTTCAGTTCTGAACCATTATGGCTAAACCAAATTTTGGCTAAAGTTATTGACTATTAAGTTTTAGCCAAATTTTGGGTAAGGTTCTGGACTATGAAGGTTTTGCCAAATTTAGCAAAAGTACTTAACTATCATTTTTCAAAGCGAGCAGCCACCTTTTGGCTAAGCCACATTAGCCCACTGCAGATGCTTGATTTGATTAAATGGAAAAACTCAAATGAAATTGGAAGCAGTTGAGCTTGATAAGTTTAAAATATTACCTATAAAAGACCGAATCCATTTGAGAAAAGCTAACTTAATATACAAGATATCCAATAACAGTGCTCCTGTCTATTTGCTGTCACTATTCTGGCATAGGCTACCTAGTAACACTCCCCAACTGAGATCCATGTCTACCAAACAGTATAAAATTCCGAAACCAAATAAGGAATTATTCAAAAGAAGTTTCCAATACTCAGGAACTTTGCTCTGTTAAAACAACTGTACTCGTATTCATCAATGCCTCTAGGCATCAGAAAATATACTACCCATCTATTTGGGACTAATTGCATATTGCATTTGTGTGTGTGTATATGCATGTATTTGTATATCAATAAGTTCCTTTGTATGAGGGCCTCAAGGTAGATTAGTTCTTCAGCTAATTGTGTTACCCTCTTTAAAAAAAGTGATTATTATTATTATTATTTAATTTTTGAACATGAATTACTTACATGTTTTACTTGAAAAAGCAGTAAAAGGAATTACATGGTACTTGTTTTTTTACTTGATTTTAGTAAAAGTTCTACAACCTGATTACTAGTCTTTACTTAATAAATACTTCTTTTTACATGGTTACTTTAAACAGATATGACATAATTCAATAAAATGAATGAAAGAAGGCTATTTATAAGTAATCAAATTACTTCATTTTATGGCATGAATACCATGACTTTTACTTGAACATGAGAAATTAGATTTAGCTACTCAATAATTACTCAATGATTAAATTATTACTATAATACAAATAATTACATGCCTTATATAATTTAAACTGAGCCGTTGGCTTGGGATTCCAGCTCTGAGATATAGATATACAACGAAGGTTTATACTGGTGGACTGTCACTTTCAGCATGGTATATCCATTACAGAATTATTGCATCTATCCTTCAATATTGCCGTACATTTATAGCATAAACACTGGCCTATGCTGATTTCTAGCATGGACTGCTATCATGCTGAATATGCATGCTGCAGTCATGCTGAACTAATTCAAAAATATCACAACAATTTTGCTTTCCAGGATGAAGTGACTGTGATTATTTCACAACAATTCAGTGTCCCAGCATATACTGTTATAATGCTGAAAGTGCAACAATTCAGCGTCCCATCATATACTGTTATAATGCTGAAAGTACATACTGCAATAATGCTAAATTTACATACATATGCATGACACTGAAAAGTTATGCAATACTGCATTTTGTGCTGCAGCTATGCTGTCAAAAGTTTATCATTTCAATCTGGAAAAAAACAAATTTGCAAAAGGCTGTGGTTAAGCTGTTTTCACTTTGATGTACAATTTGAAAGATGCTATAATTGAAAAGTATGTTTTAAACAGTAGTAATGTTCATTTTTATAAAACTGGTTAAAGTAGTTCACTATAAATTACTAACTTTTATAAAATAAAAAAATAGATTTGTGTTTGTAATCCACCCATGTCTCTGCTTCAGAACTATCAAATTCAAGACTCTGTCATGTGCTATACCCATACAGAAATATATCTTTAGGCAGCTGCATGAACAAAACGATCACAGTCCTATCTTATGACATCCTGAGATATCTTGACAAGATGTCTGCAGTTTCCCAATTTAAAAATGATCCTGATATATCCTGAACTCAGAAGATAGCAATATATGAACATTCTCTCAAGCAACTGTGGTGATTTTTCATGTTTTCTCTGCAAGTTTACTGACCTGATGGATATGTGATGACTTGTCGATTTTTAGCATGCAAGAAACATTACAAACTGGAATTTCTTGCATTTAGAAACTTTTTCTTACTGTACTCTTCCAAAGGATTTCAAATTTTAAAGTTTCTCCTTCAAACATGATCATTAAAATGGGCACTTTCATTTATGTGTTGGAGATTGTTACACAGTTTTGTTGATGACATATTTTTGTTTATGTGATTTCATGAAAAATGAGGAAATCTCTGCACAGGCAGCCACAGATGATAAAGGACCCTAATGGATTGTCACCCATGACTTATGATGATGCTAGAAAGTGTGCATATGTTAAACAAAATAGATTAAAACTACACTCGCAGCAGCTGGAAAACAGTGGCACTGTAAGTGCATGTAGCCTCTGTCATTTTTTTCCAGTGTTTCGCACATGCTCCATTACAAAAATAAAGAAAGACAAATAAGTGTTTATTATGTTCATCACAGATTATTTTCTTAGTCATATGACTTATTCCCCATTAACCATATCTGCCACTAGGCTGGAAACATGCTTTTTTGCAGTACTGATGTCCAGCATGGTAACAGCATCATAACAGCAGGAAACTGATACTGTGCTTTAAGTTGATTCCAGCATAAATGAAGCATAATTTAAGTGCAGTACATGTCTTTTAATATAAATGTCAAGCATTAGGTACAGTTTTTTGCCTGCCTGAAAGAACTGTATATAAACAATGCAACACCAAATAATAAATCAACTTTGTGATGGCATAAACCTATAGAATTGTTTTAAAGATTGATGAGCATTCCAAAGTTTATCTAAACATTTTTCTCTAAGATCTTGGTAATTTGTACAAACATAATAATGCATGGTATTCATCCCCAAGTAGTACTAAGATATTTCTCTGAAGCAATGACACCCTCATATCAACCTATTTCTATTAATTTACATGACTGGAACAATTAAATCTGGAAAGTGTCATATATATATATATATATATATATATATATATATATATATATATATATATATATATATATATATATTTAATGGTAATCAATGTCCTGAATTCTGACAGATCATTTTTTTCCCCAGATATTATTTCACATTGTTCACAGATATAATTTTGCCCAATTATATACATTTTAATTTGCTGCAAGAGCAGACTGTATTAAATCTACACTTGTGATCATACTATGATAAATAAAACATTAACTTTCTTAAACTGGGAATTATTTACTCATTACAATGTTTATTTATTGATATGAACATACTTTTTACCCACTTACACGCAATTACTTAATTCTGTGTTTAATTAAAAGTATTACTAACTAATAATATTTTAATTAGTAAAATTACTAAGTAATAATATTTTACTTAATTTGTGTTTAATTAAAGTAACTAAGCAAAATTATAACTAATATTTTAATTAGTAAAATTACTAAGTAATACAATTTTATATAGTAAAATAATTACTAATTAATATTTTACTAAGTAAAATATTTATTTGTCTTTTACTTCCAATTACTTTTCTTTTACTTAGCATCACCCACAATTAATAGTAATGACTTATCCATTTGACAAACCTTTTTATTTAGCTTGTACCCATTTTGAGTAAAATACTCTTTAAATGTAATTATTGCTCAGTGTGTGTGGGGGGGGGGGGTAGAGCGCAGTCATTACTCACTGCTGCTGTGTTTATGTTAACTCAAAGTGCACTGAATCTGTTTTACAAAGCAAAGATGTAAATGAGAATCACTTCATGTGAATTTATATACGGTGTGAAATTTTTAAAATTAGGTGTAACACTACTTGTATGCAATCTCTTTATCCTGTACCAGTTAGAGATACAAACTGCAACAATGATAATGTTCTTACCGTGGTTGTAGCAAGTAGAAGTCTTGTGGTGAAAACCCATGTTGATCTCACGATCTGTGCAGGAGTGATAGCCAAGTTTTAAGAAGGCCGCAATAGTGGCCATGTTTGGACATCAGATCGACAACACTTAGACCAACAAAAAATGACAATAAAAATAAAACGAGACAAACAAGTATTTTTTATACATATTCTTGATTGTAATGCCCCAATTGCGCCGTTGTGTGTCAAAAGTCTGACGTGCCAATCCGTCTGAATAATACTTGGTCCATAAACATCGTTGGTTGTCTTTAAAACAAAAAGTATCAAGTTTCATCACATTCGGATCATCCATTTTCTTCCTCGAATAGAGAAACGCGGCTATTTTATATAAATGTACGAATTAATCCCATGTTTTGAGGCGACATCCGTAGGGTGGTATATAACAGTACAAGACGTGTCCCGCAACGGAATGAGTAAAACACAATAGAAACATCCTTGGCCTAGAAAAAACTCAGACTGGTCCCTTATCATAAATTTCACTTTGATCACGTGAAGTAAGAATTATATTTTACACTGACATAGGACCATAAGATTAGAGGCTAGCATCGTATCTAATGTATACAATATGGCGGGTGAACACCCATCGCAGAAATATTACGTAGACTCTAGGAAAATTTAGGAACAAACTATATATTTCTTTTTTTATTTTTTGAAGGAAAAACAGAGTGAATGTATTTTGGCATATTGCAGAGGGGATGTTTTAGCTGTTTCACCTACAAGATATGGAGAATCAGTAATTATTGCAATGTCTTACCTCAGCAATCGTTGTAAATGGCTTAAATGCCATTATTGAACAGACAAAGGCCCGATTTAGCGACAGGTGTTTCGTCATAGACGTTGAACATTTTCATATCCAATACACAAATCATGATAGATATATGCAAATCTAAGTGTCTACTAAAACTATTTGTAAATAGATTTATAAATTCTGCATAACTTTAAGTAAAAATGTTCATTAGCACGTGTTCTTCATATATAATGCCTCTGTCACCTTCATCAATACCTTTGTCACCACAACAAGAAGTAAAATGGAGAAGAAGACAACATAACAACCACTTAAGATATTTAGTTGTTTTCTCTTTTATGAGAGTTAATCTTTAACTACTCAGTAATAATAGATAAAATATTCTTTTTCTTTTTAAGTAGAAAACTTTAGTAATCAGCAGCACAAGCAAAACCACTATAATAACCTTGTTTATGGTATAAATTATCTATTGAAATGAAATGAGACTTTATAAATAAAAAATGTTCATCTGATACAATGTAATCTACACAGGCAGATTCATATATGGAGGAGGTTTTCATACCTTGGCCTAAAGCAAAATGTATCATTATGGATAACAAGAATTCCTCAGATCTATATTAAAAAGAGATGGATGTAAATGTACTTCCAGCCCAACTAAAACCAAAAATCATTCATTAATGGTGCTAATTAGTTTAGGAATATATTGCATTTATAATATAGGGCCCATTTGACAACATGCACTGATCTAACAGGTAAATATTTTAGATACCGACCTTTCCTATGTCAGTTGGCTCTTGGTTTAGGTTGTCAGCAGTCCAATGGAATCACAGAAAAATAATTTATTGATATTTTGTTATAGGACCATTATCTTAGCTCTGGCAGTGTGCACCCAACATCATACTCTTATTCTAACATTATCCCATTATCAGTTTCTGCATTGCCCTGGATAATGTATATGAACAAAAGACCAAGAGTACATATTTTCATTTAAGTGCTTCAGCATAAAAATTTCATATAGATCTATCTTTTAATTTAAAATACAAAGTATATATATTTTTTTTAAAATCCAGATATATTTGTCCTAGTTATAAGCATTCACCAAGTCTCTCATTTCTTTTGAAATCTTGACCCTTTTGATTTTTGAAATTCAACAATATCCTTTGACTTTGGTGAATGTTTATTTTTAAATATTACATTAAATGATCCCAAAAGAGATATACCTAAGTCACAACTCCTAAAGTTTGCTTTCGTCATTCTACAGTGATATATCAAGTACAGTGCTGTTTTACATATACCACAGGGGCAGGAGTTGCACAGTGGTTGAGAAATTGGACTCATGAGTGTAAAGTTATGGGTTCAAGTTCCACCAAGAGATCAGCCAAGATCTGCTAGTGGTGTGCTTGGACAAGGCATTTTTTTATGTTTGCCTCATCACAATATAACCTTCAAAGTGATCATGTGCCCCCCCCCCTCCCCCAAAGGAAACCAATCCAAATAAATATGATGTACATGTGAAGGCTTATTGACTGCTAATAAGTTATCGAAAAGAACTGTTCTAGGTTTGCTACAAAGTGTAAAGATCATTAGAATTGTATAGGTACTAAACAAGAAATATACAGTTGCAAAATTTATTATAATAAAATTACTCTTTAATAAATCTTGTATAATTGTTCTCTAATTCATTGTCTAACAATAATATTGGCAATTTAGGTAGTCATCACATAGTATGAATTTTTTTATATTAGATTTCAATCATAAACAGTGAGCTTGAAATGGGGAAGAAAAAAAAACAATTAAGCAATTAAATGTTGCTAGGAATTTCAGAAAACATTTTATTATTATTAATATCAATTTTATTATTACTCACATAAAAATAGTTGATTTTTATATACTTTCATTGTAAAACTTTTAACATTATTTATTCAAATCATGAGTACATGCTGAAGAAATTATATATCAAAATATAGCCAGCTGAGGGATAAATCAGTAACCTTATTGACACTTGAAAATGCATAAAAAATATCAGTTATATAAAATAAACATATGTCCTGCCCCCCTCCCCAGGTAATATATTTCTGATATTTCTGATTCATTTTGTCATCATATGTAATCTTTACATACACACTCAAAAAATAACATTGCTTCTACCATATAGATTGATACTGATAAATCTTTCTTAGTTATGATAAATTTACCACAGACAATGTATCAAATATCTGTGTTAATTTTTCATTCTTATTTTGTTTTCTTCACATTTCTTTATCTTACATCAAGACTGAGGAATGGAGATGAGATGATTAACTTCCTTATTTTGCATCCTGAGCATGTGACTTGTTCTGCAGTGAAGAGAGTGTTGAAGTCTGAAGCACTTGCATGTGGTGTATGCTTGATAGTAATGGTTATTTTCAAACACATAATATGGAAAATGTAATATTGTAAAATGCATTTATGGCAATATCTGTATGACACAATTAAAAAACCTATAAGGAGTTTTGCTAGGCATTCTTAGCTACTTGTGTGAGTACACATTGTTATATATATATAGTGTGTGTGTGTATGCAGATCATGCACCTGGTCATTTGATGAAGCCCAATGCAGTTTTTCATGCGGTCAACCTGCTTTTCAACCAGATTACATGAAGTTAGAGTTGCTAAGGGCTATTTTAAGTGGGGCAAATATTTTGGTCCTATCAGCTACAGCTAAAAAGCCCGCCCAACAGATCATAAGTATGCTGAGGATGTCAAAACCAACAATCCTTGTGGAGTCAGGTAACTATATTTTAATGATATATCTGGATAACTATATTTTAATGATATATTTGGGTAACTATATTTCAATGATATATCTTGATATATCTGGATAACTATATTTTAATGATATATCTGGATAACTATATTTTAATGATATATCTGGGTAACTATATTTTAATGATATATCTGGATATCTATATTTTAATGATATATTTGGGTAACTGTATTTCAATGATATATCTAGGTAACTATATTTTAATGATATATCTGGATAACTATATTTTAATGATATATCTGGATAGCTATATTTTAATGATATATTTGGGTAACTATATTTCAATGATATATCTGGATAACTATATTTTAATGATATATCTGGATAGCTATATTTTAATGATATATTTGGGTAACTATATTTCAATGATATATATGGATAACTATATTTTAATGATATATTTGGGTAACTATATTTCAATGATATATCTGGATAACTATATTTTAATGATATATCTGGATAACTATATTTTAATGATATATCTGGGTAACTATATTTCAATGATATATATGAGTATCTGTATTTCAATGATATATCTGGGTAACTATATTTCAATGATATATCTGGGTAATTATATTTCAATGATATATCTGGGTAACTATATTTCAATGATATATCTGGATAACTATATTTTAATGATATATATGGATAACTATATTTTAATGATATATCTGGATAACTATATTTTAATGATATATCTGGGTAACTATATTTCAATGATATATGTGGGTAACTATATTCCAATGATATATCTTGGTAACTGTATTTTAATGATATATCTGGATAACTATATTTTAATGATATATATGGGTAACTATATTTCAATGATATATCTGGATAACTATATTTCAGTGATATATCTGGGTAACTGTATTTTAATGATATATCTGGATAACTATATTTTAATAATAATGGGTAACTATATTTCAATGATATATCTGGATAACTATATTTTAATAATAATGGGTAACTATATTTCAATGATATATCTGGATAACTATATTTTAATAATAATGAGTAACTATATTTCAATGATATATCTGGGTAACTGTATTTTAATGATATATCTGGATAACTATATTTTAATAATAATGGGTAACTATATTTCAATGATATATCTGGGTAACTATATTTCAATGATATATCTGGGTAACTATATTTCAATGATATCTATGGGTAACTATATTTCAATGATAATGGGTAACTATATTTCAATGATATATCTATGTAACTATATTTCCTGAGGATTTTATGGCTGCTACAAATCATTAGTTTGAATACTTTGTGAAACAGAAGATAGGACTGTTCCTCTCATTAAAGGAAACTACACAAACATTTGTGTCAACATAAGTGCATTTTGTCAAACATGAAAAGTGATATTCTTTGAATTCATAAAATTTTACAGTACTTGTTTTGCAAAAATACATGAATGTTTGTCAAAACATGATGAATTAAAGTAAGTAAAATCTTATAAATGATTTTAAGAATAATTATGAAATGCCAATATATAAGTACATGCATTTACCATATTTCTAACCTTTTTGTTTCTAATTTCAAGATTAGCATAAGTTTGGTAGTGAATAATGATGTATTTCATATTAAACTTTTAAAAGAAATTAGCATGCAAAATCATGCCTGTCTATCAATCAGGACTTGTGTACAGTAAACATTGTATGTAACAAACTACAGGATAATAAAAACATCTAAACTGTATACAGATCTTGTTTTATACAAGAAGCAAAGCTGATGTTTCATTGCTTCAATGGAATGTTTCACTATTTTAGCTCCAACTTCATTCAATG
Organism: Margaritifera margaritifera; assembly: GCA_029931535.1. Lineage (NCBI taxonomy): Eukaryota > Metazoa > Mollusca > Bivalvia > Unionida > Margaritiferidae > Margaritifera > Margaritifera margaritifera. The sequence goes on along the minus strand of JAQPZY010001637.1, from coordinate 2,728,498 downwards.
TTTACCGTATATAACTAAACTACTACTACTGTCCCTTTCTTATGAGTTCATCCCTTCTGCAAATGAAAACATGTGATTACAAAAGTATTTACCTCTTATGAATGTGACAAAATGGTAAAATTATGTGAAAATGTATTATTTGGTGTTATGGCTAGGTGGCCACTGTTGAGGGAGGTAGCCAAATTTGAGGCAGGCTTCTCAAAAAGGGATTACCAGAGCAAACTACTTTCATCATAAGCAAAAATTGGGATGAAGTTTAATACTTTGGTATATGGTATAAATTTAGTACAAATTATGGAGACCTAGACTAAACAGGTGGAGGCTTATCATGAGATTGGGTCTCATGACAGAAGAACATGCACATTTTTTATTTTCACTGCAAGGATTTATTATAAATTTGTCATTGATCAGTGAACATATGATAACATTAACCTAATTTGAAAGCATTCAAACCCTAATTACAATCTGAGACCTTCCAATCAAGATTAAGCATAGTTTATTATTCAAACTATTGTAATCTTGCAGATTTTCTAAGAGTATTCATATGATTTTGAGCACCTATGCTATACCATTTTTGATCTACTACTGGACACTTTTCAGACCTGATGTTTTCCTTGAAGTCAAGAAGCAACCTCAATTGACAGGTGGTGACCATACTGTTGAAGATGCATTTTACCAAGTTGTTGATCCATACTCGGGCAATTACAATCAGAAGGACTGGGATTTAAAAAAAAACAATCATATATCTTTCACAGAAATGGTGTGATCTGCTTCACTACTGGGCAGTGACCAATTTTCTACACTACCACCCTGACCACATGAGTAATCATCCAATTGATACATAAAAGTGACAGCCTTGGTGTCACAATATCATGCTCCACACTCCCATAATGTTAGTATAGAAATATAATGATGCTGTTTCAACATTTCAGTAGTTTTCCTCTGATACTATTTTCCTTTAAAATTTTTACCAGTGGAAATATTATAGTATAACTACTGTATTTTATGTCTGTTTTCAAATTCATATGCATACAAATTTTACGATGCAGGTTTTTTTTACACTATAAGTTTTTTGTCTGTAAAAGTCAATATGTAACTGGATAATACCTGTAGTGATTCAGCTTGGAAAGTGGGCAATGACCTTGTTGTGTTATTAAATATTTCAGATTGAATTTAGACCAATTAAAGCCATGGCAACTAATCTCTCCCTATAACCACAACATACAATGACAAGAAAACCTTTAGAGGAATTTTTCATCTATGCGTGAGAGGTATCTGCAATGAAGATGAAACATTAATTAGTCTGATACAAATTTAGCTCTCTCATTTTACATAAAAGGTTTAAAAATCTATGAATGTGATTTGACTTGTTCATAATTTTTTTGTGTTGTTTCCTTGATTGCCAAATGTTTAATTTATATTCATTTTGTCCAAAATTTGCATATATCTAAAAGCACAATTGAGATTTTTTTGCTGATTTTATATTTCAAATGAAATGACTAATTCTAAAAACTATGCAGGATACAACTGGAGATCTTTCTTTGCTTTAGCAATGGAAGGCTATGGAATGGGCATTGATGTGTACTGCTTACCATATATACTTGCGTATAAACTGGGTCCAAATGCAAACAACATAGACCTTGATCTGCCGTTGCATAATGTGTTGGCAGATCTGGGTCTATGCAGTTTTGTAAGGACTAATCAGTAGAACAAACAACATAGACCCTGATCTGCCGGCGCATTATGCAACGGCAGATCAAGGTCTATGTTGTTTGCATTTGGACCCAGTTTATACGCAAGTATATATGGTAAGCAGTACTTTGAGGCAAAGAACAGTAAATTAAATGACCAACCTTTGCCTTTTCTTGTTGCATGTCTTTCTGACACTTTAGCAGAGATGTTGTCCAGTAATTTGGAATATTCAGATATAGTTAATCTAAATGCAAATTTTCCTGTGCTAAAGGACAATTATAAGGAAAATATTGCAAAGATTATTTCATCAGCAAAATCTGTACAGTTGTTGGTGCATCTGTACATAATATATGATATAGCCTGAGTTATCATAACCTGGCTCATCTCAATACTTTTTCATTTCAAATATACTGTGTCCCCATATCATTTCAAATATACATGTACTGTGTTCCCATATCATTTCAAGTATACTGTGTCCCCATATCATTTCAAATATACTGTGTCCCCATATCATTTCAAGTATACTGTGTCCCCATATCATTTCAAATATACTGTGTTCCCATATCATTTCAAATATACTGTGTCCTCATATCATTTCAAATATACTGTGTCCCCTATATCATTTCAAATATACTGTGTCCCCTATATCATTTATAAAATTGTTTTTACATTACCTTGGTTATCCAAGCCCTAATCAAATTAATCAATATTTCTTATAACAATTTTGGATAATCCATGCTCTACTGTACATGAAAATAAGAAATGCAGGCATAAACTAACCTCATTCTGAATAATAACACAATAGCATATGTAAAAGACAGATAAGAATTCCAGTTGCTTTTTTATTCAACATTGTCAATTTATACATAATGCCCTATGACTACTGTATTAACCCAACTGTACATGTGGTCTTGTCAATGGTTAAATACAGTATTATACCGCAAAGTATATGTATACAGTAAAATTTGGATACCTGAAACTTAAATCATTGAAATAATTGGGATCATGCATACAGTTTCAGTGCTGGCATAAAATATTCTTGTCTCACCTACAGCCTACAAATCATAACAAATACAAAATGATCCACAAGGACTGTTACAATAAAACATATTTGGCACCCAGGGAAAGGTATTTTCAATGTCAAGTAGTCACCATAGATGTAAATTAGAACTTTGTATCATTTTCTTATGAATCCTTTTCTTAATCAGTGTAACCAGGCATATATTATTTTTTTTAATTGCTTTCACTGGATACAGTGTATGTTTGAATGGAACAGCCAAAATAGTGGTGGGAATAGAACTTTAACTTTTCAAAATTCTATTACAATTTCATCAAAAACCAATCCCCAAATTTGCTTCAAAATTAAGTGCAATATTCATTTCATAATGATGAATAATTTGTTATTGGTATATCATGCATGACTCTCTGAATACGTGATTCAGGTACATTATGGAACTGTTGATATGTTTGACCTTCTGTATATTGGAACGACGTCACTTTTCTTAATTCATCCATGATTTTCATTTCATCTGCAGTGCTGTCTTTCTTTTTACATTTCTTTGCTCTAATAATTGTTTCAGCCTGATTGTCAAAATGTTTGGCTATGGCATGAATCCCTAGCAAAGTAGATGTGCAGTGGAAGATTTTATTCTCAGTTTTATAGAAAAACATGCGTTTTATGTTAGATTTACTTTATTTTACATGACATTCTTGCACTACATCGGCTGGGACATGTGTATCTGTCTTTCCATGTGTATTGATGAAGCAGGCATAGAACAGCTGGCATGCTACTCTAAGGCCCATTACTGAATACTGTACATGGAGGTGCATTATCTCCCTTGGATACTTGGCTTTGGTACTGTGTCCCTTCAACTGCATTATCACCATTTTAAGCAGACCCAAAAACCTTTCTCGGTTTGGTGTTCTGATAAGCTCTAAAAGGTATTAAATGCATAATGTGCATAATCTTTCACTTTGTCAGGCTTTTGCTCCTGAATTATTAGATGTTGGGTTGTACCAGCTGGAATTTGCAGCTAGCTCTTGACCATTTGCCAGAAATATAACTTTCTTGGACTTCTTCCATTTTTTATTCTGTACAATCCAAGTTTGTCCCTACCACACCAACATCATTAAACAAACTTACAAACTTTCCGAGCATATCAATAGACCCAGTCTTATTGTTCCTTTGCACTTAGGTGGGATATTTCATGATGGGAAGTAATTTCTATCTTCCAATCCAAAAAAGTGCATAATGGCTTCAACTTTGTAACCTGCAAGTTAGTTTAGAATGAATCATTTATCATCATCATATGCTTTCATGACATTGGGATCAACAGATTACCTGTTTAATCATTCGCATCCTCCACTCTGGGTTCCAATTTCAAGCATTATGCAATAACTATATAAGGGCTGGGAACCAGGCTAGACTAATAAAGTTATTCAGCTCACATCAGAAAGAGATAAGGATTTTCTGAATGGCATAAAACAAAATCGGAATATCCTTGGCTATTTATTCAAGATAAAATTATGATCCAAAGGATTGACCACAAAGTTGCGAAGCATGCACACTCACATGCTCAGACAACAGTATGGCCACTCCCAGGAAGATAAATTGGTTTTGTATGATTACTTTAAAGTCAGGCTATCTGTATCATTTGAGCCCTTTTTAATTGAGAAAAACGGGTAATTAAGACATAAAACACCTAGTTATTTCATCAAATTTACAAAATATGTTTCCATTGCCACATATTGCTGTACAATTTGCACTTTTAGAAACATATGCACACAGCAATTTTTGTACATGAATTGTATATGTGAATTGGAATGTTGCAAGAACACCCATCAAACTTGGCAAAAGTCATCCTAATGGGGAGTTGGTCTCATTTTGTAAGACAAATTTTCTGTTTCTCATGCACACACATACACACACTAACACACATATGGGTATATATGGTCACAGAGGCATGTGCCTCCACTCTCCTTCATGTGCAGTAAATAGTCTCCAGTTTCAAGTAAGGAGAACCCATAAAATTACAGTCTATCCTGACATTAATGGCTATGATATTTAGACAGAACCTTGCAAAGAAAGAGTCCAGTGAATTTATTCACCCTTATATAGATTTTCAAAATATTCTTCCAAATCTGGAATTCTCATTCATAGCTGTTTCAGTAAAATATACTTCTGACCCAAGGAAAGCACTTTCAACATGGAGTAGTCACCTATGGATGCAATTTTAAATTTTGTATCATTTTCATATAAACTTTTGAGTAATCAGAGTACTTTTTTAAAAAACTGCCTTCCCTGGGTACCATATATGTTCAGAAATGAACAGCCCTCATACACGTATTATGTTCAAGCTTCTTAGAAACTAGCTGATACTTGTCAACCTATTTCAAGCAGCTGGACAATGAATTTCACACAACATTTGTTTTCATGCATCTCATCTTTTGCAGCAAGTTAAAGAAGAAAGCAAGCAGAAGTAATTGAAGAGACAATGAGATCTTCTGGTGAAAAGGGTATTTAGTGTATTTTACATCTTCACTGCAATTTATTAAAGTGCTCTCTAATAAGATAAGCATGATAAAGTTTCCTCTATAATTAAATAGGTTTTGAAACCTTAGGAGGTGACTGCCTTGAACAAATGTAGCTATATGTGTTAGACATTGCTCTGAATTAGCAGGAAAGCAGTATTCTTGTTGACCAGTATCATCAACTATTGGGTCAGAGTACTGAATTTACAGGAAAGCAGTATCATCAACTATTGGGTCAGTACTGAATTACCAGGACAGCAGTATTCATGATTGCCCATTTTTATCAACTATTGGATCAGAGTACTGAATTAGCAGGAAGGTAGTATTCATGTTGCCTGGTATCATCATCTATTGGGTCAGAGTACTGAATTAGCAGGAATGTAGTATTCGTGTTGCCTGGTATCATCAGCTATTTGGTCAGAGTACTGAATTAGCAGGAAGATAGTATTCATGTTGCCTGGTATCATCAGCTATTGGGTCAGAGTACTGAATTTACAGGAAAGCCGTATCATCAACTATTGGGTCAGAGTACTGAATTTACAGGAAAGCCGTATCATCAACTATTGGGACAGTACTGAATTACCAGGACAGCAGTATTCATGATTGCCCATTTTTATCAACTATTGGATCAGAGTACTGAATTAGCAGGAAGGTAGTATTCATGTTGCCTGGTATCATCATCTATTGGGTCAGAGTACTGAATTAGCAGGAATGTAGTATTCATGTTGCCTGGTATCATCAGCTTTTTGGTCAGAGTACTCAATTAGCAGGAAGATAGTATTCATGTTGCATGGTATCATCAGCTATTGGGTCAGAGTACTGAATTTACAGGAAGGCAGTATCAAAAAGTCTGTTTTGAGGTCCCAAGGGAGGTTAATGTGCATGACCTAAACAAGCAACATTGTCCAACTGAGATTAAGTTATCTTTTCGTATAAGCCTGTATACAATTACTGGAAATTCAAATGTGATGAAGAAAAAAACAACATATCTGTTTTCTTTAGAGCATTTAATATACTTACAAACAAAAAATAGTTGGTAGACTTAGCATTGTCCAATATCATCACCACACACATTCAAACATGTGCCCACACTCACATAAATACAACCACACAGACATGAAATAAAAGAATATATATATGTATATACCAAGTTTCTGTCTTTAAAATCGACTGGACAGTAGAATATGTTCTTAATTAAATGCAGTCTTTGCTGCTGTCAGTAGTTTGGGGGGTGTGGGGTGGGTTGATTGGGAGTGGTGGTGAAGGTAATAAAAATGTTGTGTGTGTTCAGTATAATACGACGGCAGATCAGGGTCTATGTTGTTTGTTCTACTGATTAGTCCGTACAAACTGCATAGACTCAGATCTGCTGGCACATTATGCGATGGCAGATCTGGGTCTATGCAGTTTGCAGTTGGTATCAGATAATGCGCGAGTATATATGGTAATAAAAGATTTACACAACTGGCTCAATAGTTTTGCACTTCCTGGAGGAAATTTACATGGTGATAAATATTTTGATGCTCTTAAAACTTTTATTATGTATTTTGGAAACAACCGACAATATTGATATGTGATTTCAAATATTCTCAACAGCTTCCTAATTTTTTTTTTTCAAAAAGAAGCTCATGTATATGTCTACATTTTTATTTTAGTCTCCATTTATTAGCATCCAATCTGTTTTAATTATAAATAGATAAAAGCAAAATGTCTGGGTGAACTTATCTTGTGAAGGTTGCATTGATGGTGAATATACTTGTCGGAAGCTTTGTTGAAAGCTGCTCTACAGTTTAGTAGGAAGATTTTTAATTGAACCGTGGGTTTATCCAGATGATATAATTGAGTGGTCAACAAAACACAGAGAGAGTGATATCATTATAGGAGTTATGGTCGAATTTAAGAGGTACTGATATCTCATTTGATCATTTTAAAAAAATAGCAAAATAAAAATGAAATCTTAGGATTACAGTGTATGCAATAGAATATATTTCTACCCATTTATATCCATACATTCTTCAGAAATCCGTGTTGAGGTATTAAACATCAGTTCTATTTTTAACCACTGAAATAAAAAATAACTGACACCCCACCCATCTCAAGTGAGTCTAACATGTCTTAATAAATAACTTGCATTCCAGGAGACAAGTTTTTAGGCATTGTCTTTCTTACTAAAGTTCAAACCAAAAGTATCACAACACAGAATATAACAATATATGGATGCAATAAAAGGTGCATGAACGCAATTCATGATTCGTTAACTTGCATCATTAGGTCATAAACAACATTTTTATTCAGTAGGAAAAATAATGTTTTAATACTTCTTCTTTTCAGGTATCACTGCATTGGCAACTTCCGAGATTCAACTAGTTCAGTGTTTTAAAGCATACAACAATTCAGATCAAAGTCGTTGGAATGTATTTTAATGAATTCTTCACAAAGAACAACAGAAACAGTGTATATCTGACAAAATCACAAAACAATGTTAATTTAATTTCCCAATATAAATCAAGGAGTTTATTGACTATATTGGTGTTTTGATCAAGCATGGAAGGGATTTTGAATATGTAGACTTCATATTTAACTTCAGTTAATGTTGTAGATAACCTAGTACATATGATGTTAGAAAATACTCTCTGTATCTATAAATTGTGTTTTAATGTTCACATTCTTAAATTTATTAAAAGTTACAAACACATAAAAGAAAGTTATTTGTTCATTTGTATTTTATAACATCTATTTTTCATATGAGTAGTAGGGATATTGTATATTAAAACACACAGCAACATACTTCAAAATTCAACATACATTTACTTAGGTAATGTAGATCCTTTGTATTCTGGACCAATACCCAAATCTTTTTTTTCTTCTATTTTTTTTCACAAACAAACATCCTACCACCCAAATGACAAAATAAAATTGTTTAATTCATGGCTACCACCAACCTACTATCCAATCATTTTTTTGTTTGTTTGTGGAAAAGTCCTAGGCAACCATGACCTTACTATCTACATTGAAAATTAAAGAAACAAACCCTAACATACCATACCACATACCATCATACCAACAAATTCATTTTTTCACTAATTCATTTCACTAATTCACTAATTTTTTCACTAATTCAATTCATCTAACACACCATACCATATACCATAAATCAACTAATTAATTTTTTAAAAAGCATTTATGGTATTTTGTCAAAAGTAGGTATTTTTCCGATAAACCTCCTTTGTTTAGTAAAAACAAAAAAAAAATTTCAACTATCAAACTCACGCTTGCAAGTTTGAGCTAGAAAAAAAAAGAAATAAACACTAGTAAGATCTTGTAAAAAATAATACATGCTTCAATCTTAGCGTTAGCTTTTCAAATCTAGATCGAACCTGAAGGGCAAGAATGTAAGGTCTGCAAGTAGTTCAGTTAAAAAACTAAACCAGACTAAAAACATTTGAATATCAAAGCTTCTATGAGCCTTACAGAGCCTCTCATGAGTGAGGATTCAAGGACCTTAAGTACTCCTGTTTATAAGAAATACTAAATTGTCTAATAAATAAAATAATAGGAAAAAAGGTTAATTTATCTAATGAAAACTGTCAGCGTACAACTTAGCATTAGCACTCTGAGCCCATGCTGAGCTCCACATGGGCAAGGACTTGAGACCTGTAAGTACTCTGGTTTAAAACATAAAATAAACACCAGAATTGGATAATATTTAAAAACAAGAAAAGTAAAATTTAAACTGTAGAATTTAGATCATATTTGAAAAACAGTAGACATTAGATAAAAACAATATAGCTTAGAACCAAGATAATGCAATAGAACTTGGAATTTAGATAAAAGTAAACTGCCAGCACCAAAACACAGAGCCTAGACTGAGCTCCACAGAAGTGGGGATTTGCAGCTTTTAAGTATTCTTGTTTAAAACAAACACTCAAAAATGGATGATGTTAAAGAAACAAAACAAACAACAAAAAAACATAAACAAAGTGGAACCTGGAATTTAGACAATATTTAAAACAGTAGAATTTAGATTAATATTTTAAAATAGTAAACATTATTTAAAAACAGTAAACATTTTTTAAAAACTGCCAACTTTGACCTTAGAGTCACTATCAAGCCCAATGGGTGAGGTAGACCCATAAGTACTTCAGTTTAAAATAGAAAAGATATAAAATATACTTTCTAGAAATAAACAAACATGTACACAAAAGTGCTACACATGAAGTTCAAGATTTAAATACAAATGAATACTTCAGAGAATGACTGGAAAAAATAAACTAAAATAATATACAGTTTACTTAGGTTAACAGCATTGGTGTGAGAGATAGCGGTTCGACAGTAGAGTCTCAAAACATGGCTCAAAATACATCTCTACATATATTTCCAGGCAATAAGGAAGTCAGTTACTTCTTTTGATATCAATTGGCAGGATTCCTAGAATGTTGTATATATACCTATATGTGTATATTAAATAAATATAATGGGCTAATAGAAGTCTGTTTATTGTTTTAAGTGTAGAGTAATTATATCTTATTAATTAGACGATCATTATTTTATAGCTGAATAGCTTTGAATAAATGTATAACACTACCATAACCAACACGCATTGTGTATAACAAGATACAATATGGATAAGTGAGTTAGCAAATAGTGTTCATAACTCCAATGATCAAATCGTATAATATTTGATATTATGTAATAAACATGAAAAATAGCTATAATTTATTTATTTGGCTCGTACACATCAAATGAAAGCTTATATTTAAAGGCCTTGAACTGCATTTGTGGCCTGATGCATAATGTGTTAAATTTGAGATCACAAGCTATAAAAAATGCTGTTCAATTCACAAAAAGAAATAGAGCATGAGATTCCAAGTAAGGAGGAGCATCTTGCCTTACTGCTGAATCAGGTGACACACTACGAGGGAGGCATTGCAACCAACTTACCACTGAAAATGAGACTATCAACAAATGATGCATCAGGATACAACTCTAATCGAATGGTTATGTATGCTCTTTAGCAAACAGGGCAACACGATGGCTTCTAGTGTCATGGCACTGGGATTCATCATAAGTATGATTATACAATACTATCTCCAGACCCTGGCGGTGCAAAAGAATGGGCAACAAAGCATATGGAGTGACTGGCTGGAATGCTGAAAACAATGGCAGATAAAGTGGTGGCTGCTCTGCCAGGAATTATCAAGGCCATCATGTTGTTCTTGCTGAAGGCTGGCTGGCCAAGAACCTCGTGGTGCTTATCATCATGATAGTGGTCACATTCTTTGCTATTCTCTGCTCTTGCATTGGCAGGCAGGCTGAATGCTAAAACAGTGAGAGCATGGTGCTCATTTTTCAGGAGCACAAAAGCCAGCTAAATTTGCCGCTGGTGCCATATTTTGCATTGCTATTGGAGCAAACTACTTGTGGCAATACCGTTGCTGCAGTGCTGGTTCAGACAATGTATGTTGTGTTGACAGTTGTATACAGGGACAGTGTGAGTTCATTTGGAACTATATGGGTATAGGAAAAATTAACATTAGGCTACCATTTTAGAATATGACTGTCTGGGTACAAGGGGAATTTAATTTTAAAATGTCCATAGGTTTAACATTATGGGATACCATGGGTATAAGGGAAAATGTAATGGTAAAACTGTCCATAGATTTAATATTATGTGACTGTATGGATACAGTTAATGTAATGTTAAAAATGTCCATAGGTTTAACATTATGAGAAAGTATGGGTACATGCGAAAATGTAATGTTAAAACTACACCTACTAACCAATATGCCATTTTTGACTGACCAATGCAACGTCATCTAATGACCAAAACCAATCCGCTACTGACCAGCACCTAGTGATCTACTGACCAATGCACAGTCATCTAATAATCAACATCCAGTCATCTAGTAACCAACACCCACACTATACCATCAATATGCTGCTTGAATGACCCACACTTACTAACCAATAAAAAGGGCAGGAATATACACACACTCTATACCATCATCACTCTGTCTGGATAACCAACAGCCACACTTACTAAGCAATATATATATATATATATATGCACACACACAGACACAAATACACACTACCATCAACACGCCTTTTGAGTGACCAACACCCACAGTTCCTAACTAACGAAAAGGGTGAAAATATACACACGCATTATACCATTAATATGCCATTTGAGTTACCAGCACCCACACTTACTAACTAATGAAAAAGGTAGGAATATATACACAAGCAGAAGAAACAGCAGAAGAACCCATTCAAGTGAAGAAATTCAAAAAGTCAAGACAGTAAAAATAAGAAGAAGAAAATGTTCTTTTGTGATGTGTTTTGAAATTTCATTATGATTCTTATTTAAAAGAATATACCAAAAACGTAAGTGTATCTATGTCTTGATTTTGTTCCTCCGTATCGATAAGATACTCAGACACACTTTTAAGGACAAAAAATTACTTAACAAGCACATGCATTCAATCTACGATACAGAACTTCAATGTACGTTGGTTTTGCCATTTTCAAACTCAAACAGAAAATGTCACAGCCATACAGTACAAGAAAACATTGGCTTAATGCTAAATTCTGACCTAGTTTGACAATGTAGGAAACTCAACCCTTGCTCCTCTTTATAAACAGCGCTTTACCACAAGTAACATTTCACTCAGCATATTAAATCTAGAGTGACAAACACATTTGTAACAAAGTGAACCAAAGCTGATATTGGATATTTTGCAACACGTTTACCAAGCGACAATGGGTAGCCTTTTAGTGACAGAATTAAATCTCGGTCGATATAAACGAAAATAGTATTATAAATTGTAAACTATTTATGTGTTTTGTATGTCTAAAATTTAAACCCGACCCTTCTATCCTGTGTGATAGTCCATCAGTATGTTTGTTTATGCGTGTAAGTTCTCCTACTATTTTCTCTTCTTTCATTCCATGTGCGATAGTGTATAGGTATGTTTATGTATGTGTGTAAGCAGCCCTACTCGTTTGCTCTTTATTCGCTCCATGTATGATAGTATATAAGTATGTTTGTGTGTATTGTGTGTATATATTTCAACCCTTTTCTCGCCTTTCACTTCACTGCCGAGGTTGTAGAGATTATAAGGGTGGTATGAGTGGTAATAATATTTAAAAGGGGATAGTATGGAAGCTATATGGGAATAGGGGAAGTAGGTGGATATATTTTTGTTTACAAGGGATTTCACTTCTATTTCATCCCCCTTCTTTTACATCGTACCCTTTGTGAAATAGTATATCAGTATGTTTGTGTGTGTATATATTCCGACGCTTTTCGTTGGTTAGTAAGTGTGGGTGTTGGTAACTCAAGCGGCGTATTAATGGTATAGTGTGTGTATTTATTCATGCCTTTTCGTTGGTTAGTAAGTGTGGGTGCTGGTCACTCAAACGGTGTGTTGAAGGCATAGTGTTAGTGATGATTAGTAGATGACTCGGTTTTGGCTAGTAGATGACTGGATATTAGTCAGTAGATAACTAGGTGCTGACAAGTAGATGACTAGATGTGGTCCATTGGAGGACTAGGTACTGGTCAGTATATGTCTGGGTATCGGATAATGAAAACGGAGTATTGGTTAGTATGTGTAGTTTTAACGTTACATTTTTCCCTTGTGTCCATTCAGTCCCATAATGTTAAATATATGGAAATTTAACATGCAATTCTCCTTGTACTCATACGGTCCCATTTCAAAATAGCAGCTTAATGTTAATTTTTCCTCGTACTCATACGGCCCCCCCCCCCCCAACTTACCCACCTTGTCCCCCTATACTACTGTTGATCAATCCTTTAGATGGGCCGGTAGCTCTAGAACAGGTGATATGCACCGACCCAAGTACGCTCCGGGAGTTTTTGTACACACCAAAATGGTACAACATGTCGGTTGCATTTAGTAACAACAAATTTGCTACGCTTTTGGGGCCCAAAGACCGGCAAAACAACACTATTCAAGATAGGTATTGTAACGCTCAAGCAATTCAAGCTGGAGCGACTGCGAACTTTAACGCGCAACTAGGCAGGCCAGCATCACGCTCTCTTACTCTCCAGAATTTACTCTCTGAATCTCCTTGCCATTGGCCCCCATCTGTGGATTCGAAAGTGACTAGGCTATCATATCAGGGTATACACTCGTAGCACCTAATCCTCCGGCATTCATCAAAAACCCGCGGCTCCATGTCCACCTCGAACAGATAAGCACAACTGGGAGTATTATTTATGGGAAATACAGTACACCGCTACAATTTATTCCTGTCGGTGCTGCGTCCTGTTGAAAACCAAATTGTCTCAGATTACGTGAATGCGCCATCCATGACCAAACAATACATATTTTAGATATAAAAAAACCACCAGTTAATATGCTGGGGTGCATTATCAGCCTTTAAATTAAGCGCAAATGCTCGCACACTATAATCATACGTGACCCTGGTTTATTTGGCGGCGGCGCTGCTGTCGCCTCAGGGCCAGGCGTTTCGGGTGCCTTCAGACTCGCCCCTCTGAGGAAACTCTTGGCCGCGAGTCTCACTGTGCTAGCACGGCCAGCGCAGGCACTGGTGCCGCCTTAAAGGTTGTGTACTTAACGGCCGACAGAATCACGTCAATTGGTGGGATTACGGCAATAAATGTGTCCGGTTTATATCGCTGGGATTCAACGCAAGACTTTCAAAACGTTGGTGGTTTTACACTCAAGAACGACAACGGCACTACCACCGTCGCGGTCTTAATTAATGTCACATAATGGCAGTACTTGTCGTTCCGACTAAGACCTGGCACGAAAGCCTTACAACTAGCGTTGCGTCTACGTTTGCCGCCAGAGACGCTATTGGGGACGATGGTCTCGTAAAACAAGTGCTTGACATCGACAAGGAATACAAACCACTGGTGCAAGAGTATCTGTGCCAACTTACCGGCTCAGATTGGGATGGAACAGGGATGCAAAGCAGATGGACATTGAGTACTGGAAGCACCATAAGCCAACTCGCTGGCGGCACAACAGCCAAAAGTACTGCACTTGGGGGGGGGGGGGGGATCGTGGGCACAACTGCACCTGCAATGTCAGCGTGGTATTTTGCAAAATGTCCTTGGCAATAACATTTCCTCCCGGGTATGTAAGGTCATCTATTACTCGTCAAAAAAAAAAAAAAAAATGGGTGATCTAGGCAAAATATATGTTCTGTTGTATTACAGTGACCAGTAAAAAAAAAAAAAAACAACCTGTGAACAGAAGGCACGCTAGTTGTGATTCCTGGCGAGCGTGTTGGCGGGCGTGTTAAAGACAGTGTCATCTCCAGATCTATCTGGCTGATGTAATCATTAGGTACAAACATTTCTTATATTGATGTTCTGTGAGATAGTTGCATTAGTTCGGCTGTGTTTTAGCCAACTGTGACGAAAACAAAAAAACCCCCCATTCTTTGTGTTTTTCAATATTTGCTTCGTGCTCAAGGTTAAAGTCAACACGCAGGCATAAAAAAGATGTTGTTAAAATCACGGGTACACACAAATCAGCTGACACCATTTATACACAGCTGCGCTATATCAACCATTTATAAAGAGAGTGAAGGTCATATAAACTTAGCGCTGTCTGTCTCATTCTGGTCTAAAAGCGGTGGTTTTCTATCATAGCTAAATTCGGCACATCTCAGAGGTATTTGGCTATATGTACTCAAAAATTCACCGTAAAGAAAATTAGACCTTCTCTCTGAGCATGGAGAACATACGGTTTCAAATTAGTGATGGATGACACAAATAAATAGACTTTGTTAAAAAAAAAAAAAAAAAAAAAACATATACGGATAAATATCAAGTGGTTTGCTAGCTTTAGTAGCTTAAGCGCTGGAAACCGACGAGATCTGAGGCATACAATCTACTGTGTGGACGAGCCCAGGCCCAGAGAAAAGTCTTTTTGATTTATTTAGTTGGAGGTGACGGTCGGCTATTGTTAATTCATTCCTTAGTATAAAAGTTGATTGGGATGTAGTCTTGGGTCGAAACTGATCACATATACCTATAAACAGTTATCGTGCACTTTATTCTCTGGTCTCTAACTGTTGTGTATAGATTTAATTACCTCCGGAATTCATAGCAAATTCGTTTCGTCCTAGGAACTCCAAGGGGGTTGAATTCAACCGTGTGTATTTGACCAGTGGAGGAGAAACATACCAAATTAACCGTAATAAAAGGAAAGAATTCTGTCCATGATTGTCTAAGTACATTCACCAGAGGAAGACTCTCCTAGAACTTACAGATAGGGGCTATCAGACACCCTTTTACAAAATTGCATGTCATGAAAAGCTCATCAAATCTATCTGGTGTAGTTAAATGGGCTCATGAGACAAGTAACTCATCCCCTATTAATATTCGTCCCCGAGGGGCTCCTAGGACGAGTAATCCATTCCCTATTAATATTATTCTAAAAACTATATAGGTCGCCCCGAGCAAAGCAAAACTCGTCTTAAAAGGCTCTCATGCCTAATACTTGCTCTTCTCAAACCCCACCCCCGCCCGAGAAAAAATCCTTATTTCACTCGTCGCCAAGAGATTTTTGCGAATAGCATTAATTCTCGTCCCCAAGAGCTCGCATTGGTGTGCTGAGGCAAAATCGCCAAGCAAAACTCGTCTTTTAAGCTTCCCCTAACTTAATACTCATCCCTATCAACTCTCTCTCCCTCCCCCCCCCCCCCGTTACAATCGCCAGAGGATTTTTTTTTTTTTTTTTTTGCTACTTATAAATTTTGTGTGATGCAGTTATCAAAGACTACCGTTTTCTCCCGGTGGCATATTTACCACCTAATTTACATCGTTGTGGCAGTGGTGTTATCATACCCAAGGGAGGTAAATCACTGTGAGGAGTATATCTCGTTAACTAGCAACTCATTTCCGGTGTTCGAGAGACCGCAGATAACTAGCATCCCCCATCTTAGTGAAGTACAGAATCTCCGTACTTTTTCCCCATGAGTCATTGCATCCATTAGTCTGATTCCCTTTTTTGTCTGCTCCCTTTTACGTACTCCGCTACAAGACTAATTAATTGGGAGACACACATTTTATTATTTCCGGCCTATGAAACTGGCGTACCAACTTAAGCCGAATACATTGCATGCATAATCCTCACAGTGGCTACCTTTCCTTGGAAAGATAACACTACTGCCACAACTCTGTTAACATGGTGGTAAAATGCCACCTGGAGAAAATCGTACGCTCTGATAACTGCACTAACACAATCAATTCAGATGGCATTTTCTGCAATAGTTTCTCTACAATGGTTTTAGTGCAGAATGTGAAGATTTTTCCCAATATGTAGGTGGATCACAAAGCTGACGACGTTACACGTAACATGTGACAGATATCACAATCAGGGCCGTCGCAAGGGATGGGCGACCGCCCGGGGCGCCAAGCCGAAGGGGGGGGGGGGGGGGATTTCGCGGAGTGTGAGGTATTTTTTTCCGAGAGTGGGGGCACAAAAGGTGACGCTCGTCCGGGGCGCCGTTTCGTCCAGCGCAAACTTGCGACAGCCCTGGTCACAATATAGTGATAACGTCACAATGAAGTATATCTGAGCCGCTTACATAATATTGTGCTTTATGGCTCGTTTTTGGTTGGATTTTAAAATGTGATTAGAGACTGTAGTGTAGGTAGTATCCAGTCAATGTGCTCTGGTACTAATGCGCGGAGACACGGACTTAGGTTTATATGATCCAGGGGTCAAAACGATAAGGCAGAGATATATTCTGAAACAGTATGAACTGTAAGGACCGCGTTGTTTTTTTACTGAATTTCAATCTGTGATTTGAGAAAAAAGACTGGATATAATCAAGGTGCTCGTGTAGTAATACGCGGAGACGATAGACTTGGTTCGAGCAGCGATATGATCTGCAAGAGTACGAGTTGACAGGAACATGGTATAGTATGGGCCCGTGCCATTCTGAATCGCACACCACCTTCGGTCCACAGGGGCTCGTATTGTTGCTTACAATTTACCTATCAGTCACACATGTACTATATAAATACTACTATATAGTACATGTATGACTGATATATAAGTTGTAAGCAACAATACGAACCCCTGTGCTTCGGTCTTCGAAAGTATTTACCTGGGCCAGTTACTGTCTAGCTGAGGATTATTTAATCCCTTTATACCTTACAAAATTTCAAACCAAACCTTGTTCTTTCGACGCATACTTTTTTAATTTGGAAAAATAAAGATGTTAACGGCGAGAGCAATGTTAAAGAAATGCTATTTATAGTACAAGCACAGCCTAATACACGTTATAAGGTGCATGTTTGCGATGCGGATCCACGCACAGGTAAAACTAAAAGTCGGTACATTTATACTGTATAAAACGTGCACAATACCATCCACTATAATCAGTAAAATTAAAATAACGGCTACGAAACTACAATGAAAAACATTATCGGAATCATACAAATGTAATGTAAGTAGAGTATAGACTTTATCATTTTGTTTTTAATTATTTGCCACACATTTCAAAATAATGCAGTCTGAATAAAAATGGCCTGATAATATTTTTGTAACATTCATAATTAAGTAGCATTTAAAATGTTATTGCTTAAATTAGATTTAAAGTAATAATTAAAATATTCAGATGACAATATTTGTTACACTTTGTTACCAAATCAGTGTTGAATACAAATAAAGATAGAAATGTTAAATCAAATAGTTGATACTTTTATGTAAGGCGCACGGTTGTGATGTGGATCTATACTGTATAGATGCCTACTACTTTAAAGACTATGACTATAATAAATGGATACAAAACAACATTAGTAAAATTCTCTAAATCATATGTCATTCTCTAAATCATAAATATGTCAGATAATTAGATTATAGATTTGTATCATTTTTATATCATATGTTAAACATTCCACAAAAATACAGTATGAACATAAGTGTCGTTACCATCTAAATATATTTATTTCATATTTACATGGCAATTAGTATGCCAGTAACTTAACATTTAAAAAGAGCATGTACTATAGACATTATAATTATTATTATTATTATAATTATTATTATTATTATTGATGTTGTTGAAAATACAAATAATTCCTAACTATAAGTGTAAATGTCTGATAAACATATAAATCATTATTATTAGATTATTTATTTAACGATCTGATTCAATTTCTTAATTTTAAACTTGTGATAAAAATATCAGTGTTATTATACAATATTATTTCTATTTTTATTTGTATTCACTTTTGATCGGGGAAAAAAGTATTGTCATCTGAATATTTTAATTATTATTTTAATTATTACTTATTCTGTATGCATGTGTATATGTTTTTTGTCTTCTATATTAAGAATAATGTCTAAATTACTTGCTATTTTAAATGTACTTAATTATGATTTTTTACAAAAATATGATAATGCCATTTTTATTCAGACTGCATTATTTTGGAATGTGTGGCATATAATTAAAAAAGAAATGATATATTCTACTTACATTACTGGCCCATGTATATACTTTTGAAGACCGAAGGTGGTGTACGATTCAGAATGGAACGGGCCCATACTATAGCATTGCTACACGTTTTTGTAGTTAAGCAACATCAATACTTATTCGTTCCGGTTTTGACAAACGATATAGCACTGCAAGCACCTGTCGCAACTTTGAGGTCAATCCTACAGATCAACCTTTTGTCTAGGAGAAATAACCGAGGTTAATCCGAATGTGAAAGCACTGTAATGACATGACTTAATAACACAACACAACAATGGCGCGAAGAAATCGAAAGTAGAAAAGGAAATAATTACAAAGCCATTGAATACGAATCGGATGGTATGATTTTGTCGACGTATTTTTTAATTTCATAGTTTTTGTTTATGGTCTTAGATATAAATTGCATCTTTAAATCGAATGTCAACGTTATAACGAGGAACTAAGATCGGACATATCCAACTCGTTCGAGTCCTTTATGGCTGTATAGTAAGGTGGGTGTGTGGGAAGGGTTGCAGTTACAAAGTGAGCATGTCAAACCCTACCCCACATATAATCATTGCCAAAAAGGGACGTGATATATTATTGTCTTTTAAAGAATAGCTGCCGATAGATATTCCGGAAATGTATCAACATAAATAAATTTGTGCAGTGTGGGTAAACCGAGACAAAACAAAATCTACATTGTTGTTAAAATAAAGGATTCCTGTTATGCATGCCTGTACTGCAGTCATTCTGAAAAATAAATAAATTCTGATGTAAGATGAAGACTAATAATACGCAATTAGATCATAGACTAATATACACATATACTAGTTATGTCCCATTGCAATAGCTTGGAACTTATTGGCGATAAAAATCAGTTACACTCTATTAACTGTTAATTCAGATTCATGAGAAGAAAAAGATATATACCTATAAAGTACAAATTTCACAGTAGTCCATACGTAAATTTAAAAAAAATTTTTTAGCTTGTTTTAGCATATAATGTCAGAAACTGTTTCTAAATGTTGATCATTTTACCCAGAACAGCCTTTGACCTTTGATGATCTTCAGTGGGTAAATATCAAGTTGGTTGTAATGGCAGTCACAGTGTTGTGTATTGTGTCAGCTTTAAGATTTGTAGGGAGGTGACTTGTAGTGGATGTTAAAATGTGTAAGATGTTAACATGTGTAAGGTGTTACAATATGTAAGATGCTAAAAGCTTTCTTTATTTGCAGTACGACTATTGTACAGATATTTCTGCATTCTCTGAATCTTTCATTATTATTTAATTTGACTTCTGCATTGTATGTTTATTATCCCGCCACTTTCCTGGGGGTATATTGTGATACACTCAATCTTTCTGTCAGTTTGTCTGTACATGTAGCTCTGTCTCCGATGAAACTGCATGAAGGAAATTCACGAAACTTAGTACATAGGTTGCCGATAAGATTATTGAATGCGACAGAGGTATAATTTGTGGTCTATATCTGTGGTCAAGGGGGTGGGGGGATCATATGTCACAAATGCAAAAATTGTAATCACAGTGTCATTTTGAATATTTTTCAACCAATCTTCATAAATGCAGTCATAACAGGAAGACAAAGTATGAAGTGGAATTTTGGTTGCACAAGGTGGTGTAGTATGTAATAATAGCATTGAGATTTGAAGGCAAGCCTGGAAGTAACTCTAGTTTTTCTCTTTAAGATATCTGTGGTAATTAAAAGCCATGGGTAAATTTCATACAAATGCCATCACAATTACACACGGCTCGATTCATTTTTACTTCTTCTGTAAATTTGATTGATTTCCTTTAAATATAGTTTTGTCTTTCCTTAATGTGGACTAATTTAAGGATTTTTTGCAAAATCTATGTGGTCACTCTGCAATTGCAATCATTTATCTTCAGATTCAGTAGCTGATGTTAAGGGTGGGACAAATCCTGTATAAAGCTAAAGTTGAAATGGTGCATGAACAACCAGTATCTGATGCAGTCATAGTATCCAAAGTTCAAGCCATGAAAATAGGGCATAGTGATTGGCAAGGAGGGAGAAGTGAGTGAGAGGTCAAATTTTATAATGGCAATAAAAAGTATTTGTAGAACTGGTGTTTGGCTGTGGAAGTTAAATAGCTGTATAAAATGCAAAAAAAAATAAAATAAATTATATCATGAATCAGAAAAACTGCTGCCAGCTTTCATAGTTAGGATGTGATTGTACATATAATCTTGAAAACTGGTAACTGTTCCTGAAAATACATGACTAATCCTTGTGGAACACAAACCATCTCATCCCACTACATTTTGAGGCAAAATATTTGATTAGTAAATTATTCTCTTTGGTTTTCATTCCAAAATTTTTTAATGATGCAGTGATTGGATTTGGGGTAGTAAAAACAATTTTAGGATTTCACATGCTTAACAATAAAACCATAGCTCAATGCGTATTTGAGGGCATAAGAAGCTACTAAATTGACACAATTAAAAATTTAAATGTAGTTTTCAGATGTTTTACACCTATAAATAATATATGTCATAACTAATATCCATACAAGATTCATTATTATGGGCAGGATATCAATAGATTCATATGGGGAAATGATGTGGGTGTAGGTATGTTTGTATGTTGTAGAGTGTAACTGCATGTCAGCACAATAATGACTATTTGGTGCCAATTAAATGTTAAGTTTTAAAAGTGTAAAAATGAAGAATTGCAAAACAAAATTTAGGAGGATAAACCTTTCTAAATAAACATGATAAATGTAAACATGAAGTAGAAAAATATAAAAGGCAAAGGTGCTAAAATTCTGTACAATGTATATCAAGATAAAGGAAAAAAATATAAAATCTTTAAAATATAGGGTGATGTATGGGTAGGATTTGTGGCATGACAATGTCAACCACGCAATCATGATTTTTGGAGTGAAATATCATGAACAAGCAGGAAATGACAATCTGGGCAAATGACTTGCAACATGCACTTGCCCAAACTAATTTCACATTCACCCAGAAAGGTGATAGAAAGGAAATACTCTGGTATTGTATTGCTTTTATTGTAGACAGAGAAAAAAATAGTTCACATTTTAATTGCATAGAATTAAACCTATAACAGAAATTCACGTTTCTGAGGAAATCGGGCACCATGTTTTTAGACAGCACATTATCGTAATCATCACCGATAATATCCTGTCATCTTCATCCTCCTTATCATTAATTACAAACTCGGTCATAACCTATTTACAACACTGACTTGATATACATGAAGTTCTATTATGTCAAATCAATTTCGTTGACTGGTTGTTTTGTAGAATTGTCAAATCAATGATAGTAATATTTCACTGAATACTTGTAGAATTATACTAATCTCATATTGGGTTATTCTCAATATCAGTATGTGGCTGAATACAAAGATGAAGAACAACAAGCTACTCTATTGGTTAATTTTAACCAATCAGCAAAATTCTGCTATCATCAACATGAGAATACTTTCTCCTCTTGGAGGATAATAAAGCCCAAACTACTATTGATTGTTTGAGCAAGATCGGGGAAAAATATAGTGCTGGAATACACATTAGATGCAGCCTCTAGCTAGTTGGAGCACTTTGACTTGCCATGGTGAGCAGGTGACTAATTTCAAACCCTGCAAGGACAACTAGTTTGCACAGATTGCTCCTTAGCATGATCCTGGGTATTGCAGCCCAGGCAAGAAATTAAAATCAATTTACAATGCATTCAAAAGCTATAGTATCATACTGTTACCATTTTTATCTTCAAATTTGTGTAAGGAAACATTTTAGTATGTTGGTCTAAGTGTATGGGGATACTTGGGAGCGAAATAAAAACTCAAAATAAAAAAGAAATACTTTTTCTTAATTTGTTCACTCTATCAGCAACAGTAACAGAAATTATACTGGCCATAGTTATGGTTACCCAGTACTCTTTGAAATGGACAATACCAGCCAAACACTGTGATACCCATATGTGATACCAGATGCCAGCCAGTGTGCAGATGCTTTGATTGCACTTGTTCTCACCATTTTCATATCTGCTGTAAAAACAAAATGCAAGCAGCATAGACCCATATCAATTGCTGCACGATTCATCGCAGGACCCCAATTTCACTAGACATCTCCAAGGTTTTCATCAAGGTGAGGTTTGCAAATGCCTTTCTAATCATTTGGTTGGCAACAATTAATTTGTCACTAAAGATTCGACACAAATCAAGAATAAAAATACAGTCATAATAGTAAATATTGTATAACATTTTCTGAAATTTGGGAAGGGCTTATCATTAAGCATGGACTTATCTTTGGATAAATACGGTTAATAAATGCTGGAATGAAATTTGGTTTTTGATCATACAAGTTTTGGTAACTTTGAGATCATGAGCCATTTCTGGAAAGACATACTTTTATAGATATTAGCACTGCAGGTATACACACTTTGGAATTAAAAAGAGTGTCATAAACTCATTTGTATGCTGATTTATAATTGTTAGAAGCGCTGAGAATGCAGACTTTTAGAATTTGATGCCTTCAGAGCCAAGTATTTACCATATTCTGCAAAATAAAACAGATTAAAAGTCTTATTATATGCTGCCTTATCATGGACAGATCAAACTCTGTTCTGTAAGAAACGATCATTATATTTCTGAGTTAATTTTTCTTGTCAAAACACAATAAGCATTATTCCAGTTATGGTGCCATGAATGAATGAACTAATTACCATGGTAAAACTGGACGAACTGAACCACCTGCACGTTTTTTATTCACAATTTATCAGTACCCACACAAATTATGGTAACAACTATGCATTGTGATAAAGTTTTCTGTGCATCTAAATTAAGTATCATATAAATTTAAAGCAATGTAACTATGTGCCAATTAATGTATATAGCAGATGCATGATTTTTAAGAATTACAAATACATTTTGTCTAAATTAGATACCTTTCAACGTTAAAAACAAAAAGCTGCATTTTTCAGAATTGCATTGTTCAATCCAGTGATCTATATTTGGTCTCATCCTAGAACATATTTCGATGACATTTTTGGCAAAAGTGAAGGATACAAGGTTTTTATTTGTTTGTTTATTTAGAAGCTAGTTGGTTTTATGTCAAAGTCTGTCATACTTAATATAGATGTTACCTTTACGTTTCATTTTTGCAAAATAATTTAAGTCCAGTAGACAGATTTCCATGAAATTTGGTAAAGTATTTGTGTTTATATTAGCCCAATGAAGTCTTATCCATTTAGGTTCAGTTGTTTGAAAGATCGAGGTTGTTTTTTAAAACAATAGTTTGCATCACATCACCAGGATTTAAATTCAAACACAATTTGTTTGGTACTTTCCCTAAGGGAAAATAATTTAGGTTTGCTGATAATAAGGGTGAATCACAAAATCATTGTTACTGAAAATAAATTCTTGTTCGTATTTCGTGTATGCATAGTATGCAAGAACCATTCTCTTTGGACAGATTTTTAAAAAAATGTGGAATCCTTACAGCCCAAGACAGGAGTTTCTTGAAATCAGTCTATAAAGTTATTTGCTATTTATTATTCATTTACTTGTTATAACTTCAGATTGTCTTTTTTCAGAGGCAAGAGGAACATAAGGTTCCTACGGCACTGCAGATGAAAGTCACAAAAACAGAGAAGATGAGACGTAAAATGGTGTTGACGATTAAAGTCAGATCATGAGAGTTCAGGAATAGGCTAAGATAGGGCAGAGATCATACACACTGAAGTAGCACCCTGAACATCTGAAAGATGCATCATTTTCAATGATTTATTTCCAGAATTAAAAAATAAAAACTATAGAATATCAAGTGTGCATACCCGAATATGCAGAGACAGAACTATTAGAAACCCATTGGGTTCAAATACTCAGTTCATTTAAAAACATAGTAATTTTTGTTCCGAAGAAAAGGAAATACTGAACTTTAATTATTTAAAATTTCAATATGCAACATGTTAAAATGATTTAACAATAATATCTGGAGAATTCTTAATTTACAGCCACTTTTAGATTAATTTTTAGGCTAAGACTTTAAGGATTGTTTAATTATAGTCTATAGCTATGTACATGTATACAGCATACAGTCTTAGCGGTGTCAGTTGATCATCACTCATCATTGACTATTTTAGCAGTACCCATCATACACATTCCTAACACTCACATGGTATAGCATTTTTGGGACCACTCTCTGTTTTGGAAAAGTGAATGTGAGTTTCACAGGAGACAACACCATATAGCATTAACACCAGGCATATTGTTAATACTCTTCCAGATTTTGCAGAATTCTATAGAGTTTTTAATGAAAACTCTGCATTCCAATTTAGTTAATTTTGACGAAATTCCTGACAATAAAAGTGTATGTGATAACAGTTTCAACAGGAAGTTTCTATGTTGATACAGGTTGAGAGAAAAGTACATAAGCAACATGTATTAAACTGGTGCATGGAACATAGATTGTCAGTCTAAAAAATCCAAATGTACATTACAAGAAATTAGCCGATAATAGTGTAAATAGGTGAAAAATGGTAGCAGAGATGAAGAGAAAAGAAAGATGCAGATAATTCACGAGTAAATCTAAATTTTATGGACATTGTTTAGCTAGAACGTTGAAGGAATGCAATACACTAAAATTTGATGAATGGATATACCATATTTAATCTCATTAGACCTTAATTGTTATTGACTGTGAACAGGTATGTACAGGCTCAGAGGAAGACACAGTATGCTTTTATAGAAGTTTGCTACTTTTAATGAGTGTCTTATCCAATGAAACGGGTTGCCTAGATTCTGAAATTGTTTTGCTAGGATTGCTGATAAGCATGCTTATGGATGTATTTTAGTCTTACAAACATTTATATCTATTCTAGTTATGGTGCAATGACATACAACAAACTATCCTTTGTATAGATGTCTACATTTCCTTGTTACCTTCTGGAATTATGTTACTGATTCTTTGAGAAGAAATTACAGTGTGAGTGCTGAGGTTGATTTGAATTTCAGTGCCATTCGCCTGTATCGAACTGCAGAATATTAAGCAAGCAGTGATATTCCTGGTATAGACTGATGTCAGCTGGCAAGACAAGTATAACATGTACAGTTAAACTGAATTCATTTCTGAATGGGCCCACTAAATGACCAATTGAAATATAACAATATCAAGAGATACTCGCCTCATCAAATTGTGTTGGTGTCCCCTTAAATCTTCAAAAGGCTCATTGTTTTTTGTATTTTTTTTAATTGATTTGTTTTTTAAATTGGGCATTTTGAAAATAGGAAAATGGGCCACTGACTCAGCATAATGGCTGGCTAGTTTTCTTAGCTATGAAGATCCCTGAACGAACAATCAGCTTGGCACACATTAAAAGCCCCAAATAAATTAATGCTGTTCCTGCTGCTGTTTTAAATGTATGTTCCTTGTAAACAGCTATGAGATTCAGGGAACGTTCATTTAACAGGCATACTGCTGCAAGGACAATTCAACAAGATGTCTTATGCTGATGGTAATCTACTTTTGAAATTATTTTCAAATCGATTCCACATGTAGAGGTAAGTTTATAAGGCTCTTAATATATTGGCTTTATCCATATTATGCATGTTTTGACTTGCACATTGGGTATTTGAATGTGCATTGAGAGGTGGATAAACTGACATAACCATACCATTCTTAGGTAAAATATTACATTGCATACATTGTTTGACTTATTAAATTAGCTGATTTAAATAGTACTTTGAATTATTTTCTCGTATAGTTGTCAGATGAGATTCTGAAGGTTGGGAATGTGAGTTGGTCCTGTTGGGTTGATAAGTATCATATTATTTTACCTTAGTCAATACATATATGTAGGTCCTTGATTGCTGATAATAACAGTTTGTTGTCAAGCTGACAGCAGTTTATCAATTGCAATAACTAACTGTAATTTGACACCATATATCACTTATTTAGACCATATTTGCCTCCTATAAAGGTTGCATCATATAGCAGACACTCAAGCTGACAGTGTGCTTACATGATAACATGGAGTCCACTTAATTACATGGGCAATTTGCTATTATTCACTGTGGACCTTCATTTACTAGATGGTTGGAAGTAAGCCTGGTCTTAATAGTACAGATGTAGAAACGTATGCTATTGCTGGTTTGAGTACTATTATACATATTTCAGCAACTTAGTAACTTATTGCTGATAATGATTTCCAGTTTATTTCTAATGCAATTTGAACGTGAAAGAGCATAGACTTCACACGTTCAGAAAGAGTTAGTGTACATCACAATAATGTCTTTATATCATTGAAGTACAGCATCATTAGCCGGGGACTTGATAAAAAAACAGATTCTGGGTATAATTATTAGGACATATTACAACCATGATTCATCGAGTTACCTTCTCAACTACCTTTATATCTTTGGGCATATCTACTACGTTGGGGTCACAGGGACCTGGGTTTGGTAAATATACCAAATTCATCATGGCTGTCTAGGACATGCATGCCCTGGAGATAAATACATTGTAACAGGCAGATACAAACAGACCAGGGTTTTGATAAGGTCCTTTGAGGTAAAGGTAACTGGTTTATAAAGCAGTAGGCAAAGATGTATATTTACTGAATAAAGATGTAATGAATACATATATGTTTATTATTTATGTACATTGTTTGCACAAGTCTAATGGCTTAAATGATATGCAATATGTCTCAGATGTTAGAAGATGCGGTCTTTAAGAGAAACTGGAAGAAATCACTGAACTTGGATGCGTTGCAGCCAGGATTTCTCAGATTTAATAATTGGAGATAAAATAATTTGTAAACACATATATGAAGCTTCTTTTATCTTGAAAATGATTAATTTCTAGAGATTTTCAGAATAACTTTGTCCATATAATCATGACAATGCTTAATATATCTAGAGGAGGGAGAATTTAAATACTGATATTACTATCCAATTATTCAGAATATTCTTAATTTCCCGATAATTTATTATTTCGGAGTCTTCATTCTCTAGAGAAATAAAAAAGGCTTATACGAATTTACTATCTTGTGTTGTTAACAATATAGTGGGCTGTGTTTGCAATGCCAAAATTGTTGTTTTTATTCTTCAACTTTTTGTCACGTTTTAATGTCGCTCTGTGTTCTGTTGTTGACTTTATTCCATGCATTTAAATGGCAATCACAAAGCAGTTTCATGCATGTTTTATTTTAATTGGAGACTGATTGATCATGAATACAGCAAAAAAAAAATCTAGCAAAAATAATCCATTAATCAATATGATATCCAGAATACTTGAGGAGGTCACTGCAATTAATCAACTATAGGTAATGATTACTTGACTTATCTTACATTTTTAGTGATTTTCAAATCATGAAGTTTTAATTTTTCCAGGAAGGAGGGAAATATATGGGCGCAAATCAGATCACATCTCAAAAACCACTTTGGGCACAAAGCAATAGCATTTATCTGATACTGTTCCATCTCTTTGGTTCACAAATGTTATGATACAGAAACAATTTTAAAGATATAATGAACCATCTTACAAAACTACTTGTGCCCACTCCTCCAAATTTACAAATATTTAAAAGATTATTTTTTTTGTAAAACACTATTGTATATGAGGTCTTCTGATTGAGAGATCCAAAGAAAATTTAATTTACTTATTTGATTACGCACGTCTTTTTGCCTTCAGTTTTTGAGGTAATTGACGAATCACCATATCAAATATGACCACTCCTACTACTTAACATATCATTTTCTTAATATCAAGGATTTATTTTTTTGAAAATTGTATAACTTTATTAGATAGTAATTTCTGGCTCATAGTGAAAATTTCACAAACATTGGGTGAAAGATGGTGAAGTTATAGCAATTTGAATTTATACACGTTCTAAAATTGTTCAAGATGACCAACCAGGAATTAATCAATCACCTTATAGTAGGAATAATGTTATAATCAGATGTTCTTGCTTAATAAATCAAAGAGAGCCCGGCTTGAGATTGACTGCAATGTTGAATAAACATTTGACAGCAGTGGTAAGAAGGTGGGAGCTTGAAGATTCATCAGTTGACATGGACTGTTGACCACTGTTACAAGGATGTTATCTTCCTTTACGCACCATATTTGGAGTTAAGATAATTTTTTCAAATAACGTTTATTTTTATGTCAATGTACTGAACAAAATATGTGACAATTTTATTTTATTTTTTAAATTTTCTGAGCAGGAGATACCCATGCCCCAATAGATTCATATGAATGTCCTAGCAGATGTGTATATATATATATATATATATATATATATATATATATTGAAGACCATCATAAAATGTTGTATACTTTAAAAATCAATACACAATACATCATGCTTTTATGCGAATAACTTTCAACTACCTGGGACAAATATTTTGCATGTGCCGTTTAGTCATATTGTAGCAGACACTATTCAGGAAAATAAAATTACTACGGAATTAATGTTAAATAACTGATTTTTGTGAAATTAATTTCAAATAAATTTTGTGTAATATTGTAGAAAAATTAAATTGCATAGAAATAAAAGGTGGTTTATCACATACATTTAAAAGGTGGTTTAAAACATACATTTATTTCAAAGAAGTTAAACGCAAATTTTTTGGGATTTAGTTTGTATTAAAATGTGTGAAAATTAGATATTAGAATTGAAGTTTAAGAAACGAAGAAGCAATAACCCTTTTCCATTTCCTGAAACTCCGTTAAGTAAGACAAAAATTAAAAGATATAAAAACCTATAATATTCAGGCTAACCATTATATATAAAAAAAAATTAAATATATTTGACAACTACATGTCGAGATTTGACAGCGATGACTCGGCATAAGCATACCATAGTGTAACACAAGATTTTGGCAGAATCAACTTTATTGGGCAGTATGGATAACAATATCTGGATTGCAATATCTTTTTTGTATTTAAGCAGTTAAGTGTACCAGAGTTAGTAAAATCTGTATACAGGTTTGGTGTTTATTTTCAGACATAGAAATTGTTACTCAATCTAAAATACAAATATCTGATGAAGAGAATAGTTATTTAAATAACAACAAACATCTAAACAAAATGCATAATTCATTATAACTTTATTAGTTTACACTGATTGATGTGTTAAATGAGTAAAAATGTCATTATAATTGTGGAGTTGATACAATTGAATATCGAAGTAAATTTTAAGCTGATAGCAACAAGTGATGATAAAATAGTATAGACCTTATTCTTTCTTCAAGATAGCAATGAATGATCTAACAGAATAGGGAATAGCCAGATTAAACCAGACTATCAGGTCTTATGTCATATGGATTTTAGGTGTGTAAGTTCAAAACAGAACATCTGTTACACAGTCTATTTCAACTATTTAAGACACCGTTAAAAAGTCATTTAAGGCTTTTAGGCAATAAGCGTGTTGTTGGTTGCATAATGTGAATTTACTTTCAAACACGGTTATAAATTTGGGAAAAAATATTGAAAGATCAAGATCTTTGTGACAGAAATAAGAAAGATCGTTTTTTTGCGCAATAATATGCATTCTCTACCATCTACAATTACCAAACTTTTTGAATGGCTTGCATCTGGTATAAGAAAAAGGCCTTTAGAATTTGTAGCCAAAAGGTGAAAGGTCAAGGTCACATTCATATGTATAAATATTTCACACAGGATAATGAATTTTATTATTAACGGACCTAGGTACTTTCACTGAATCATAATTCACTTCTCAATGGGCTACAAACATTCAATTTCTTCAAGGTGCATTTTTCAATATCTGTTGCAATTCCGTAGATAGCAACGCAATTTCTGACATTTTATGATCATCAATGTAGTACCGAAACTGAGTACAGTACACAAATCAACTTTTCTTAACTTTCCACCCGTCTTTGGATGGAATATTTACACAAACGTGAACATTCTACTTTGATTATCAATGCATTGTATTGTATTGAAACGGGCGGTGGGGGTGTTGGCACGAAATCAAGGCAATTCAAAAGTCCATTATTTTACTTATCATTACCCGACTGTTGAATAGATTCCAAAGTAATCGTATTATACGCAAACGCGTGTTTTCTAATTCTTACCCTTGATTTTGTTCTTCTATCACTTCTGATGCATCGTGAGTGTTATGTTAAATCTAAAATCCTGTCCAGGAGGAAAAAGATACAGCGGACAATAATCTGTTAGTGTCTTAAAGCCTATTAGTAATCAAGAAATTTTCCATAGATCGCAAACTGTATAGCTTCTTTACTGATGTTTTGTATATTAACTGCCCCTGATCGTAGCGTTGTCAATATTTCCTGTATGATACCTTTACTCAATCCCATTTCTTCGAGTCGATTCTGGCAATCACAAATATTTATAAGTCATGAAGATTTTGCAGTCACTCAACTTGAATAGATCATCGCTTCCATAGGATATTGTGATGACTTCCCACAAATATTCTACCCTAAACTAACACTGAATTTTTAGCATATCCTGTTATCTTCACAAGGAATAAAGCAAGAAACAACCCGGTATAATCTGTACGTTTGGGGTGATTGAATGGTGGCTGCGTGATTGAATAAAAAGGTAATACAATGACAGATGTACCATTTGAGACGTACAGTTGTCATTGGTGGTGATACTGATAAGTAGAAAGGCAAAGACGGTGATAAACCTAAAGGGAGTTTTGTCAGGTGATTTGTACAAGTATTTATTCTGTACAAGAATGCCTTTTACAAACATACTTTAGGTCATGTTTCATTTTATAATTTTTAAGAACATAGTTCTGTAGAAACCGCATAGTGTAGTTCACATATACAGGGTTTTCTGTCAGAAATAAATGGATAAGGATACAAATTCATATAGGAAAGATCGTGTATCATGAAAAAAAAATCCTCCTTTTTGTTTTTTTTTTTTTGCTTTTTAATTCCTACATGCTATTGTTAACAGAATGAAGACCTTGGTTTAAAGTTATGAATACAAATATATCTACAGTTTAAAATTGGGGCAGAAGTTTCAAGAATTATTTGAGAAGAATGTGTAATAATTATCCTCACTGCTAGCATTCATACAAGAGATTATAGTCTGAAATGTAGTAAGGATTATATGCATCCAGCACAAAGAAATTGTCGAAACAACGTCACGTCAGATTATTTAAAAAAAAAAAATCTTTATTGTTAAACTTGGAAGATACAGAAAATATTACTTAAAGGGAGACTGAAGAAAGCGAGAAAAAGCCCCAAAACATATCGTGGCACGTCCTATTATCACGGTACGTCTATTACCGCAATATTTAAACATTATTGTTCAGTGATGTCACCATGCGTAACATCTAAATAACCTGTATGTAAACATAATGTCAGGATGTTGACATAGCCATGAATATTAAAAATTTGAAGTATAACTCTATTCATGGTAAACAAAATCGTAGATTTCCTTTACATGTACAAATTTAAGTAAGTGATCAAATCCCATTCTAACCATATCTGAATCAGGTCAAAACGCCCGACTGAAAACTCGCCCCTGACAAAAACGCCGCCACTTTTCACCAAATCGCCCCCGTCAAAAACGCCCCCACTTTTCACAAGATCGCCCCCATTCCAGTCAATAAAGCCCCATGCGCTTCATTCTCTGCATATAACCTAAGAACCTTAGAAACATAAGCGGCCTTAGTAATATTTGAAGATTTCACCAGGGGAACAGGCTAATGTAGTGGTTAAAAATATATTGTTTTAAATAAAAAAATGAATATATAATACTAAACAAACACTTGTAGTTTCTTTATTTACATATTTATTTTGTTAGTGTAACTAGATTCAATATTAATTAAAAAAATTCAAGTTATATTCTTTTAGCATACGACGGGATAGAAGCTACACGAATCAAAACGATGGTGTACGCACTTGATTAATTACACCTTTTTAATTGAACTGAATGAATGTATGTATGTATGTAAGGCTGGGTTTTTAATTTTTTTTTTATAGGAATCGATTTAAGCGTGATAGCTGACCACTCCCCGCAGGCGCACATGTGATCTACAGCTAATGATCGTGTTCGATGTATGAATTCGCGCAAGAATCTCTTTGATCCACCGTTTTGTTTTGTTTTTAAATCCAGATATAAAAAAAACAAAAAAAAAAACATACATCTGCTCACTTTTCTTGAAACAAAAAGTTGTACAGAGGCTGCAAAGAATAGAAACATAAACTTAGATGTGCCTTAATTATACTCATTGCTTTGAATTAAACCTTTGTTTGTGTTATGATTATTTTTGTGGACAAAAACTGACCACTCCCCGCGGGCGCACATGAAAGTGAACATATATAACCTCGTTTCACTCTATCATCTCATAAACACAATGGATAGTGACTGCATAGAGTGTAAGCAGGCTGTTAGACCAAGGCAAGAAGCTGTCCAGTGTGATGGTTGTGAAAACTGGCAGCACCGTACATGCAACACACATATTTCTAGAGATATGTATAAGCGTGAGGTCAAAGGTAGTGAGACCTTGACATGGTTTTGTACCAGTTGTATGCCCAGACCCACCACAGAAAGTACCAGGATGTCATTCCAGTTTACAGAGTACTCAGGCCCAGACCAGCCATCCCATACCCAGACAGGGGACTCAGGCCAGTAAGACACAAACCACAAACACAACTCCCGGCACCAGATATAAACCAGTCCGACTCCAGCACACCAAACCAGAGTCTACACCCAGACCCACCATAAGAATCAGGCCACTCAGACCAGTCACCAGATACAGACCAGTCCCACTCAGATTCTGAGCATCATGCAGTTAATACCAGCTCTTTCAACATAAGTGTGTCGTTCGATGACCCAACAGTACACCGTGAAGAGTAGGTACAACATACAAAGGAAATTATTTTTTAAATATAACATTTGATAAGAGATTTGTTATTTACCTATTATCAAAGAATATTCAATTGAAACGAAAATCAAATGATACAGTCAGTACTCTAAGCGACACTTAATCTGCAGTTTTTAACATATGAATTTGGACCAATCAATGTAAATGGATAATTGAATAACGATAATATAAATTAATATTTGTACTACTTATAAATTTAACAGATGTGTGTGCAATACTTTTTTTATGTACAACACTATAAATAGCTTCTTTTCATTCTACATCATTTTTAATGCAATATTTTTTATGCAGCTCCATTGCTGATGACAGTATACACGAGACTGAACCAGCCGACGACGTTCTTACCTTCAGCATTGTTGAATCCGGTACACAGAAAGGCAAAAGAAAATTGGTGGAGAGTCATGGATACACGTTAACATGTTAAGGTATGTGGAAATTGAAGTGCAATGATTATCAATTTAAATAAGTAGTATCGAATTGGTGTGTTCAGTAGTCAAATTCTGAACAGGGACTATTTTCGTAGCAAATTTTCCGAATCATTTTATTTAATGCTTTATTTAGAAATACTTGAATGGGAAATCACATTTTGACATGCTTACCTTTGAATAAGATCTTCAATGCATTGCAAAACTACCACATAATTGAATGTCAACAATTACAAAAATAGTTTTAAACGACATTTGGATAAAATCATTAAAAAAGAGTCAAATGAAAAATAATTACAAAATCTATATTTGGTCGCTGGGATTCCTTTTAATAGGACTAGAAAAACTAATTCTAATATTTTTATGGTTGATTTGTATTAATTCAGCGTGTGGAATTAACATATTTTGGGATATTGTGAATCGGATCATTCTGAATTACTATGTGATACTGGTATGTGACCTATTATTGAATTCATGGATTTATCATATAAATGGATTTAAAATGTCAAGCATTATGGATTTAAATGGATTTTATTACACGAAGATGGACAAATTGTAAGTTGTCAATTTATCTGTGACATATTTCACTCAAAAATATCATTTTATTTAACACTGGTTTTGTCTTTATTTTCCCTATCTATCTATCTATCTATCTATCTATCTATCTATCTATCTATCTATCTATCTATCTATCTATCTATCTATCTATCTATCTATCTAACTAACTATCTATCTATCCAGTTTGGCTTGTTTATACAGTTCTTGTTTTATGATATGGAGTATTTGATTCTATTTGGTCTGAGCAAAAAGCGACTGGAAAACGCTGCCCGGCTGATAAATGCTGAAACGCAGCTGAAAATAAAATAAAGGATCTCTCTCTCGGTTTTTCAGCGTTTTCTGGTCTATATATGCACCGTGTAAAGGTCACGACTCCCGATTTTTATTATATATTATCGACTTTTTTCCAATACCCCGAAGGTCGAAGCAAAAAACAGTTAACGATATTTCAATTCGGTAAACATTCTAATTCTAATGAACTAATTAAAAAAAGGCAATAACGAAATCAATCAAGGTTTAATTCAGCAATGAATTATAATAGTAAAAAAAAAACAATTCTACTTATCCTTAATGATACGTAAGTATTAATTATCGGCGGGTGCATTACCGACGATTAAAAAGATGATTAAAAAAGTATGTTTCAAACATAGATCTATAAATGAACTTAACTGAACTAATAAAAAAGGCAAGAACAAAATCAATACCTTGTAAAAATAAAATAAAATTTAGTGGGGGCGTTTTTGACATGATGCTAGTTTGAAATGGGGGCGAGCTTGTGAAAAGTGGAGGCGTTTTTGACGGGGGCGATTTTGCAATGGGGTGAATTGACATGTATTCAACCATATCCAGTTCCTATACCTTTGTTGTACTTTTTCAGTCATAAAATCGTGTCGAGCACAATGTCTACAAATTGTCTGCTTCACAGTTTAAACAATAAAAGCAGATTTGGCGATATGACTGACGCTCTTCGATACAAATTGTGTGGGGTTCATTAAGGGTGTATTGTCAAAATCGTGAGTCTTTTTTCAGTGTGGGTTTTTAGATAAGTAGTATCAAGGCAAGTTTATGAACCCTGTCATCCCTTCAAATTCATAGAAGGTGTTTTCTAGACATGGGGAATACAATTAAGGTCTACGAGGGTTGGGGTTAACTATAAATATGCCATGCAATATAACTTAAGTATATCATAGATTATACTTATTTATGGATTGACTACAACTCGGGTATATAAAGATCTTGATTAAATGTATGAATTTAATGTTTAAATTTTGTTATTAAATGTCTTGCTTTTACATAATATTTCCTGAATTTTTTTCTTCAACTTTGATACCGTACTACGGACGTTTACTGTATTTCTCATTTGTCGCGGCAATAGGACTTTCTCTTTAGAGCGCTTCCCGTTAGAGGTCACCTCGCAATATTCAGCACTTCGGCGGTCCCGTTGAGCGGAAACTAAAACCATTCACCATGACAAAACGAACCACACGTTGATTACTGAAGCAGTAGGATGAAAATGAAAAAGTAAGTATAGTGAAACTTTTTTGGGTATGTTTTCTAGGTAGTAACGCGGAAATAGGACGTACCGGCCTACAACCTGACAGACGAAAGACAGAGATACATATTAACTTAAACACACACATACGCATATATATATATATATCTATATATATATATATATATATATCTATATATATATATATATATATATATATATATATCGTCCAACGGCCAGTTGTCGTGGGACTTCTTCAATCGTACGCCATGTTTCTCGCGATATAACGCGCTTTTTGAGATAATGACGTCATCAGCTGTGTCACCAGCGTTCTTCAGAAGCGAAAGAATATAATTTTATAGTAAAAGCATACAAAATGCGATTCTAAAGGTAATTTCATGTAATTTTAAAAGATCATAATGAAAATCTGTTTTCACTAATGCCATTTTTGTGTCCGACTTTTTTACCTTGAATTTTCTATTATATGCTACAGACAGCGCCGCCAATCACAGAACCAGTCTAATGGGGACCGGAAATGTTCCACCAGTATAACGACCGGTGCGATGATGCATGGCAGAGCAATAGGATTAGAATTGTTAAAGAACAGCTGACATGTGTACACAGCAAGCCGCTAATTGATTACCTTATTGTTGGAATTTGAAGAGTTTAAGACCAAATGCGGGATGTTTGTTTATGTGTTATAAGTGATAAAGGTATAAAAGGTGGTCCATGATGTCTTTTGAGCCTTTGATGAAAATTTCCAGACCCCTAGCGGAGGGGAATAAAGTGAAGAGACCGACCATAAAAATGATTTCGGCATACATGCTAGAGTAAGTATTTTGATTTTTGTCTTGTTTAATTGGCATTGAATTGTTCAAGATGTTTTGAGAGGACAGCTCTTACATTGTTTGTTAAGATCATGTCAAAATGCCGACACGTGTGCTTTCTCCCAATGCCAAGAAACCACCAGCTAAGAAATATTACAAATTCAACAATGCTTGCATATTAGAGTGTGTATAGGCGAGTAGCAAAGATACTGAGTTTGCATTGTGATAAAGGTATGCATCTTTTGTATTTCATAAACGATTTGAAGTTTTCATGCACATGTACATAAAGTAACTTCAAGCCCTAGATAAAATATCAGTTAAAATATATTACAAGATAATTAATTTTAACGTTTGGATAAATTATTCATAAAAGCATAAATACATCGTGTATTTTTTTTTTCATTTTTATTTCAAGTCTAAATCAATCTTTATTTTTTTTAAATTTACAGTGGTGATACTTGCTAACAGATTTTTGGATCTGAGCCATTAAGAGAAAGAAACCCTTGAGGATGAGGCTCAGGAATACATCCCAAGTCCAAGTCAGGAACTTCCTCCTCGGAGTGAACATAGTTTGGAGGAGTATTGGAGAGTAGTCAGCAACCTTACAAAATCAGCAACAGGAAAACTGAAGTTAGAACTTCTTTGCAGGGTGAATATGGTTGTCCAGTCATTACAACATTCTAATGCTGATACAGAGAGGACATTCTTCATTCTTCGCAAAATACAAAGTGATTCAAGGGGATACCTGGACCAGAGAACTATTGAAAGCCTGTTAAGTGTGAAGCTTAATAATCACAATGAATGTCGTTAGTGGTCACTAGACAGTGATCTTGTGAATGAAACTAAAAAATGCTATTGGATTTTATAAAAGAAAATTCTTTGCAGTGAACTTTATTTTACCATATACTGACTCATATTAATTAATTATTATTTTAACATTTTCCATTAAAATCTGAATCTGATTCATGTTCAAACTTGCTGTTTTATTATAGTATGAAGAGAATACATATCATGGCACAAAAAAAAAACAACATTTGTTTTGTTTTCCATCCCCATGAAACGTAAAATTTATGCCGATGAAAAATCTACTGGTTTATATGCCAATCTACTGATGAAAATTTGTAAATATACTGGTTTGAAATCCTGGTTCTGTCAAATGTATGTAAATGAAAAGTATCAAATATTTACAAATAAAAGATTTAAGAGTCTGTTTGGTACTTCGCTAGGAAGCAAAATGATCTCCTACTTATACCATTGATATAAGAGCTCTAATATGTAAAATTGTGATAACTTAAAGGTCTATCAACTATATATATATATATATATATATATATATATATATATATATATATATATACACATATATATGTGTATATATATATATATATATATATATATATATATATATATATATATATATATATATATATATATATATATATATATATATATACATATATATGTATATATATATATAATTATATATATATATATATATATATATATATATATATATATATATATATATATTCCATATTTACGCAAAGCCTGACGAAAACCGCTTGTCGTGATTACAGTTAATCATTGATAACCTTAACACCTTAATAACAAGTTACGGTTCAGAAGGAAAGTTATATATATATATATATATATATATATATATATATATATATATATATATATATATATATATATATATAGATAGTGCAATCGCAAAAGCCAGTACCAAGCAATCTCGTACGTCCACCGCTGATGTATTGAATATTTTCTTTGTCACATGTATACTATACTTCATTTAAAAGTTTAGAGACAGATTTATCCAGACTAGGCTTGTGTAACCTTTTCTTTACCACGGACATCCCGTGCCGTGGAAAAAAGGTTAGTTTTTGACATTTTCTCTCTTTTTCTGACTTGTATTTCTATTCTACTAAACTTGGACCATTCACACTTTTGACTCCATATCATTTAAAATGGAAGGAAAACAAACTGGACACTTATTTTGACACAGACTAAAGAATAGGAGAAGACAGGGTACTGCTAGCACATAGGGAACTTGGAAGCCAGCTCCTAGATTGTGAAAATGTTGCAATGGAGGAGCTCCCAGACTGGCCGAGGTGGCTTGCTGCGCGAGGAGTGTCCACAAAAGACATCCTATCATTACAGAATGAAGGCAGTGGCAGGTATATATTGTATGCAAAGGGCGAGATACCCTTGCTACCAAATGGAAGCAGAGAGATAAAGAGGAAACAGATAAGAGCCCCCGCCCCCAATCAAACGAATCATTGAGAGCAAAATGGCAGAAGTTCATATAGCGGCCTTACTGTTGTTGTAGGTATCCAACGAAGAACTCAAATATAAGCTTGAAAAAAAATATATTAAAAAATAAAAAAAAAAGTAAAAAATAAAGATAAAGTAAAATATAAAAATATGAACATTACAATAAAGAAAGAAAAGATGGCAACATCTATGGGCTACCCAACAATCCAAACAGGGGTAAGCATAGTTATGATGACAATATAAGAACACAAGCTACCCACCTTTTTCTATTTAATGGTGTTTTTTTTTATTACTCAAAACCTGGTATAGAATGTGCATGCATCATAGACCATGTACCAGACTGAGCAAACTGTGCACGTGCCGAAGGAATGTTAAAATCCGAACACTGAACAAAATACGAAAAGGACATAAGCTGCAATGGCTGCAAAGAAAACAGTCACAGCACAAGAAATCTCTATGAAATTTCCGGAGATAAAATTTCGAGAGATGGAAACATACAATTGCAAACAGAAGCTTCCATATCAAACACTTGAAGACAGACAAAGAAGGTACAGAACTAGAATGAGGAGGCTTCCAAAATACCACCGAAACCAAGTTTCAAGCGAGGAGGGGTGGGGGTGAAGCAAAAAAAAAAAAAAGCAAGCAAAAGACAAATAAAACAAAGTAAACACATGAACACCCAAACTCTCTCAAAATAGGAAAAGAAGAAATACAACATCAGCAGAATGGCCAACCTAATATGAAATAAATAGAATGGTTAGCCACCAAAGATCCCCCCCTCAGACCGAAGAGAAAATCGAAGACCTTAACTCTGACCCCGTGAAAAATAACTAAAGTGGATATTATTGGAATCTCAAAAACAGAGAATCATATTAGAACCATACAGATATATATATATATATATATATATATATATATATATATATATATATATATATATATATATATATATATATATATATATATATATATATATATCCGATGAGTGGCTGCCATAGCTTAACAGGTTTGTGGCAGCTGCTCACGATTGTTTGTGCTGTTTTTCATGACATACGTGTTCGCTTTCTGTCTTCGTCTACGTTATTGTGTTCATCATGCATTGACTGTTCTGTTGGGTTGTGTTTCTTCATATACTTCTTTGGTAAACGAGATCTATTAGATTTTTTCTCAGTCGTCTTGCCCCACTGCTACAACTGCCGTTGATCTTGAACATAGGGCCATTACTTGATACTTGCCAGTCTACCCACTGATGCTATGATAGACTGTCCTTAATTGCATCAGATAACCACTCCTTGGCACTCCGTGCTATATTCTGCACTAGACTAAACGACCTTGGACTACATTTATCTTCACTTACCGGTAAATGTAAATGGCAGCGAAAAAAGAAACATTGTTTCAAAGCCGGCCAGCATAGAACAGGAAGAAAAATTCCAGTTATCTCCCTTTGCCATTTCCTTCACAGCGATCTGAAACCTCGATTTCAACAATTTGATTCAAATTCCTCTTCAATTGTCCATCTTTAAGTCTGAGCAACTACTGCATATCACATTATTCAACACCCAATCAGTTGCACGACCGGAAAAGCCCACAGAAATAGTTAACTTCATCAATGGTCAGGATATCAACATCTTTTCCTGACATAAATATGACTCAAAACATCAGGTGATGAACCAAAGTGCACGGATTTACCCCCCCTCTCCCCCCCCCACACACAGCAGTTACTACATCAAGTTGTTCCCCTGTCGAGGTGGAATTGATGTCATTGCAAAGAACTCCATACTCCACCGTCTTAACTACACTGCAACCTTCAATTTCGATCATACATCGTTTGAACTGGTCCAAGCCACCCTCACAATGGAACAAAGGTCAATCCATTTCTTCTGCCTCCACCGTCCTCCTTCTAGTCGAAAAAACAAGCTGACTGAATTTCTCTTTTTGGAGCAGTTTCCTAACCTCCTGGAATATGGAAATTCGATAGGTGGCAGCCTGGTTATTCTTGGAGATTTCAACTTTCATTTCGACTGTCCTTGAAACCCACATCAAAACTCTTAGATCCCATTCATGTTTTCAACCTCAAACAGTTTGTTAGCCAACCCACCCATAAACATGGTCACATTTTAGACTGGATTCTTCATAGACCTGATGGTAATATTCCACAGTCTTCATTGGTGTCATACGAACTTGCATCTGATCACCTCTGCATCATATGCCATCTTGACATACGAGTCCCTAATCCTCCATCTTTGTTTGCTACTAAGAGAAACCTGTGTATGATAAATATAACCCAACTGATGTATGACATCAAAGCAAACTCCACAGTTGAACAACTTAATAAGTGCTTGCATTCATTGCTTGACCAACATGCCCCAGCAACCAAGTGCAGAGTATCCATTAAAAAGTGGTCTCCATGGTATAGTAGTGTTGGGGACCAGCTTCGAACTGTTAAAAGAGAACGGTGTTTAGGCTGAGAGGCTTTGGCTTTCATCCAGTCTTACCATTCATAATCAAATCTATGAAGCCACTAAGAAGAATGTCATATAGTTCATGAAGCATAATCAACCTACTTGAAAGTTCCAGCTGCAAAGAGCTTTCCGATATTACTAACAAGCTAATGTCATGGAAACACTGTGCATCACTTCAAACAACTTTCCCTCCAGTCAACCTTCCGGACCTGTTCGGAAATTTCTTCCGTGACAAAGCGCAAACCATTAGATATCAACTTGACAACACAATTTCAATTGACACATCGGCACCACACAGGTGTGATACAGAATTTCAAAAGCAACCTTTAACAGCATTTGAGCATGTCTATATGGATTTCTTACGTACAATCCTGATGAAGAGTGCCCCAAACTCAGGTGAATTTGATCCAATTCCGACACATACATGTGAGTGTTTTCCTCTGGAGATGAAGGGTGTATCCTGTCCCTCCCGTCAGTCACTAAAATCTCCCGTATACGCAAAAACATTATTGAATATTTTTATTTTTTCCATTTTTGTTTACACTTTGCTTCCAGTGTAGTATATTTATGGTAATACTGCCTGTGATCACGTGACTGTGAACTGGCTCAAGCAGTGTAAGATGATAGAGTTCCTAATTTCCAGCAGCATAAAACAATGAATATCCCTTAGGGTATGTCAGCAGGGTCAGTTGACTTCAGTGTTTGAAGGTTTTCTACATGTGCAGTCAGAAGTAATTCCGAAAGGATTAATGAGATTATTTACATTACCAAAGACATCAATCAGCATAAAACAGGGTAAGTTTGGCTTCAGTCATAAAGTTTGTTGAGATGTCTAACCTTGCGCTATCTCCCAATGCTAAAACACCAAACTCTAAGCAAATGATATATCACATAAATTCAATGATGGGTGGAAACATGATTTTCAGTGGTTGGAATCAAGTACAAAGGAGAAAAATATGTATTCTGCCCTTCCAGTAAAGCTGATTTAAAAAATCTGCTTCGGTGGCAAGAATAACATTACGCATCATGCAGCATATTAAACGTGACAACAAAAATGCCATCACTGAAATCCATGCCGAGACACTGTTTGCCAGCTTTAGCTCTGAACATAATCTCCTGTTAACGGTAGCAGATCATTTTTCTGATCTAGTCAAAATAATGCTCCCTGACTCTGAAATCGCACAAAAATGTTCACTCACACTCACATAGTGACCCAAGCTTTGTGTCCTCACTGTAATAAGAAAGTTGAAGACATGTGCTGCAATGAAAATTCGCCATTCTCATTGAAAAACCTCCCTCTTTTGAAGTAAAAACTCCCGATCAAATTATGCAATTTTCCCGATTGGTCCTAAGCTGACTCCTCTGTTCTCTCTGATAAATGCGTACATCACTGCTGCTTGAGTGCTTAGATTCAATATTGCCTTCACTAACTATTGTTATTAATACTTCTCTCTCATCCGGTGAATTCCCATCATTTTTTAAAACTGACATTGTAAAGCATGTGTTGAAAAAACTAAAGCTTGACAATAACAATTTAAAAAACTACCGCCCTATTTCTAACCTCCTATTCAAGTCAAAAATGTTAGAAAAAGTTGTTCTCTCCCAACCTGTATCTCATTTGAATTTAAATAATCTTTTTAGCAATTTACAGTCTGCATATCACCCTCACCACAATACTGAAACTGCCCTTCTTAAAGTCGTTAACGACCTTCTCTCTGCTTTGGATATGGAAAGATTGCAGTCCTCACCCTCCTTGATTTATATGCAGTATTTGACACAACAGTCGATGATATATTACTCCACCGTCTCCAGCATCCATTTGGCATTTGAGATATAGCTTTACTATGGTTCAAGTCATACTGAGATGAAAGGACACATATTGTGCACATAAATGGAAAACATTCAAGCCCAGTTGATCTATGTTTTGGTGGTCCACAGGTTTTTTGTTCTTGGAACCATTCTCTTCATTCTATACATTCAGCCCTTCTCAAGTGTCATAGATCCTCATCCGGTGTCTCACCAATTGTACGCTGATGACACCCAAGTATACAAATCAAGTCATCGTACTGAAGTTGATGCTACCATCCAAGGCGTAGAGTGCTGGATGACATGTAACAAGCTGCAGATGAATGATGATAAAACTAAAGCCATTCTGATCACCACACAAAGACTTTCTCATTCCTATCCTTTACCTCAAACAACAAGTATCAGCAACACCAACATTAAATTAACACAATCAGTACGAAATCTAAGTGTCACTCTCGACAGTACTCTCTCATTACACCAACATGTCATAAACATATGCAAGGCAGCATATCTGGAACTGAGACGCAATAACTTCATTCACAATTATCTTTCTACTGATGCCACTAAAACACTTGTGTGTTCTGTAGTACTTTCAAGACTTGATTACTGTAATTCTCTTCTATCTAGTTCGTCTCAGTATCTACTACAGAAACTTCAAAATACAGCTGCTTGGATCATCCTTAGAGTACCAAGAACTAAGCACTCATCCCCCCCCTGCTCTGTACCTCCACTGACTACCCGTTCGCTCCAGAATCAAACACAAAATATGTTTTCTATGCTACATTTCGTTGACTGCCTCCAGTCCAAAATACCTATCTGGACTCACCCATGTGTACAACCCTTCTAGACACTTATGCTCCTCTTCTGACACTTGTATTCTCATTATTCCCACTATCAAAACCAAGTTCTATGGACAATGCTTCTTTGCATACCAGAGCCCAGCTACCTGGAGCAAATTGCTTCTTGTACTTTGACACGAAGACACTGTGATCTCATTCAAGAGTGCAGTAAAACTCACCTATTTCGACTGCAAAAACAGTCTCAAGACTTAACAATGTTTCCTTACCCTTAATTATTTTCAGCATGCTTTCGTTTGTAATTTCACAGTGTTTGTTTTTGTAATCTTGTCTATATATATATATATATATATATATGTCATTATGTGTTAACTAATATTGTAAAGTGCTTAGAGCTTCATATAATTCAACCGGCCAAAATTACCAATTTAAAGGCCGTCTACTGCACATACCGTTTAATAGCTGAAAGCTACC
This sequence comes from Margaritifera margaritifera, assembly GCA_029931535.1. NCBI lineage: Eukaryota > Metazoa > Mollusca > Bivalvia > Unionida > Margaritiferidae > Margaritifera > Margaritifera margaritifera. The sequence goes on along the minus strand of JAQPZY010001637.1, from coordinate 2,683,802 downwards.
ACTTTTGAAAATTACAATAATTGTTTTAAAAATTAAATAAAAAAACCCAAACAAGGTATTTTTAAGTGTTCTATCAACAGATTCAAAAAACCAGCCAGAACCAGTATACTGGGGACCGAAAATGTTCCACCAGTACAGTGACAAATGCGATGATGCGTGACAGAGTAATAGGATTAGAATTGTTAAAGAGCCAACATGTATACACAACCAGCTGTTAATTGATTATCATTGTAATTTTGGGAGTTTAAGGCCAGATGCGGGATACTTTTTCGGGTGTTATAAGTAATAAGAGACCAAAGGTGGTCCATGATGTCTTCTGAGCCTTCGATGAAAATCGGCCGACCTTTGGCGGAGGGGAGATAAAATGGAGACTGATCATAAAACATGATTTCAGCAGACACACTATAGAAAGTATTTGAATTTTTTGCCTTGTTTAATTGTAATTGTATTGTTCAAGATGTTTTAAGTGGAATATTAAATATTTTGTTCAATTCATGTCAAAATGCCGAAACGTGTGATTTCTACCAATGCTAAGAAACCACCGGCAAAGAAATATTACAAGTTCAACAATGCTTGGATATCAGGAATATAAGCTTAACAGAACTGAGATAAAGGCAGGAAAATTCAGCAATATATACACAAAAGCAAAAGGGATATATAAAAGAGAAGAAATAAAGAGAGGAAAGGAAAGAAATTTAGAAACATTAAGGAAAAATAACATTGTAATCAAAGATAATAAAGATGTAATGAGAGAAATATTCAAATTTTATAAAGACCTGTATTCAAAACAAGATATACCACAGGAAGACATAAATAAAGAATGCAAGGGAATACACTTTATGAAAATAAATGTCCAAAATAAATTGTGACAATTTTATAACATCAAAAGAAATTACAAAAGTAATACAACAGCTAAATAAAGGAAAATCACCAGGATCAGATGGACTGTCAGCAGATTTCTATCAAAAGTTTCAAAAACAATTAATATCGATACTTTAACTAGTATACAATAATATTTTCTTAAACGAAGAAATGAGAACAAAAGAGAAAGACATAATAATTCTGATAATATTGTTTTCAATTGTGTCTTTTTTTTTCTTCTTTATCCTTTTTTTTTTTTTTTTTTTTTTTGTTTATTTCCCAGTCATTGAAACATGTAGGAGTCAAAAATTTCTCTTGGCTTTTGTGTTTAGTGTTTGTGGATGTAAATTGTTTCTTCCCCTGACGAAGAGTTTGTCTAGCTCGAAATGTTGGTTGGGAAAGTGTTTTGTATTTGCACTGTTATCAATTTTTGTGACATTATATATATATATATATATATATATATATATATATATATATATATATATATATATATATATAAAAATTGTGATGGGTTATAGACCTTGTGATGTGTTAATGACCTCTTATAAAACGAGTTACTGAGAGGGAATCACGCTCTACTGGCTGAAAAGAATTTCCAGGAATCCAAGATCAGACCATTTCTTCTTTTAAATGATGAGTATTGAAACCATCTCTGATATTTTTCAACAGTAAAAAAATTCTCAAATTAGCCACTGTGGCAGCCATATTGGATGCACAATTGCACCATTTTTATTTAGGACCAACTAAAACGTCATTAGAAGTCTTTTGTTGAACACCCCATGTGCATATGGAGTAGCGATAACACAATTTTCAAGATGGCTGCCTTTGTGTCCCAACTGGATGTCAGATTAGCACCATTTTCATTTAGAACCAACTAGATATGATAAGTATTCTTCTGGTGCAAACACCATGTTGATATGACTTTCATTCAAGTGAAGTAGCAATAACAATGTTTTCAAGATAGCAGCCATGGTGGTCATATTGGATGTCAGATTGGCACCATTTTCATTTAGGTCCAACTAAATATCACAAGAAGTCTTTTAATGAAAACCCCATGTTGATATGACTATCAATCTAAGAGAAGAGATAAAAATATTTTCAAGATGTCCAATGTGGAGGCCATATTTTAAGTCACATCAGCACCATTTTCATTTGGGACAAACTAAACATCATAAGAAGTCTTGCGGTGAAAACCTAGTGTCAACATGACTTTCCATTCAAGAAAAATAGTGATTACAGGATTTTCAAGATTACTGCTGTGGTGGCCATATTATATGTCAGGTCAGCACCATTTTTATTTAGGACCAATAAGACATTATAAGAAGTCTTCTGGTGAAAACCCTGTACTGATATGACTTTCTGTTCAGGAGGCATAATAATAACAAGGTTTCCAAGATGGCCACCATGGTGGCCATACTGGATATCAGATTGGCAGCATTTTCATTTAGGAGTAACTAGACATCATAAGAAATCTTTTAGTAAAAAACCCATGTTGATATGACCATCTATTCAGGAGGAGTAGTGATAGTAAGATTTTCGAGTTGGACACTGTGGCGGCCATACTGGATGTCCAAGTAGCACCATTTTCATTGAGAACCATCTAGACCATAGATGAATGTGTGTGTAAAGTTTCATGGCAATCGTCCAAGTACTTTAGGAGGAGTAGTGATAACAAACTTGTGCTAACAGACAGACAGAGAACAGGCCATCCCATAAGCACCTGCAAGAAACTTCCTACCAGTAACAACACTATCATAGATTTACATTTTGAACATTGCTATACTTTTTTGAGGATTCATGGAACAATAGCAATATTTGTGTACACCTTATAAGAACATAAGTAGAAAGAGATATTAAAAATCTATTATTATTTGCTACCGGTACTCGAAAAAAAAAATACAATGATGAATATTCTGTACATGATAATTTTGAATATATTAAAAACCTATTATTATTTACAACTTGAAAAAAAATACAATGATACATCTTCTGTACATGATAATTTTGAATAGTTGTTAAAGTTGTCATTCAAACAGTCAATCTGGAATGAAACAGTATTTGACACATTGTTAACTGGACATATTTTATGGCATTTATTTTCTATGATATATACACTGTATATGTACAAAAATAATTCTCCCATACATTTTACATTATACTTTTATAACAAGTGGCCCAAATGGACCTTGTACTGCTTAGCTGGCTTACATAACTACAATTAACCCAATAACTGAGCAAAATATCATGTTTTCCAAGCATAAATCTATGTGCAATTTAGCAAGCAATCTATTTTTTAAACTACATACTTGTATTCTAACGAAACACTATCACAGAACAGGCAACGATGCTGTTCATAATCAAATTCATTTGTGACCTGAATGATATAAATTTAACAGATGTCAGATCAACTCACAATAGTGTAACTCATAATCAACTACATCTGAAATCTTGCTGATGCTGTATAAGTCAACATTCAAAGTTTAATGAAAAATCTGAAGAGAAATGTTGTCTTCGGGGTAGTGGCATGCTCAGCCAATCAGACACCAGATAATCTCATTAATATGTGAGAACATAATCACACTTAATCGGAATGATATAAATCTATATTCTAAGTTTGGTTCAAATTTGTTGAGAAATAATCAGCTGGCAGATCATTTTATTAATATGCATATATGTCTACTATGGTTAAATTCAGTCAAGAGTTCTGATATAAACCTATAGACCAAGTTTGATCACACTATATCCAGATATACAGCCTCTTATGGGTGTTAATAAGCTCAGAGAGTGAAATGCAAGATCACCTCATTAAAATTTGTGGATGTTACTCTTAGACACATCCACAATCTTCATGATGTATATAAGCCTATATACCAAGTCTGATCAAGCTATATCGAGAAATACAGCTTCTAATGGGTGCTAATTGGATGTCAATCTTAATGATGTAAGTTTGTAATAAACATACTAAATATGACCTCCCGAGTGACAACAAGCACTGATGATGGATGGATGATGCATAACATTTGAGAGCTTTATGACTGAGCAACGAATAAAGGGCATTACCATGAGCTCCCTCGGCAAGCAAGGTATAACTTTATCAAAATTTAGTGCTAATGCAAATATGTTCCTTTATTATTTAAAAATGTTTCTAAACATATGGAATGTTTCTTTTGTATGAATGTATAGAAATATAGGTGAAATGGATCTATTAAAAATAAAATAGTAAAACCTGTAAATAGTGGCAATCCATGGGAAAAGTCCAAAATGGCCTTTGTACACAGGTGACTTCTGTATTCACCTTTCGAAATTTATTTGTAACAAATACCATGCACCAAATACCAATATTGCTTTTATTATTACATGCATAATTATTATAAAATTATCAACAGATTTGTTGTGTGCATTATTCAACCAAATTGTAAAATACATGTATATGTTGTTCTCTCCCAAACTGATGTTCCACACAGTATTACTGCATCCTGCTCACTTTAATCCATCCTATAAATTAAATCATCACAGACACTTAAAAAAACCCAAACTGATCTTAGTTTGTTTTGTGAACAATGACAAAACACACATTTCTCTACTGATAGCTTACATAACTGTAAAAACAGAGGAACTGACAATTTCTGTAAATACTGAATGACACCTGACCCCAATCAAAAGGGATGTAACTCATATCTCTCCTGAAAAATTAACTTTATTTTCATCAGAAATAGCTTTAATTCACAGACCAATCGATGACAATACTGAACTATATTTGCCACACTGGCACAAAAGGTAACTCCCATTTCTGCTCTGACTATATGGCTACTTTTCCCCATCATCCAGCAAATGAATTGTTTCATCACTCATCTCTATGATTAAAACCGCCTCACTTAAGGATTTGACATATTGACACCTTTGAGTTACACTGCCCATGTGACTGGTGGTCAGTGAGTACAAGCAAGATAAGAAATGTATACACATTGATTCACATGATATTAATTTATCTAAACCAATGCCTTCCTTATCAGTCAAAAGTTTAATTTGCATACAGCGCTCATGGTCAATATGCTCCAGTGACCATTTAAATCAAAGATAAACCATTATTTGATTGGGAAACACCTGACTGCAGACCATGAAAAGCAGGTGACAAGTAAATATACTTGGACAGGTTTGACTGTATATTCATGTTTCACATATGAAAACATTAGGGTAAAAGGTCTAAAAAAAGCATATAAAATTTACTTTTAGTTTTACAACAGTATGAAAGAGACATAGTAAACAAATTTAATTAAAAACTTCAGTTAAGCTTTATGATAAGCCTTTCGATGAAATAACTGTCATCCAGCTTGTAAAAAGTATATGTCAAATATTGATGAACTGATACAAAGTGAAAAAATTCATTATCTCTTGACAAAATACTGCAGCAAATTTTCTTACTAAAGGAGCATTACCATATTTCATACCATGTGTTTTGGCCATCCAAGAAAAAGAAATCATGAAAGCATCAAAACCATTGGACCAACAACAACTTCCTGACTCGAGGCTTACCCCCAGTGCACCTCTGCCATATGATGCGGTCCTCCAATAACGGGCACAAAAATGTGATCTATTTTTGCACCTGCTTTTTAAGGACATTTAAAAAAACAGTAGCTATTGCACTTTATAAATATAGCCTGCATGTTTGCAGTTGAAAGCCATGAAGTATCAATATTGCTGTTAACATTTTTGTTCTGATGAGCCACGTATATACCCAAAGCCACCACAACCAAGGCTGCTATAACAAAAGTTGTAAAAGGCACAAAGGCATCAATAAGAAAGCAGCCAGTAAACATTTTAGCTAATTGGCCTACTAGAACATCTCTAAATAGGCACTGGTAAAAAAGATTAAAATAATAATGGAGGAGCTAGCCCATATCAGTCAATCCTATGAGCAGTCTTCCTCTGGTTTATTCACTTAGATCGTCCCAGACAGAATTCAACACATTTTCTTACAGCCAATTACTGGGGTTGTTGCATCCACTGATTGTATATGTGTTTGAATTCAAACACTAAGGAGTTTCTAGGGCAAAACGAACCTAGAAATTCCGGAGTAATTCAACTATACACATCATCATGTGTTTGAATTCAACCCCCATTGGAAATCCTAGGGCGAAATGAAGCACTAGGAATTCCGCAAGTAATTCAAACTAGATACCAGTTACCCCAAAGCAACTGCTTGTGTGTATATAATCGGTTTTGACTCAAGACCAGCATGTAATAGGCTTTCATACTTTAGGACAAATTAATATTAGGTTACAGTTGTCTCCAGCTAAATAAAAAAAAGACTTCAGTCCGTGTGATGGGCTTTACCACACTGTAGGTTGTAAGCCTCAGATATAGTTTCCAGCTCAAATACCACCACAGCTAACAACTCGTGTCCAATGCACCTGTTTAACTTGTAACAAAAGCTGTCTTGACTAACTCCAAAATGTACCTGTACAAAAAATAATTTTTTTTTTTTAAACAAAACCTGCCTGTCCGTGTCATTGTCCATCTCAGTGCAGAAAATATTATCTAATTTTATATTTTCCAACACTAGGAGAAGGTCTAATTTCTTTAAATTGGATTTCAGTACATACAGGGGACACCTCTGATTGTGCACACTAATTCCCTACATGCACTGAAATTCAACTGTGTATATAAAGACCAATAACACAGACAACACTGAATTTACTAGGGTCGAACATCCCTTATAAATTGATTATAATGCACAGGTAGTGTGAATGGTGTTGGCTCATTTGTATATGCCCTGTATTTTCATAAAAATCTTGTATATGACTGCATGCTGGTTTTAAGATTTAGCATACAGAGGGCTTAAATATTTACCAACGTTTTATCATTTAGCAGGCAACCTAAATTATACAATGTTTAAACCTTATGCATCCAGCCATGCGAGTTGCTCTTTATGGTTAGCAGACTTGCCTATATTGATCAATAATTCTGGAATGTGGTGGACTGGTTTAAAAATAACACCGGAGTAATGTGTAATCAAATTGATCATAGTAGGATGTGTCCCGATATATACTGAAAAAGAATCAAACCCCCCAGTTTAGGCAGGTTCTATGTGGGGGTCTCTGCTTTCTGCCTTTTGCCACCAAAGGTGTGTTGTGCACCAAAACTGGGTCACTGTCACATACTTCATAGGATTTACTCTTGTGACAGTGACCCAGTTTTGGTGCCCAACACACCTTTGGTGGCAAAAGGCAGAAAGCAGAGATGCCTACCAACGAGCATGCTTAATGTGAATCACTTTAATTTCATGGGTATACAAGTTCGTTATTTGGTTTAAAAAATGCATATTTTTGTGTAGTTAATTTCGTAAATCTGTGATTAAAAAAAAAAAGAGATAAAATATTGAATGACAAGATAAAGATTATATTGTCATTCACTTCCATGCATTTCCAAGCAAACAGGCTTAATCAATACTGCAGTAATTGGATTAATTAGGTATATTATGCATTGCTAACACTTATCATATATGCCAAGATCTGAATCAAAGATGCTGACATTCCTTTTCCACATGATTAAAATCAAATAAGTTTAATACCACTACTGTAATTAGTCAGCGTAAACAGAAGGCGGTAACACTCTTTGGTGTTTTCAAAGCACATAGCAGGGAGAGGCGGTCTCATTTAAAGGAAATGGCATCATACCTTTGTGCTAGCCGCATGCATGGAACCCTCATACTCATCTGTCAACAAATTCTCCATGGAGGTACTCAGATGCGGTATTCATTCCAGGTGATTGCTCAGTTAAACTAAAGTGTAATCAACAATTACATAGCTGACCTCAACTTTCACTACTCTCCAGCAGCCATTGTAAACATTATCATGCAGAAAATAAAATCAGACTAAACTGATTTTGGCCCCTTTCCCAACTAAAGATTTTGTGGCAATCTTTTATCTTTACATCTGAACTTGTAATCATTTTAAAATTTGAAATTTGACCTTTTAATTGTCACTATATGGCCAGCATTGTGCTGACATATTGTGAAACCACCAACCTACCTACTTACTCAAACACTTATCTACCTACCTACTTACTCAAACACTTATCTACCTACCTACTTACTGCAACAGGGCATAAAAGACAAAAGAATAAAACAGAACATTCCTTTCTATCAAAGTTAGGTAATAAGTTGATAACAAACAGATTAATGTTATTTTGTATTAATTGTTTAGAATCATTGTTCATAAAATCTGCTTGAAAAGCTATTATCATTGATCACCCCTAGAATCCAGTGATTACTGGGCGAAATTCACAGGCATTGAGTAACCTTGGAGTGACTGCCAGCAGTACATTGTTCATGCATCAATAATTACTTTGATTAACCATAGGTGAGGCTTCACATGAAAAGCATATAACATGCAGTCCACTCTCCTAATTCCCGTTCTCATTCACATGTATAGTACACAGTTAACCTGCTGAGGGTACCATATCGCTTTATACAATGTATAGCCATTAATATGGAAAGTTTATCATTGAATAAAAATATGTATTCCTACTTCCAACTGCCTTGGTCACAAAGAACCTTCTGAGTAGGTTAGGATGTGTGCCGGTCTAGCATGGACGAATCAATGTGATCATAAATACTTAACTCATGTTAGTAAACCATAAAATGTAGGTCACAGTGACCTTTTGCTTTAAGGACATTGTACCAACTAAGATACATCAAATTATCAAGTTTCATGACTGGAACATAAACAGCACCCAAGAAATGAACTTGTAACACAAAATTGGAACAAAGTCATTGAGCATGATTATTTTAGGTCACAGAGACTTCTTTTGTCATAAAGGATAGTGTACTTATCAAGATGAACCCACTCACCGAGTTTCATGATTCTTGGTAGGGATAGTATGCATATCACATGCCAAAAACTCAGATGGTCATGAGCTAAATGCAAAAACATAACCAAAGCCCATAAAAGATGAAATATAGGCCATGATGAAGCTCTTTTGTTGTAAAAGTGAGATAGTAACAGAGATACATATCAGCAATTTCATGATTACAGCATGAGCAGTACTGAGAAATGAACATGAAACACAAAATTTAACCCAAGTCAGTGAAGCATAAAATATGGTTGATACTGACCTATTACTGAAATGAGGATGTAATGCTCTTAAAAATACACCTCCAAGTTTCATGATTTTATATAAGATAGTATGCATAGAGCATGCCAAAAATCTGTTGTCATAAGCTAAATGCAACAACTTAACCTATGGAAGTAAAATGTGAAATATAGGTCACAGTGACCATGTTTTAGTATGGGTGTGGTACTAACAGAGATGTATAAAATCACCAATTTTAAGGAGTACAGCATGAACAGTAAAAATGTCAAATTCAACCCAGGTTACTGAAATATGAAATATGGGTCACAGTGACCTACTTTTAAGATGAGAGTGTAGTACTTATCATAATATACACTCTTATCATGTTTCTTTAATCCAGGTATAGCAGTATTATACAGTAGATAAAACACCAATGTGGTCAAAATTCAGTAAAATGTTAAATGGAGGTCACAATGACCTTCTTTTGCTATAAGGGTGTGTAACTAATAGGGTTGCATTCAGTCACCTAGTTTGATGATTCAAGCATTAACAATGCTTGACTGAAACCAAGGCAGTGAAGCATGAAATGTGAGTCACAGTGATCTACTTTTGTGATAAGGGTATAGCACTTATCAAGATATATCCCCTCACCAAATTTCATGAATCAAATACCTATCTGGTTTTGAGCTCAACAGCAAAACTTAAACTAAGCCAGTAGAATGTGAAATGTAGGTCACAGTGACATTCTTTTGTGGTATGGGTGTGGTAATAACATAAATGCATACAATCATCCAGTTTGATGATTGCAGCATAAACAGAACTTAAGAAATAAACTTAAAGCACACAATTTAACCAAAGTCATTGAAGCATGAAATATAGGTTACAGTGACTCACTTCTGTGATAAGAGTGCAGTACTGATCAAGATGTATCCCCTCAACAACTCTCATGAATCTAGGTATAACAGTATATATGTATATACACAAGGTGCTGAAAACCTCTTTGGTTATAAGCTAAATGCACAAACTTAACCTAAGCCTGTGAAATGTAGGTCACTGTGACACTCTTTTGTGGTAAGGGTGTGGTATTAATAGAGATGCATACAACCATCTAGTTTGATTATTCTAGCATAAACAGAGCTTAAGAAATAAACATAAAACATTATTTTACCAAAGTCAGTGCAGCATGAAATATAGATCATAGTGACTCGCTTTTGTGATGTGGGAGTAACATTCATCAAGATACATCCCTTCACCAACTTTCATGAATCTAGGTATACCAGTATATGTACCGGGTGTAAAAAAACTAGTTGTTCATGAGCTAAATGCAAAAACTTAACCTAAGCCAGTAAAATGTGAAATGTAGGTCACAGCAACCTTCCTTTTGCAGTAAGGGTGTGGTACTAACAGAGATACATACAATCATATATTTTGATGATTCTATCATGAACAGAGCTTTAGAAATAAATGTAAACTACAAAATGTAATCAAAGTCAGTAAAGCATGAAGTAAAGGTCACATTGACCTGTATTTGTGATGTGGGATTAGTACTCATCAAGATGCATCCCTTATCAAGTATCATGATTCCAAGTAAAACAGAATTTATAGAGTGTGCACAAAATGTACATGTTTGTACCAATTTAGCCCCAACACCCCTCTCTCCTTGGGGTAGGTGCTATGATACCTGCTCCAAACTGTTGCCTATGACCTACCAAGAAAGAATGGTTTACATTCAATGAGGGTCTACATTATGTATATGCTTTAATCTGTGCAGACACCAACAATGCCGCCAGAAGTTGTACAACAGCTTACCTCTACTTCATAGAGGTGAGCTAATGAATGGCAGGATAATGGGGATGTTCTATCAGATAATGTCTCCATCGACTTCAAAAATATTTGCACTTAGACCAATCGACACAAAATGGATTAATCTTCACACATGACAATGTATCGCTTCTGACAGATGTGACTAAAATGGGCTTAAGGGAAAGCAGGATTGATCTGCTGATTGTTTTGTCAGCAGTTTGTTATATGTAGGAAACATAATTGGTAATAACAAGGTGTTCTCGTGTTCCACTTGCTTAATGGGATAATGAATAGTACTTGTGATCAACGGAATAAAAACAAAATTGTAGTGAAAACATTTTTATGAATGAACTGACTAATATTTGAATCAGATACGGCAATTGCTTTCACATTAGTCAATCTATTCCATGATCCATATGTTGGATATTTTCAGGAGTAAACAGCTTCTAATGTTATTCAAGGATATGTGTGACTAAGAAAGGTGCAAACTGTGATTGACATTTTTTGTTCTTGAATTTTAATGCTTTCATATTTTTCTCAGACATTTGCGAATTTCATTGGATTGTATACAGTTGTATAGAGTATTCATTATTATAAATGAATATAATATGTGGTTTGTGAAATAAAGAAGGACACAAACTGAGTAATTTTGTACTTGTTATTATAGCACCAGACCGAGTCATTACATTAGTTTAGAACTTTCAAGTTCATAAAATTTTGCAAGCTAATTAAATTGTAATTAAATACATTTCCACTGTTCCTTATTTGCCTTAATGTATCATGAGATATATGTAGTACTATAAATATCACTGATATTAAAACAAACAAGTAAAAACAGGGGGAGAGAGGGCGAGCACACTTTGAATATCAGCTTGGTTCATATTTTGTTGCGACTTTAAACTTGTGGTATACCTTTCCTAGGAAAACCAAAAACAATTGGTACCCCATGAATTTAAAGTGATTCATAATTAACAGGAATCCAAACCTCAATTTTTCTGAATCCAGGTTAGCCACCTAGAATGGATAACATGTTCATCAAAAGTAAAAAACTTCATGTTCTTCAAAATTAACAAACATCTAGGGTCATAATGCATCTTCCAAAGAGACTAATACATACATGTCCTCAGTAACAATTAATGTCCAATAAGAATATGTGGTGTATTAATTCCTCCAATTCCAGAACCTTGAATTCCTTCAGCAGATGGCCAAAACAACAGCTATAAACATAATTGTCATCACAAATTATCTGCATCTCCCTTTTCTCCTCAGCACTGTTCCCATTTCTCACCCATTCATAGTCAAACTGACTGGTTTCTTGTTAACTACATCCTGTTTTTTACATTCAGAAAATATATTATATGTACCAGTCTATCATATTGGTACAGAAGTACTTTTCTCCCCACCTGTGTCCACAGAAAACCTCTGTTCAAACTTGTATCCCTAACAATTCGTAATAATTCTGCACAATGCAGAATGGCAGAGTTTTTAGAAATTTTGATGAAAAAAGAGCAGTTTATAGCAAACAAGCTTTGGTACATTACTCAGCTTCATGCTAAGGTGTCATTTTCTGCCTTATGCTGATGATCATAATGCCATTTTTAAAATAAAAAGTCGCTATGCTCGACAGCCATTAAAGTATCTAATTGAAGATTGTATCAATATAACATTACTAAATGTCTTAAAATATATTCAGTAAATGTATCGATAAAAAAATCAACATAATGAAACTAATATCTCCAACTGAATTGTACCTGAAAATAATGAAAGTCAACAGTTCATTATTATCACAAGAACTTTTGCTGCATCTAAAAAGTATTATATGAATATTTGAAGAATGATGATGAGGCCTGAAATTGATGCTTACAACAATAAGAGAGTCATAATGTAAAAAGTGATATTATTGTGAATCTTTTCTTCACATAATGATACTAGATTCTTTTTTTCATAAGAACAAAAATAACGACCAGAAATTAAAAAAAAAAGAACCTGAACATTTGTAATGTCATATCTGTTTGAGCTGTTAACTCAATGTTTGTGTCCTGTTCTTGGTTTGTTGGACTTTCGTTTTCTGACATTATATTTTGGTTGCTTCACGACTTCTTCAATTTCCACATTATCTGTCTCAGACATCGTCCTCTGCAATGTTCTAGGTTGTTGTTTTTCTTTCTCTTCCTAGAAAGACATAAGATATGATGAAACATTGATAAAATATACAAATGCATCTGAGTGACTGAATGAATGAATACATAAATACATCTTTAGGTGTATAGATTAATAGAATTATTCAAATCCCTCATTAAGACATACAATTGTAAAAAAAAGGAAAAATAATGTGAAGTAAGATTACATTGCAATAAAGACTGCAAATAATGATGTACTGAAAAGATAAATAAGAAACTAGCCATAGTCTGCATGTTAAGTCCACCATGACCTCCAATAATGAGGGCTCTTATTTAGCTACAGATAAGTGCCTACTGAAGATACATGTCAAATCCAAAGATGGTGGGATTGAAATAAAAGAGGTGTAAAATAAAACTTAAACATTGAATTTAATGTATGGTGTGGACAAACAGAAGAACATGGACAATACAAAAGCATTAGCTATGTTGAGCTTCTACCAAATGGGTTGGACACATGAACAAGAATCTCTTGATCATATGCATGCAAGTTGCAAGGAAACACTTTCTTTAGCACACACGTTTGTACAAAAATCATTTGACATAATTGTAGGTTCCATCGGACAATTTTTGAGACAGTACTAGTAGCAAGTTTTAATATCACATTTAAACTGGCATCCTGGTACATCAATTTCATGGCAGCAAAAGCAAAGACTAGGAGTGAACCAAGATGCCCAAGAATCTATGGACCATTTAAAGAAAGCAATACAGTAAAATATTATCTGTACCTACTGATTAACAGCATCTCCAGATAATAAAATTACTTGTGCATAACAATTTTCCAGACAAAAACACACATGTCTCCCAATGGGTTGGGATAACTGACATTTAATTGTAGTGACCTACTGAAGGAATATATGAATCATGTTTCCATATGGCAGATAAAGTTTGCAATACATTGAATGCATTACAATATTTAAGCAAATATTTAGAAAAGATATATTTGTCTTTCTTTTTACTCTGCCACAAATATGTAGTTTTCATATAGATATCAATACAAAATATAAAACTTTAACACAAAATCTTGAATAAATTATTAAAAGCAAACAAAGAGGATTAAAAAAGAATGAACAGTAAAATAGTACAAGTAAACACATACTTTTCATTTAAAAATGTTGTAGCCTATCTCTATGAAAGGTCAAATATGTTTCTATATCTCTTCTATTTTTAAGACAACTGATAAGATAAGATGATCAAACATAGGTGGGAATATTTTATGTTTACATGAGTATATACAGAATGCTGCACAAATGATATTTGTATCAAAGTTTCTAAGTAGCCTAAATGGCTATGGGCTGGAAAAGGAAAGATAAATGGATGGAGAGCTGGATGGATGGATGGACAACACCATAATATGCCCCATCATAATAGCAGCAGATAAATGATAACAAGGGGTCCACCAAAACACTTCATTTCACCTTTTCTACCTCAGCATAATGCCTTTCTGATGCTTTTTATAAGCGAATTCTCATTTTCAAGCCAAGTGTTACTTACTTTTAGGGTTGAGCTATGAACAATTAATAAATTATGACCCAGGGGCAAGTCCCCAGGGGATAGTGAGAGACCTAGGGTCGAATGCTAGCTGCATACATGACTTGGCTTCTTCATGTCATGAAAGTGAATATATGGTTATAGGGTAGGAATCTCAATGGTATCAAAGTTTTTATTCTTTTGTTATTTTTGTGTTTTGTTTTTGATGGTTTTAACTGTACTTTTTAACACATTATTAGCTACATTATGCTGAGGAAGTGGAGCTAAGGGTCCTTTCCAAGGACACACCAAGGCAGAAGTAGAAGTAGCAATAAAATAAATTTAAAAAAATGGAGGTCAGATTGGCACCATTTTCATTTATGACCAACTAGATACCATAAGAAGTCTTCTGGTAATGAACCCATGTCGCTATGATTTTCCATTTAGGAGGAGTAGCAATAACAACATTTTCAAGATGGCTGCCATGGCAGCCGTACTGGATGTCAGATGGGCACCATTTTTATTTAGGTCCAACTAGACATCATAAGAAGTCTTTCAGTGAAAACCCCAAGTTGATATTACCATCTATTCACAAGAAATAGTGATAACAAGATTTAAAGATGGCGGTTGTGGCAGGCATATTGGATGTCCAAGCAGCACCATTTTTATTTTGGACAAAGTAAATGCCATAAAAAGTCTTCTGGTGAAAACCCCATGTTGATATGACCTTTTGTTTAGGAGGAATACCAATAAGATTTTCAAAATGACTGTCATAGTGATCATATTGGATGACACATACATGTGATTCTACCGGCGGTAGGCCAAAAATACCATTTAAAGTCCGTTTACAGCACATACCATTTTATAGTTGAAATCTACCACTTCTGAAAATTAAATGAATTAGAAGGAAAATTCTTTTTATGAAAAACTCTAACACGGTATTTTTACGCATTTTATCAACATGTTAGAGAAACCAGCCAGAACCAGTCTACTGGGGACCGGAAAAGTTCCACCAGAACAATGACTGGTGTGATGATGCGTGGTATAGCAATAGGATTAAAAGTATTAAAGAACAGCTGACATGCGTATATTGCACGCTTTTACCTTATTGTTTGAATCTGGGAAGTTTAAGGCCAAATACAGGATGTTTTTTGAGGTTTTATAAGTAATAAAGGGATAAAAGGTGGTCCATGATGTTTTCTGAGCCTTTGATGAAAATCGGCTGACCTTTGGTGGAGGGGAGATAAAATGGAGAGACCATCCATAAAAAAATGATTTTGACAGACAAACTAGAGTCAGTATTTTGATTTTTTGTTTTGTTTGATTGTTATTGTATTGTTCAAGATGTTTCAAGACGATTATTTAAAGACAGCTCTTACATGTTTTTTTCAATTCATGTCAAAATGCCAATTTGTGTGCTGTCTCCGAATGCTACATGTAAGAAACCACTGGCTAAGAAATATTACAAGTTTAACAATGCTTGGATATCAGAGTTCAAGTGTGTGCAGGCAGGTAGCAAAGATCCTGAGTTTGCATTGTGTTTTAAAGGTACGCATCTTTTGAATTTCATAAACACTTTGAAGTTTTCATGCACATAAATTAAGTTCAAGCCCTAGATAAAATATACCAGTTAAAAATATATTACAAGATAAATAATTTTAAAGTTGGGATAAATTATTCTTAAAAGCATAAATACATCATGTATTTTTTCATTGTTTATTTCAAGTGTAAATCAATCTTAATTTTTTATATATTTACATTGGTTAAACTTGCCAGCAGATTTTTCAATATGATCCATGAAGAGAACGAAGCCCTTGAAGATGAGGCTCCAGAATACATCCTAAGACCAAGTCAGGAACTTCCTCCTTGGGGTGAATAATGCTTGGAGGAGTATTGGAGAGCAGTCAGCAACCTTACAAACCCAGCAACAGGAAACTGAAGTTAGAACTTCTTTGCAGACTGAGCATAGTTGTCCTGTCATTACCACATTCTAATGCTGATACAGGAAGGACATTCTATATTATTTGCAAATTACAAAGTGATTCAAGGGGAAATCTTGACAAGAACTATTGAAAGCCTGTTGAGTGTGAAGCTTAATAATCACAATGAATGTCATCAGTGGTCAGTAGACAGTGATCTTGCGAAGGAAACTAAAAATGCTATTGTATTTTATATAAAATTCTCCAAGTAGCTTAGTAGGAGTATTGATAACAAACTTGTGCTAACCAATGGACGGACAGTGGCCAATGGACAACAGACCATCCCATTGGCTCTTCTGGTCTATGACCAGTAGAACCAATCATGGTCTATAATAATCGTTCATATGAAAATTTAGTGTATCCACAGTATTGCTTACCTTAATACTACTGCAGATTTTCAAATAATTGTTTGCCAAAGAGTCTACAGCAGATACGAGCCTCTTTGGTGGACAAATTTTTGAAAGGGATAATTTTTTGTTTCTTTTTAAGATGTCTGCATTTTAGAGATAACCATAAAATTGTCAAAAACCTATCTACAGCAAAATATTTCCAGAATGACATTAGTTTATAACAATAGCAAACATTAGGGTTACTTCAAACAGTTCAAAATAAAATTTTTGCTCAATTTTCCAGGTCTAGTGACCCCTGAAGTTACTTGTTCCTTGCAGCACAAGTGGCTCTGGACTATTTAATCTTAATTAATACCAATATATGCCAGTGCTGGCTGTCCTATCACTTTTTGACACAGACAAGTTTAGTCTTCAAGAGATAAGATCAAATACCACCTGGCTATGAGGTTATAAATTAAAATTGTAAACAAGACTGAACCAAAACCTATTCAAAATTCTAAATTCAATGTTATTGTCCAATAGTTTCATCGACATTAAGTGGAGTGTACATTAAAAAAAATAATCTTCATAATTTCACTGCTGTAACTTAATAGCATCAAAGACATTAAATCAAAATTATGAGTCTGACCACAGACTCATGCTCAGAAGCGATATAACCTCCTGGTTACTAAAAGTTGCTGGCAATTCAAAGTGTGCCTCATGTCAAAGACAGTCCTAATGATTAGGTTCCGAGATAGGCATCTGGCTATCATCAAGACTGGTGAATGCTACCTGGTTTAGATATATCTGACAGGGTGGCTGACCTGACCAAACATCAGCTCTATGTATCTTGTTGCCTAGCTGGGTCAACCATGCATGCAACAGCCCAGATAGTATACAAATGCAAACAGCCCAGATAGTATAAGAATGCAAAATGGAATTCAGATACTGAATCTTTCCAATAGCCATGTCTACTGGGCAGTTTTCTGTGTGTGGTCATGACCCTTCAGCAATCATCTGCTTGAATGAATGGGAAATATTCTGATTAAATATTCCATCTTCTTGAAATGAGGCAAGGAACAGCCCAAAACAGCAGTCACAGACTGGTCCTGGGATGCAAATATAGAATGTTGGAAACTGCAACTCATGATGCCGATCTCTTTGAGCTTTTCTTGGCGCATTTTATTTTGGATTGGATAAGAAAAAATAGGCATCATACACTACTGATACTGCATGGGGAAAAGAAATTTTACTCCATACAGTTGTTGAAGATATTATTAGTGATGTCAGTGACCTTGTATTGGTTACACTGGCTATGAATTGCTTGTCTACATATATAGGTCATTCAACTAATATGCGTCTTAATTCAAAACTAGAAATGTATTAAAACAACAAAGCTGCCCATGCCAATATGGTACAACTTAAAAACGTTTGGTTCAATATGCAAGGGCAAAGTTCTAAGTTAAACAAGGGCTATAACTATGTCAAATTTTGTCAGAAAGCAATTGAGCTGAAACAAAATTTGCAATGTATGAAACATTTAATGTATGTGCCCCCTCCAAAGAATATAACAACGGGCATGTAAACAAACTTACCTGCTTGAATTTATTGTACTCATCCTCCACATTGACAAACACTTTATCACAGGCTTTCTGCATATCTGTGAGCATATTTTCGAGATCCCCTGTTTTGTGCCACAATTTCTCATTTTGGATTTTGTTTTTTGCGTTGATTATGCTTGTCATGCAGTTCTCTATTCTGTTGATATATAACAGTTTCTCTGAGTATACTGTGTTTTTCATGTCTGGATTGTTCAGTTCATACTGCTGGATGAAATCTTGTGTCCTCTTTACCTGTGGGTCAAATCTATCCTTACACAGTTTCTGGTAAGAGTCAAACCCTTGTTGTTTCTGAACATGCTCATGTGACCTTAGATGTTCCTCCTTTATCAACTTCAGTTCCTTTTTTCTTATTTCATGTATCTCTTCTTCAGTTGGACCCGCCTTATCTCCAATTTCTATGGAAGGATCATAGGAGAAAGACCTCATATAACCAGTGGTACTTTCAACTACTGGGAAAGCAACAGCTATATCTAAATTCATCTGCTGGTCCATTCCATCCCTAACATCTGATGCAGACTTGGCCTCCATATCTGAAAACTGACTCCTTTGTTTTATCAACTCATAGGATATATTGCATGGCATACAAAAAACATCAGTCAAACAGGGTGTCTCAGGGATGTTCATCAGCTCGTCTTGGCTGCCTTTAGCAAGTTGCTCGTCAATTTTAGTTTCCATCTCCTTCTGAGCTATCTCCTGCGGTGCAGTATCTCTTTTCTGTATCATATTCTCCTCCAATATCATCTTCTCTTCTGGGGGCATTAGCATTTCTTCTTCCTGGTCACCCAAAGATTCTGCTAATTCATGCCCTAATCCAGAGTCATGGCACATGGCAGCCCGAGTGTTCTGTCCAAGGAAATTTGCAGGCAGAAGGTCAACATTGGTCAGTGGATTTGAGTGGATACAAACTCTCTGACCTTTTCGTTTGTTTATCGGTATCCACTGACAGCACATAAAATGTTCTTCTTCCCTGTTATCCAGGAGGTCCCTCAAAGCTATTCCCACATCACAGACACTCTGTGCTTTCTGCACAGCTTCGAGGGTCAAGGACAGCCTATTGGGGCATTTATCTGGGACTTTTAATTTGGACAGAGTCTGCATTAAAGCAGTTTCTGATTCTTTTGATACATATGTTCCAACATTGCTAACCAATGTCATGGTTAGAACAAGGGCCTCCTCTGCACAATTGGAGATATTGTCCAAGTCAGTAGAAAAGTGTTCACTCACAAGCATTACAGATTCTGCTGTACCACAAAGCAATTTAACAAGGTAGTCAAGCCTATTCTGCACAAAAGTTTGATCTATTTTTCTTGGAGTAAGATGGACAGCCTTTTGAATGAACATTATTGGTTTTGGGAATGTGGCCTCAATAAAATCCATTAAATGCAAATAACTAGCTGGTACAAAAAAAAGGCATCTGGCAGCTCTGAAGAGTTTGTTTGCATTTCTTTATGTGCCTTGGAGATGAGAAAGAAGGCAAGGGTTGTATAAAACTCCATCCACATCAGGAGGAATCTGGGGTCTGGTAGGACTCTAAGTTCCTTATTCTGGATCAAAGCAACAAATTTGGTAAACTTGATTAGAGCTTCATGTGGATCTGCTGTCTTTGTCAGGTGAAAGTAACTGTCAGAGAATCTGCGAGCCAGGGACTGTACAATACACTTTTGACCTCCTTTCTTGTTCATATCTTTGAAATCTGTCATCAAGGCAAAACTGTTCCACTTTCGATGAACATTGAATCTATTTTGCTCTTGGCTGAGGGCATTTTCAAAATCTGCCAGTTTCATGTCAAAATTAAATTTAATTTGGAATAAATGGCTACAA
This sequence comes from Margaritifera margaritifera, assembly GCA_029931535.1. Classification (NCBI taxonomy): domain Eukaryota; kingdom Metazoa; phylum Mollusca; class Bivalvia; order Unionida; family Margaritiferidae; genus Margaritifera; species Margaritifera margaritifera. The sequence goes on along the minus strand of JAQPZY010001637.1, from coordinate 2,663,664 downwards.
AACTCAATCACCAAAAATGCATCTGCAGGTTTGGCAGCAGCTGTTTCAAACTTTATGTCCCCAGCAGTGGCTTTTTTCCATTTTTCCTCCATGAAAGCCTGCATGTATTCCTTCACAGGAGTGTCCATGTTTCTGAGGACTTCACTTTGGTATCTCTTGGACAGAAAACGGGGATATCGACTCCTAGGTGGCAAATCATCAAGAATCATCTGACAGGAGGTGAATTTGGAGACATTATCTCCCAGATAAGTGGTCACTTGATAACTTTGAAAGTACTTCACATGTTCATCCAGACTTGATAGGCATAACCCTATTAATGTTTTTGCTCCAAACTCTATGTTCCTTTGCAATTCAATGAATAATCTGTCGGTTTCTATCAATGCATGAAATGTCCCTCTGTTATGGGGACAATGAAGCCTTGGGCATCTTTCCTCCTGTTTCTCCATATTTGGGCATGGATGACCGATTTGATAATAGAAGCATTGCTGAACTTCATACCTTATCCTTAATACCCCTTCTATGGCAACCTCAAGCCAACGTTTTGCTCTGTTTAAGAGATAAAGAGCAATTCTTTCATTGGCTGCTTTCTTGTTAATCTCAATCTCTACCTTCTTTTGTTGAGATGAAAGCAAGTCCCTGATCATGTTTTTACATCTTGGTTTCTGTTTTGGGTAGCAAGTTACACAGTCAGGCTTTGAGTCAAAGAGGCCATAAAAACGGTCATATTTTGAAAGTTCTTCATCTGTTGCACTCTTCTGGCAGCATAAAATCTGAACTAATTTGAAAAGGTGATCAAATCCTTGAACAAGATATTTAAGGTTGTCTTTGGTTATCAATGTATTATGTGTAACAAGCCACTCCACACATTCCAGTGTACCTGGCAGATTCAAATAGGGTTTTGATTCACAAAATAAATTCCAAGCATGTCTAAAATAGATACCACTTTGTTTAATGTCTGATTTGCTGCTAGCTAGATATGTTAATTGAAGGCTTGCCTCTGCAGAACCATCTGCATTTTTGCAACCTATAAATAGCTCCTTGGTTTCCTTCACTCTCTTCTGCAGCTCCTCAGTGGAGGGACGTCTTTCCATCTGCTGAGACATGAGAATCCAGGAACACACTAACAGCGTCTGGGCTAAGGCATTTTCATGCAGTGTCCTTCTGCCAGTTGACTCAGCTTCCTTGATCTTCCCATGAATCAACAGGAGGTTAGTTGCTTCTTCTGCTTTACCTGTAACAAAAGCAAAGTATTACTTGATCTAAAATACATTTCCTATCATTCATCACATACCTGATCATATACACAACTCAGAAATAGTTGGTTGCTTGGTTTTTAATGGCACTTTCAACACATCATTGGCTATGTCATGCTGGAGTAATCTCTAACTAAGTGCCTTTTTCAAAGATACACCAAGGAAGCCACAAAATCAGTGGAAACAAAAATATTAACTAAGAAGTCATGATGAAACTTGATCTTGTTGGCATTTTGGGCTTCGAGGACTTGCAATACAAAGTTGCACTTGTAGCAAATGTTATATGCATGATCTGTATTTCTTCCACATAATTTTCTAACACGGATAAAATTAAGCATCATCTATCATATATACTCACTTACAAGTCGAGATTTTGCACTGAAAATATGACTGCTGCTCAGAAGAGGTGCACTTTTAAGCATGATATTCAAAAGGTTAAATCAATATATGGTTAGTGCTGAAAATACTAGCTGTTTCAAGTATGCGCAAAATAGAGTGAACTAAGGTATTTTTATTTTGATGCCCCTATTCCCATCAAAAATGATTGTATGGAATTTGTCTATCCATTTCATTTACTGATTACACAATATTTGTATCTAGATTTGGATGGATTTAATAATTAGAAAGTACTAGTTAAGTATTGCTCAATGCAGTATTGTTTACCATGGGTGTTACTAGCAAGATTATTGCTTTCAATTTTGTGTAAGCACACACAACTTGTATTTATAGTATATTTATACATGTATTGTGCAAATAAACCTGAAACTACATGCTTTGTTTGCTATAAGCACTGTTTAATGCAACGAAAGTTTTGATTTGATTTGTGTTTGCCTCTTTTGTAACTCGTCTCTATTTTGTAAGTGACATTTCCCGAGTTACCTGCCAGTGCACATTGGACCTAAAGCCCTATCTGATAAAAGCAGCACTCACTTTGTTTCCACAGTTTTAAAAAACTCTGATCAAGCTACAGATCTGTTATAATGTTCAGTACTGCACTAGAGTCCCATACTCAGCTAATTGTGGGTGCTTGTTTTGTGATCATGCCCTGTGATCATGCCACACACATAAGTTGTGGCTACCTTTAAGGAGATTACAGAAACTGTATTATCCTAGTGTCACTTAATGGAAGCCCAAGCTCACTTTCTATATAAATATGTCCAAAGCTTCTGAACCGTTAGTGTTCTGTTGGTTGCTTTGTCACTTGATATTGTTGCAACTTTCATTAATTGACAAACTTTAATAGTTTCAAAATATGGGGAAAAGGAAATGTAATCGCTATGAATTCTTAGGCTTTGAACCAGATGACATTAAACAGTTACATTTATAGGCTACTGTGAAACACAAATAGTGTAGACTCTACTCTAACTGTTTATATTTAAGATATTTGGAATTAACATAGTGTGAGATACTGTAAATCGGATCATTCTGGACTATCATTTTCTGTGACCTATAATACAGTTCATACATTTCTCAAAACAATGGATTTAAAATGTCAACCATTATGGAACTTTATCAATTTATCTATTCTGCCAGCTAGCTAGTTTCTTTTTCCAAAGTGCAATACTGACTTGCAGACAGCAACACCCCCTACCAACATATCTGATTAGTTGAGAATACTCCTATTTATATGATTGTAAGAAAGAAATTTGCATTCTGCAGACCTAATAAATGAAGGGTAGGGGTGGGTTGCTATTCTTTGTCTTTTGAATCATCCACTAAAAAAAGCACATCCTCTGCTCCCACTGCTTCCACTTGGAACGATATGCTAACACCAACTGCGCCACCAGCATATTGATTGCATGATTGAAGCATGAGTGATACTAAAGGTACTACATGTGTTTTGCTTTTTTGTCTCTAACGGTTCTCCATACGTGTTTGTCAACATTCATCATGTTTAACAACTCAGATCTTACTATTATAGCATACAATATTGCCGACTAAATGCCTACACAAGTGGTATAATACACCATTGCAAAGTATTGCTGTGGTATTGTGCAGTATTTCAGAACTTCCATGACACTTGGTATATAAAGAAAATGTGACAAATGAAAATTAGGCCAGGTTTGCGACACTTTTGTTTGGGTGATAAAATGGATTTCTGTCAGGACTAAATGGCGTAAGGTATGTCATAAACATATTTTGCACCCTGTAATACAAGCCTGTCCTTATGATGGACAAGTATGCCAAAAACAAGTTGAAAAAGGTTATGTTGCTGTGGAAACTGCGAACACAGTCTATTTTATGATCTTGTGCAATGCTACTTGTTTTTTTTAGTGAATTTAAAAGAATACTGGTATCTTATCTGGGTACCAATTAACTCATTGTGATCTTGCACATGAACCTGTCTGGTAGTGAGCTGTTTATATGTTCAAGATTAAACTCTTTCACTGTGGGACGAGGGATAGCGCTACAAATATCCCAGTAAATGTCGCCTAGTTTGAAGTCTCCTCTTAACTCGAGTCTGGTATTTTGTACTTTGGGTTTGAGTAGGTTTTTGAAAGTGAGGTGGAGGGCATCAAAATTAGAATTTGGCTTTCTGTAGTATGATTCTATCAGCAGCTGATCTTTAACTGCGTGCTTTACATGAACCCATTTTATCTCACAATCAGAGGTAAGATCAAAGCATTCTTCATACTCTTAATCTAGTTTGATGAAGATGATAACACCTCCACCACCTTTATTCTATTCACCATCTTCTTCCTATCGTTTGAAATATGTTATACACGTTTTCACTTGGGATATTACTAGGAAGAATCCCAGCATCAAGATGATTCTCATCAAGGTGAGTTTCAGTCCCAATAATTACATCGGGCAACATGCTTGAGATTATGTTACAGAAGTTTGTCTGTTTATTCTTGATACATTGAAAATGCATCACTACTAGGCAGCTGAAGTTGTGGATGCATCATTACTAAGTTCTTTGGTTCCAAAAGGTGATGAGTTAGTTTCAGTGAGTATACAATGACACCTAATGGACATTCACGCTCTGTAAAAATTTTGTTGTGTGAATATTCTGGAAGGGTTTTACTGTGATTTCTGTTAGATGTGGACATGTGGCAACAGGTATTGTAAAAACTGGATAAGCTTGAATTAATAGAGGCACTTTGAGATGAATCAAATAAGGGCAAACATTAAATTACAAAGTACACATCATCCAGATCAATACAATAGCTAAATGGTAAATTCCGCAAACCACATTTTGAATAAATCCAAGTTAAGCTTGTCTTGTGCAGAATGCTAAAGGACCAGGCTTTAACATTGGTATACTTGCTGCAATACTAAATATCACAACCATCGCACTATATGGCTTTAGCATTCCAGCCAACATTCCTTCCACACATACCACGGGTGTTTAACAGGTCCTGGATTTATATTAACATCACCTGCTTTAAGTATAAGAAGGTAAACACTGAGCAAGATTGATGTTGCCCTTTCTATACCTTTTGTCTGATCGTAAACATGCTTCAAATTCCTGGGGACAAGTACCTGGGGAGCATTTCAGATTGTTCTGTGAAAAGTTATTGATATCTTTTACTTGCTCAACTCCATTCTTCATGAGATGGGTGATAAATAAAGCACATAAACACAAACTGTATTGAAAATTCAGAACGACTGATTTTCACATTTCTGTTTGCCTTTTGCTTGCAAACACCAAGCACTTTAAGATGGGTGGGGATAATCCCGGTAGTAAAACATGAAAAAGTCAATGAAATTCATAATCAAAGGCTGGTATTGGTCAAAGTCAACTAATTATTTTATGAGCTATGGAACCAGCCTATGTGTGGTGGTATATTAAATACCATATTTAAAAGAATGAAGGTCACTACCTGGATGAAAATAACTACTGGAAGAAATTTTTCAGAAGTATGGGTAAATTGTATACAATAGTAGGCTTGAATGTAAAACTATTTTCATTTTATTTTTGTGCTGCACGAGTACTATTGGATGTAAATGGAAGATCTCAAAAGTCTGGATTTGTAGAGTGGGCACATACACATACAAGAGAATGTTTTTCAAAAACGAACAATGCAGCATGTCATTGTCATCGTGCTAAATGTTTCCTCTTGATCAGAGTGTTTTGCTGCTCTTACCACACAAGTATAGTAATTTAGTCAAACATTATCATTATGTCTATTGAAATAGCTGTCTCAGCCGTATAGCAACAGACACACCAAGTGGAAAAAGACCCAGATAATGATTGCAATTTTAGGAATAAGTTGCCTGTTGTGCAAAGTTTAGATGTTTTCATCTACATTATCAATGTTTAGTCACAGTGGATGTTAAAAACAGGTTATCTGGGATAGCTTAATTAAATAATATGTAATGCATTTTCTCTGCAGCACTGTTAATAAGACGTCCCTATTAATATATCTATCGTAAATTACAGCGCATAAATGTATGACTCACAATTCTTTTTTTCTTCAGCGTCTAAAAAGGTCTGTTCAAAAACCCTTTAAATGTCTTCAGATGTAAAATTTGACAGCCAGACCATCAAATCATCTGCACCGTCAATAAGTGATTTAGAAGAATCTGCATTTGACGTGGTTGCCATTTTTAAAGCACATTCTAAAACAGTTTTTTAATTGTGTTGAACATGATAGATTATGTAGAAAAAACTTATCGGCTCCTTGTATTCTTCAGAGTGCAACAAGAGTAACATGAATGGCACATATATGCCCACCTAATGTTTAACAGTCCTTTACGTACATACTAATATTTTTGTCATGAAACCATTTTTCATCTTCGAGTCAGAATGACCCCAAAATCAATAGCCTTCTTCCTTACCCTATGTGAACACCATCCACAAAGTTTGGGCCAGGTCTGTGATGCAGAACTACTTTTACTGTATGGAAAACATTTTTCTTCTTTCAGTCACTAACCCTGACCTTTGACCTTTTGACCACAATATCAATACCATTCTTCTTACACCAAGGGCAAGCCATCTAGAAAGATTGGTTGAGGTGTGTCATGTAAAACTAATGGTATTGTGTGGAAACCATTTTAAAATTTCAGTCACAGTGACCTTGACCTTTGACCTTTTGACTTCAAGTCAATAGGGTTCTTTCTTACACCAATTGCAAGCTATCCACAAAGTTTGGTAACCATAGATTCCTGTTATTGTGTGAAAACCATTTTTCTTCTTTCAGAGTGACCTTGAGTTTCAATCATTTCAGATTGAAATCCATAGGGTTCTTCCTTACCCCAAATGCAAGCCATGCACAACGTTTGGTGACAGTAGATGGTGGGGAACTCAAGTTATTGTGCAGAAACCATTTTTGTTCGATCAGACACAGTCACAGTGACCTTGGCCTTTGATCTTATGACCCTGACATTTATAGGGTTCTTCCTTACCCCATATGCAAACTATCCACAAAGATTGGTAACTGTAGATGGTGGAGAACTTGAGTCATTTCACAGAAACTGTTTTCCTTCTTTCAGTCACAGTGACCTTAACCTTTGAGCCTGAAATCGATAGGGTTCTTCCTTACTCGAAGTCCAAGCCATCCACAAAGTTTCATAACTGTTGATAGTGCATAACAAAAGTTATTGTGCGGAAATCAAACTGGTATCAGACAGATGGATGCACATCATAACAACGTATGCTCAACTTTACGGTAGTCATATAAAAAGTGCTTGATGATGTCCAATAAGAGGGAAATTTACTGAATCATTGCAAGTAATGTATTTTCATAGAAAGTCATAATCTGGATATATAATAATGGCTCTTCTCTTTCTCCCTTACATATCAGACTTTTTCAAATCAACTGCATGAGCTAATTCTTTAGATGTACTAGACTAAAGTCGGCAAATTGAAATTGTTTGAAATTTCTGCAAACTCTTTTAGTAGTAAACAATATCTACAACCAAGAAAAATGTGTATACTTAAAACATATCATGCTCTTCATCCTTATTTCTACAAGAAAACATGTCAGATCATTAGAAGAAAAACAAAAATTATTCATATAGTGTCATGATAACATATATCAAATCACCGAGACAAATCATATAAAACTGACAATATGCAAAATTGTGCATTTTTCATGAAACCAATGAAATATAAGCACAAACCAGATGAAGTTTCAATATGAATCTCAAATTTGCATTCATGATTGCCATGTTCAACACCCAGCAGGATATATCAAGCAACTGCTCCTCCAACAGCATGTGATAGGCATCTGCTCTATTACAGGGAAGCTGATTACATTCTTATTAAAACTTACGACATATTATATCCAACATATATTGTCCTATTATACACAAATATCATAATGGTTAATGTAGCTTTCCAATTACTGCTTTAATGTTGTCATTCTTTGAAATGGTCAAAATATTTTACTGATTAAAAGATATTTGCAATGATTTTATTTAAATATGCATGCACATACCTTTTAATAATAATTCTTTTGTCATGAGCGTACAATTAAATTAAATGCATGCTATGTGTACTTTGAGCCATTGTTCCATACTTATAATCTCAATTCTAATTTTATGTACAAGTGTACGTCATCATAGCATGCCCAGAGGTTGAATTTATAAGATGCCATATCTGAAAATGTTGCTCACTACCTAACCTATGTATGTCCTCCTTTTCATGTTTTAGTCAATTTTTGGACAATTCATAAAAAAACATAACCCCACTCTGCCACTGGATTATAAAATTTTCACAACCATTGTCAAAAATGTGTGGGAAAGTGGGAGGGATATGCATGTTCCAATATTTTATACTAGTGATATGCTGGCAAGTACTTGATGCCAACTTGAGAATGATACTTCAAGTAACTGAGCCTTAAATTTGGTACCAATAGCAGCCCTATCTCCTTGTACATGAAATTCTAATGCAATGACCACGTTCTACAATGTGGATGTACTGAAATCATACCATGTATTTCCATGATCTGCACAGCCTCATTCAGGTAATTGTTCTGTTTGAGAAATCCTACTTGATCCTCCCAGTGTGGAAGTCTGTCCAGAGCATCCAGCATTTTCTTTGGGTTGTTTGTCCTGTGGAACATGTCAGCTGCCTTAAAGCTGACTAGCTCCTCGCTAAACTTATCTGATGGCTCATCGGTGATCAAATACTGAGGAATGGGTTCTCTTCTTGACTCATACTCCTTGAATGTAAAAATAAATTTAAATACCTTATAGTTTGGACATTTGAATGGCTTTCAAATTTTGAGAAAATCAGATCTAAAATTATAAAATATTTGTAGCATTTATGATCTTGTTGTAAATGATTTTATTTTAAAGGATCCAATATATCTAGGTATTTTAATCTGGCTTTTCCCAAATTAACAGACACACACCAAAAAAATAAGAGGTCAAATGGGGACTGATACTGCTCACCTGGCATACTTTTGGTCTAAAAGGCAAATATGGTTAAAAGGCAAGCACTAACAGTAACTGGAAGACACACACGTCTGGAAAATTTCCAGCTATTTGGTAGAAATTTATAGTATTTGACATGTTTAACTGTGCTTCTACTTTGATTAACTTCAGCTGGACTAGATGATGCACTGGCATCTTTTGTATGACTGTGAAAGATGTTCATGCTAGGACTCTATTTATCACACCTGTGACGCAGCTTTGGAGAGAAAGCTGTTCCACCCCAGACACAACTTTGGCAGATTATGTCCTAAGAAACATTCATACCAAGTTGATCACAAAATGCTGTTCTGAGGAGAAGATGAAAAATGTTTTCCATGTTTGGTATAGAAGCCACACCACTGCTAATGGAGCCAAGTCAGACATAATTTGATAGAGCATGTCATAAGAAACACCCCTACTGAGTCTGATTGAAATTGGCTCAGCTGTTCTTGAGAAGTCATAAATAGGTTCTCCTCCTGGTTGCTAAGAAAGTAACATTAGTGCCAATGGGGAGCCAACCCAAACTAAATTTGATATAGCATGTCCTAATAAGCATTCCTACCAAGTTTGATCAAAATTGGCTCTGCCATTCTAGAGAAGTCAAAAATGTAGTATTTTTGGTGGTAAAACTAATTTAAATTATGTAATAATCACCTGCTATTACTGCATTGATATATCATTTCCTAGCACCAGTCCCTAGTCCAGGGACATTATTTCCTCCTCCACTGACAAAGCATGAATTTCACACTGTCTCCTTGCCAATGCTAGAGAAACGAGGAAGACTGTTTTAAGGGTAAGGTAAGGAAGCTATACTCAGAGGTTCATAAGGAGGTTCAGATAACAGCCAAAGAACATACAAGAAGTTCCACCTCAGCATTAATGAGCAAGAGGCTGGCATCTGCAGCTCAAAGTATCTGATCAGTTCTGAAAAATGTGGGTCAAACCTTTTAGTAGAGCTCATAGGGAACTTAATATTATTAGAGAGAAAGAGGAGAAAAACTGCAGCTGCAGTTAAAGGGGAGCAGATAGGATCAATGCATTTCCAACTGCACCAATTACAGAAAACTTTCCACTTGGCATCATAAACCTTGGAAGTCGATTGGTGTCTAGCATGAGAGGTGCATTAGACATCCTTGCTTGAAAATTTGATATGAACCAGCCATGAATGTAGGAATTAATAAGCGATGTGCATTAGTGACCCTCTGTGCTGCAACAGCTGATCCCTCCTTAATGGTAGTTCCCTGGGATCATCGACCAAGAGGTCAAGCTGATTGTTGAATCATGATCATTGTGGCCATAGGGGAGTTATCAGAATAAACCATGATCTCGAAGTATTGAGTTTGTCAAGAACCTGAGGTATTATTCTGAAAGGTGGGAAGGATTAGGCATACAAGGAATTCCACCTCAGTATGAAGGCATCCATCACCCATGCCCTTTGGTGTGGCACTGGAGAGACATAAAGAGGGAGGTTGTTGTTCAGTCTCGTTGTGAAAAAGTCTACCATAGCCTTCCCTACAGAAGAAAACATGTCTCTGCTATGCACTGGTGGAGAGAGCATTCCACGAGGGCTGGTTGGCCTTGTCTGGATGAGCCATTCAGAATATTTCTCATGCCCAGAATGTTGCAGACTCTGAGAGTGATCTCCTCTGAAGCTGTCCAACGGAGGAGGTTTTAGACTTCCAATCAGAGAGAAGGAGCATACATCTGAAGTACACTTTCACTGACATGTTGTCTGTAGCAACCATGACATAGTGATGTCTTATGTGGTTGACATATCCTTGAAGTGTTAGAAAAATAGCCCTCATTTCTAGATTGTTGTTGTGAATGGAAGATTCTTCCCAAGACTATAGGTTATCCTGGATTACTCCATCAGGCTCTATGTGATCACCTCCCCCCCCCCCCATCCAGCCTGAATCTGAGGCATTGGTGTAAAGGAAGGAGTGAGGTTCTGGTGCATAAATCTGAACTCTGGTCAGAAACTTGTCCTGATTTTTACACCAACTCAGATGGTGATGAAACTGGGATCTTAAGGAAATACGAGTGGACAGGGGGTCCTTGTGAAGTCTCCAGAGGGGTTACATATGAAGCCTTCCCAGGGGAGCAAAGTCCACTGCCACATTCTGAGTACCCAGGAGAGAAAGGTAGAGACAAGCAGACAACAAAGTCTTTTTGTACAGTCCTGCTAAGAGAGCATATCTTTGTGTGATTCTGTCAGGAGAAACATGGACTATTCCTATATGGGCGAGAAAATTCACCCCATGTAAACGAAATTCTAAGGATCAGATCTGACTTCTGACAGATCCCTCAGAAGGGCATATATGAGGACTTTGTGCATCAACGCGTCACAAAAGAAGTACTGGTGGATGGGAACACATAAGGACTTTAAATGAGCTGCTATTACACCCATCAGCCTAGTGAAGGCTCTGAATGCGGAAGCTAGAATGAAAGGATGGGCACGAAATTGGAAGATCTCCTGTCCCAGACAAAACTTCAATAGTTTCCACTGCACTGGAAAAATGAGTAATGTGAAGAACAGCTCTGGTAGAAAAAAATGGGGGTCATTGAAAGAGGTGAAGAGTCCCAGAAGTGAAGCTTGTAACCCTCCCTTACTGTGGAAAGGACCAACACATCATCCAAGAGGTCCAACCAAGCCTCTGAAAAATGGTTTAATAATGCACCTACTGGGGTTCTGGAAAGAGGCAGACTTGGCAGAAGAGCATTTGACTCCCTAGGGGTGATTACCTTACTCCTTAGGGAAGGGAGAGGGGTCCATAGACTTCCTTCCTTGCTCCTCTGGTGACCTCATCATGATAAAGACAAGTCTGAAAGGAGTTTTAAACTGCATTGATTTTGGTTCTGATGGTTGCCATGTTAAAATGTTTAGAAGGGTTAGCCATAGACCTTTCAGGATGGAGGCCTTTCTTTGCTGGTTTAGCTGGGCCTGGTACTGCAAACAGGGACCAGTGTTGCTGATCCTTCAAATCTTGTGACGCCACTGTAGGAATTAGCCCTCTGAATAACATCTCTGCACCAAGAGGCATGGCCTGCAAAAGACTTTTGTTGCGTTCCAGCAAAAAGAGGGGTGGCCTGCAAACAGCCTTTGCTGGTTTCCAGCAAGACCTTTGATGACCATTGCTGGTTGAAGGAGCGAGTGGTACCATTTTCATTTGGGATCAACGAGACATCATATCAAGTTTGCTTTGTGAAAACACCATGTCAACATTACTTTCTGTTCAGGATAAGTAGCGATAACAACATTTTCAAGATGACTGATGTGGTAGCCATATTGGAAATCAGATTGGTACCATTTTCATTTAGGACCAACTAGACATCATAATTCTTGTAGTCAAAACCCAATGTTGATATGACCATCCATTCAGGAGTAGCAATAATATGATTTTCAAGATGGCTGCTATGGCCACCATATTAGATTGTGGGTGGCACCATTTCCAATTAGGACCAACTAGTCATCATAAGAAGTCTTTTAGTGAAAACCCCATGCTAATATCTTTCCGTTCAGGAGGAGTAGCAATAACAAGATTTTTAAGATGGCTCATATGACAGCCATACTGGACTTCAGATGGGCACCATTTTCATTTTGGACCAACCAGACATCATAAGAAGTCTTTTAGTGAAAATCACATGTTGATGTGACAATCCACTCAGGTAGAGTAGTGAAAACAAGATTTGTAAGATGGCTGCTGTGGTGGCCATATTGGACATTATATCAGCATCATTTTCATTTCGGACCAACTAAACATCATAAGAGGTCTTTTAGTGAAAACCCCATGTTGATATGACTATCTATTCAGAAGGAGTACCGATAACAAGATTTTCAAGATGGCTGCTGTGGTGGCCATGTTGACTGTGCGAGCAACACTATTTTCATTTGAGACCAAGTAGACATCATAAGTAGTATTTTGGTAAATACGACTTCCTGTCAGGAGGAACAGCGGTGACAAGATTTTCTACAGGTCTGCCTTGGCAGCCATATTGGACATCAGATCGGTGTTGTGTTCATTAAGGACAAAATAGAAATCATTAGGTGCAAACCCCATGTTGATATGACTATCCATTCAGGAGAAGCAGCAATAACAAGATGGTGTTCCAAGCAGGAATTCCAAGCAGCACCATTTTCATTTAGAACCAACTAGACCATGGGATAAATGTGTGTGTAAAGTTTCATGGCAGTCCTCCAAGTAGTTTAGGAGGAGTAGCGATAGCAAACTTGTGCTAACAGATGGCTGAACAACTGACAACAGGCCATCACATAACCTCTCCTGGTCCATGACCAGTAGAGCTAAAAAAAATGAAGTTAAGTGCTGTTATTCCAACTACTTGTGGGCATGCCTAATTTTCCCTTATTGCTTTTTATCAACAACAAAGGACTCTTTTCATCTTAAGCAGGTTTAAGTGATGATGCATAATGTGTTAAGTGCCTCTGTCTAGATGACAGTAGTGGCAAGTGTGTAATATCTTAACCATGAGTGCTTTTATGCTTCTGGAGTGTGCAGGCGTGATTCATTTTCAGTTGGTATATGAATGCCCTACTACTGTGCAATCTGCAGAATATAAAACAGAAAATGTATTTACTTTCACCATACAGCTTTACAATGAGCTGTGAAATAAAGTCGAAATTTCTTTTGTAGGGTGAGAGAAGTTAAACCTTCAACAGCCAAAATTCTAAAGAGAAAGATTTATGTCTGAGAGAAGCTGCTGCAAAAGTGTCAGAAACAAAACAATTGGTTTAGACGTATGGCTGCGGACATGGGCACAACAGAGGCACAAATACAGCTTTGTTCAGAAGGCATTAAAACCCTAACTAATTTAGTAAACACCATAATGATAGAGGACAAATACTGATGAGACCTTTCGACCGCTTGTGGATGAATGTTGTCTGACTCTTACACCTCGCCTTGCGTTTTTTGCAAAACCAGACCAAGCATGAAGCTGGCAACAGTGCCATCGATGTCTGCAAGGCATCTTGAAAGGATTTTATTGAGCAAAATAGCTACTAAGTAAGGTAAGTCAGTTTTTCTTAACATTTGAGAGCCAGGGATGGTCCCCTATCCAACCATGAAGGTAGCTTTTTGCCACCTTTCTAATGATTATAGTGCAATCCACTAACCGAAAACTGCAAATGTAAGTATCTTCCCATATTATGCACATATGTCTGAGTTAATATGCCCTAGATAGATATTAAGCCTTTCTATTAATTTAAAAAAAATAGTAATCCTATTACATTCACACAGCATTTTGCTAAGTACTATATATACATACATATATAAAAAAATCTACTACAATCGCAGTACAATGAGTCAAGACACTGAACTACTCACTGGAGGCTTGTAAAATCATTGAAAAACAGACCTCTGATGAAACAAACTATCTCATGGACAATATAGGTGGTACTGACCTTGCTGACTATGTACCACGGGTCAAGCATGTCTGTGCGTATGGACTAGAAACTATGATTTGTGCAATGATTGCACCAAAATCCAACACTGATGCAGCTCTAGCATACCCGCACAGTCTAAAACTGTGGACAACCAAGGCCGATTATGAAATAGCTAACACTCCAAGGTGCTTATCAAACCTCAACCTTACAGCATGCCGAAATGCTTAATGAACCATTTGAGGAGTCTACCAAAGCATACAAAAAGCTTACCAAAGAACTAGAAGTACTTACTGAAAAACTCTAAGTCCTAGTAATCTAAAGCATTCATAGCAAGATTTCAGATACTACTCTTCTTTGTTAAAGTGACAAAAAAAGTAAAACCCAATAAAAAGAATATCACTCCGGATGGTGATGAAAATGAGCGGCCCCTGTGTAGTATTGTTTTTCTGTATTGCCACATGCAAACGATATATTTGTGCTGCACTTGTGTTAGTGATTTGGCTGTTGAGACAAAAACATGCTGTGTGGCCCCAAACAGTCCCACATCCATCACACACCAAATGAATCGCAGGTCTAGGGATAATGCCCTACCAAATAAACATAAACATGTAGTACAATATAAAAGATAAAAGGCACTGATGTTAAACTTCCATAAAAGATATATTATTTATAAAGATAAAGGTAACATATTATAAAACCCTTAAAATATAGGGTCAACATTTTTTATATAAGCCACATTCCCTCAAAGAGTCCAAGATTTTCTACGGTGGTACGTCATCATAAAGCTCCTGAATAGAATTCACATGAAAAACTTCACAGCGTAGATGTTGATGCACTTGACAAGAATGTGTGCCACCGTCAATGGACACTGGCAAGGTATGCACACTGGCCAAGGTTCACCCTTATGAAGGTACACATAAGTCAATTAGGTGTGTCCTATATGTGAGATGTACAATACCACCTCATCTTTGCCATGATGGGTTTGATGTCCTGAAGCTTGCTCGAGAAGTTTAGATTCCACATATTCTGCCAGGTATATAGAACATGCTGATTTATACAATACTTTAAATCACTCTGTGGAATCTTCTATTTAGAAATGAGTGAATTTAGGGCAGCTTTGGCTGCTTTATCTCTATGCCCTATCATTACCCTTGATACCAATGCGACTAGGCTGCCAACAGTACAAAATACTTTTTTTCTACATTGTATGAATAAATAAAGTTTTTGCAAGATCTGGGATATTAACGGGTTGTCAAATGTTAAGATTTTCCTGGCTTTCAGCATGGAGAAGGAATCTGAAATGATGATGAAATTTATTTCTGTAATACTTTTCAACGTAGATCAGAGATTAAAGTATGGCTGTAATTTTGCAAAAAGGGTACAACGAAATTGGGGTGAACCATATATCAAAATCTGAAATGATACTTTATGTAAAACTAGAAATGTGTTCATGAACCAGATTCCTCATCTCAGGACCTGAAATGACCTGAACACAAAACTCACCTAAGGTATGATGAACCAGCATATGGATGGACAAAGCTAAAACTATATGCCCCTACCACTGTCATGATGGTGGTTGTTTTAAACTATTTATTTGATGTTAGTACAATCTTTTACTTTTTGTAACACTTTTGATAGTGTTTCTAACAGCTTAATTGTTCTAGGAAGTACCATTTTTTGTTGTTATTGCTTTTCAATGTACCCCGTGTCCAAGGTTTTAATTGCTGCAGTGAGTGTGATGAAGCAATTTCTACAGACATGTTGATTTCATGTGTATCTGCAACAAAGTCTGAAATTTCACTGAGTAAGTCAACTCATGCATTAAATGTAAAAGCTAATTCACAACACATGCTCATTTCATGACTGGGCAATTTCAAAAGACTTATGATACCTGAAAGCTGGATAAATCTTGAAAATGCTCAGGACTGGTATAATCATTACAATAATGAAACTAACAAAACTTGAGAAATAAAGCTCCTTCATAAACCTTAAAAACAATGGTAGTTTCTCGATAAATTTCCTTCTTAAAAAGAACATAAATAGAAGCAGTCATTGGTTATCTTTCAATTATATTTATGAATTACCTCTCTCTTCATTTTGTATCTATGTAGCGTGTCTATGGCCATGTCATAATATTTATTCTCATATAGAACTTCCACTGCACGGTTGAAATTCCCCATAAGCTCATAGCATCTGCTACTGTCCAATGGGCGCTTTAGTCGACGGTAGAGCCCTGCCGCTTCCTCAAACTGAAATGTCATAACCAAATAAAATTCAGAATATCTCACAGATTCTCTTTCTCAAACGAGAAATGTATCCAGAGCATACAGATGATCCCATCAATATGGTGCAACTGAAGATATATTTGCTAAAGATAAAAACTCAATTTTCTTAGTATAACATACATAGCTGAAAATACTCAAACATTACCTCATATTCTGTGGAGGAAGCTGCCTCGCTCTATTCATCACAAAATCACAAATAGCTTTTGAAGGACTACATGGATCGAAATCCAATTTTGGCATGGGATAGTGTTACAAACCAGATAAAATTTCATGTTCAGTCATCAGCTTCTGCCAACTGATTTGATAATTTATACATAATCAATTATGCCCCACTTTTTTGTGAAAAGCAGGGGACATATTCATACCTGCCAGATCATGATGTCTTACATGATCAACAAAATTGTATACTCCTAAACTTCTAGACACAGGCGTATGTGACTTTCTAAAAATGCAATTTCCAGTAAATCTTATTAAAAAAGAGAGACCTTTCTTGACACCTCAATATATATGCCCATAACCTGTAGCATGTATAAACAGTAAACAAGCATGATTCGCACAGCGTCACTCTTAATGCTATCACTCCTGGGCAGTTTATATGTTTAATTGTCATAGGGACAATTATATACAACGGCAGTTAATTAGATTGGTGTGCAGTTGTCTCTTAGAGACTCTCTAGCCTTTCGAAATGCTGGATAATACTCATCTGCTTTGTTGTTGAGTGCAGGGGTCAAAGTAAGACTAGTTAGTTTTTTCGAGGTTTCAGAAAGCATGGTGTTCCACAAGGATACAAGTTCAGGGCAATTTGTAAATCTTGGGTGCAAGTTGATCTCTAGACCTCTCGCTATTTTCCCTCTTGGGCTGCACTGTTGAAGATAGTCAGCTACTTTTTTGCAGTTTGTCAAACTTTAGAAAAGGGGGATTAAGTGGTTTGGGAGTACCAGAGATGCTTGATTTGTTGGCGTTCTGAAACCAGGTCACCAAGTTTTCTCTTTTTGTTGGTGTTAGTATCTCTTCTAATCATGGTGGATGTGGAAGAGCTTGATAGAAAAATGTAGGAAGATGTAGGAAAATGTAGGTGGAAAACAATACCTTTTGCACTAGAAGAGAGACACAAAGACAAGAAAAGACCCCATGGATGAAAGGCCCTTTAATCCCCACATATATGCAATGCCAAAGAAGTCAGAAAATGTCCAGTAAACCTACTTTTGTTTTACATCCACAAAAGACCCTTGGCAATGTGTCATCCCGACTACCTGTTCCACCTCCTGACATTCAATCTAGAAAGCAACATCCAATTTTTGGTACAAATCTCTGCCCCTGGGGGTACCCATACATGTGATTCTACCAGAGGTAGGCCAAAAATACTGTTTTAAAGGCCGTCTACTTCACATACCGTTTAGCAGTTAAAATCTACCACTTTTGAAAATTAATAGATTTAAAAAAAAAAAAAAATACCCAAACAATGTATTTTGACACGTTCTGTCAACACATTTGAGAAACCAGCCAGAACCAGTCTACTGGGGACTGGAAATGTTCCACCTGTACAATGACAGGTGCGATGATGCATTGCAGAGAAATAGGGTAAGAATTGTTAAAGATCAGCAACATGTATACACAGCAAGCTGCTAATTGATTACCTTATTGTTGGAATTTGAAGAGTTTAAGGCCAAATGCAGGATGTTTTTTGAGGTGTTATAAGTAATAAAGGGATCAAAGGTGGCCCATAATGTCTTTTGAGCCTTTGATGAAAATTGGCCGACCCTTGGTGGAGGGGAGATAAAATGAAGACATTAAAAAAAATTATTTTGGCAGACACACTAAAGTAAGTATTTTGATTTTTGTCCTGTTTAATTGTTATTATATTGTTTCCGATATTTTAAGAGGACAGCTCTTATATTTGTTGTTCAATAATAAACATGTGCTTTCTCCCAATGCTAAGAAACCACCAGCTAAGAAATATTATAAGTTCAACAGTGCTTGGATATCAGTGTTTAAGTGTGTGCAGGTGAGCAGCAAAGGTCCAGTGTTTGCATCGTGTGTTTCAAAGGTATGCATCTTTTGTATTTCATAAACTATCTGAAGTTTTCATGCACATACATTTAGTTCAAGCCCTAGATAAAATATATCAGTTCAAAATATATTACAAGATAATTAATTTCAAAGTTTGGATAAATTATTCATAAAAGCGTAAATACACTATATATTTTTTTTTCATTTTTATTTCAAGTCTAAGTCAATCTTTATATTTTTTTTTATTTGCAGTGTGAAACTTGCCAACAGATTTTTGGATCTGAGCCATGAAGAGAAAGAAGCCCTTGAGGATGAGACTCAGGAGTACATCTTAAGTCCAAGTTAGAAACTTCCTCCTCGGGGTCAACATAACTTGGAGGAGCATTGGAGAGCAGTCAGCAACCTTACAAACCCAACAACAGGAAAACTGAAGTTAGAACTTCTTTGCAGGCTGAGTGTGGTTGTCCTGTCATTACAACATTCTAATGCTGATACAGAGAGGACATTCTCCATTCTTCACAAAATGCAAAGTGATTCAAAGGGAAATCTGGACCAGAAAACTACTGAAAGCATGTTAAGCGTGAAGCTTAATAATCACAATGAATGTCATCAGGGGTTACTAGACAGTATTCTTGCGAAGGAAACTACAAATGCTATTGGCTTTTATAAAAGAAAAATCTTTGTGAACTATCAGATAAACAACTCTTCTTTTTTAATTATTTGACTGTATATTGACTCATAATAAGTAATTATTATTGTAGCATTTTCCATCAGAATCCAAATCTGATTCATGTTCAAACTTGCCATTTTATTATAGTATGAAGAGAAAACATATTATGGCACAATAAAGCACTTGTTTTGTTTTCCATCCCCTTGAAACGTAAAATTTATGCTGATAAAAAAAATCTACTGGTTTAGAGGCCAATCTTCTGATAAAAATTTGTAAATCTACTGGTTTGAAATCCTAGTTCTGTCACATGTATGGGTACCTTCGCTCAGAGAATTGATGAAAAATATGGCAGCATAGGACAGGAAGAAAGACTAGCAATTCTGGATGGAAAACAACCATCTGGAGGTTATGAGAGGGCTCCATCGATGCATGTGATATTGTGCAACTGACGGGTCACAAAAATATACCAACAATAAATCAGCATAGTAATGTATCTATCAAAAAACAAGAACAGATGTTTGACATACTGGTGTCTGGAAGTAATGTTGTGGCAACTGTCAGTATGATAGAGGAAGTAGAATTTGATATGAATGATACACTGGATGAAATTCTTGCCACCATTGAAACTGTGAAGATGTCAGACGGTAAACACCTGGTAAAGAAAATCATGCACCTACAGATTTCAAAGCAAAGCATAAACAATCACTAGATCTCGCAAATATTTTTTGCTGGGGAAACCCTATCCAGTTGCACATTTAATATAACTCTTCATGGACGGTAGTATCTTTCCAGGTGAGGAATTTAGTGTATTCATATTCTACGCTTACTGCAACTTTCTACCTCAACAGTAAAAAGTCTTTCTTTTTTTTTAGTTCTTGCATTGAGATAAGAAACTTTTCTAGTATTTAAAAAAATTAAATTAAAATGTATAGCACGTGTTTTGTCCTTGTTAATAATTCATAATAAAAACAAATGAAGACATTCTGAAAAGTAGTTCGGGTGTATAATATAAAGATCATTATACAGTGACCTGCACAACATGGATTTCCATTGTACTTGTCCATGTTGTGTTGTAAAATCAGTACTGAACTCGATGACAATGACATCTCGTCCAATACAGGTTTTTCAGCAGTTTTCCATGGTCAATGAGTTTTAAAGACAGAAACTATGTGCATTTTTTATTTAATGTCTGTGTGGATGTGATTATGTGAGTGTGAGTATATATGTGTGTGTGTGTGTGTGGTGATGATATATGACAATGCTAAATCTACCAACTATTTTTTGTTTGCAAGTGTATTAAATGCTTGAAAGAAAACTTATTTTATTTTATTTAAATTTGAATTTCCAATCGTTTTCTATAGGCTTATATAAGTAGATAACTTATTCTCAATTGTACAGTGTCGCTTATTATGCCCCTCCCCTGAAGCACAAAACCTACCTTTTGTGTCTCAAAACCCCACTGTCTGGAAGGTCCCCACTGTCTGGAAGGTTTTCAGATAGGGGTTGTGTCTTCAAGGTCATCAGAGATGCTGCCAGGATTTTATCTGAAGGGGGGAGCTCCCCCCCTTGTCACTAAGATAAGGGGGGGGGGAGGGAGTAGAAAGAAAATGAGGGGGAGGAGGAAATGGCCATAGTTCAATCTTTACCTAACACATAAATATCCGTCTCCTTCTTTTTTCCTGCTCTATTGAAATCAAACTCCTCAAAAGATGTTTCCTCTAGTTGTATAAGCATTCATCTGTTGATCATTTCTGCGCTTAATTTGTTCCTTATCTGTGTATGAATATTGGTCTGTGCTGAGAACCCCCTTTCACATATGCATAGCTAGCTAAGCCTGCTGGAACAAATTGGAAAACTGTTCTTTATGGTTGTCATGTACAATTTTCAACAGCTCATAGGTATTGTCTCTTGGATATCTCTGCTCCAAAAAAATATTTTAATTTTTTCACTAACAAGAGCTCTGCCAAAGTTTCACTTTTTTTAATCAGTGCTTTGCTAACTACTATGCCATATTTCTTAACTGTTCCACAATATTGTATTAGGGTTTTAAGTCCATCAATGCCATAGTCAGCTTGTTCAGACAGAGGTATTTTGATCAAAATAAATATCCTTACTTTTTAATTTCTTTTTAGATTCTTATTTATTCAAAATTTATCTTAACCCTTAGAGTGTTATATAGTTTTGTAGCACAAGATCCCTCAAGGCAGAATTGTTTGAGAAAAGAAATGAAAATTGCCTGTATTTTAATTAGGCTTAGATTTCTACCTTATTGACATTTAATTTAGAAATACCGCTTAATAGGACGTTGACTGGCATGCCGTCTGTTTTTGTCCATCCAGCATGTACATTGAACTAGTATTCAACATCATTTTCGGGTTCAAAATTACTCACTCGTATTTCCAGTAACACTTTCCGGGCTCCATTAATCTAATATACTTCCAAACTTGAAAAATCATTGTCATCATCGCTATCATCGGCCAGTATTTGCCAAATGAAATCGTCATCTGAAGATGAACAATGTTGTGAGTCAGCCATTTTGGATTTTCTAGGAGCCCTTACTTGAAACAAGCATTTGTAAAACTTCCTGCATTAATCCAATATTCAACCTCGACAATGCTTGTTCCAGGGCCCAAATGAGCCAATCAAATTTAGTTTAACAGCTGTTCTTTTCAAGCCGAAGTAGTCAGATGTGCAAACAGTTGGTTACTGGAAAATAGACAGATAACGAGACAAGGGCTATGAGACCCCACTGGCTGCGCGACTTATGCCGCGAGAAGCACTTTAAGGGTTAACAGTTAAATAAAAATTGTTTACTGCGCAGAGTACATTTTTATATGCATGACTTTAAACTAATTTGCAGGAGTTCTCGCGCATCACTACTTTCCAAGTGCGCGAATTCGTACAAATTTTGTGCAATTCGTGCACTCGCACGCCCTGGCAGCATCTCTGTGGTCATGGACATAGGTAAATATTTCAAGTTTTTCATGACATTGTCCTTTCTAAGTCATCTGAGATCATGAGATGAAACTTGGTATATGCATACATTTTCATTAGCAGGTGTGTTGCATACCACATTAGGGGTCCTATCTTCAAGATCAACGGTCAATATTGTAAGAATTCCTTTATACTTGCCTTTTCCTTCTATGGCATTCCTTTCCATTCTATAACACTTGAGTCCTATGAGATTAGGTGATGCAACTTGTTATTTGTCATGTACCACATTTTGGCATCCTATCTTCAAGGTCAAGGTCAAAGGCCTATATTTTAGGTTTCAGTACCATTTTCCCTTCCCTCTATAACTTATGAGCCATTTTAGATAAATAAATTAAATATGGTACACTTGTATATTGGCGCTAGAAAATGTGGTGCATTCCACATCTGGGGTTCTATTAATGTCAAGGTCACAGTCACATATTTGATTGGTGCTGTTGTTTCTGCTTTATATCTTAAAACCTGTTCGAAGTTGAATCTCCATGATTAAGGTCACTCAGCAATTTCTTCACCTTTTCTTCACTTTTACACGCATGGTCATTGAGCTAGAGGCATGAAACTTGCTTACTTTCCATGTTCACCAAGTCTACAGCTGTCACAAGGGTCACAGCCCAATTTCATCATTGTAAACCTTACAGTAGGCAGGGGAAAACATTTCACTGAATTTGATTGTCTGTTCATATGATATTTTGCTTAAATTAGGACTATCTTTCAAATAATCTTAAATGTGAAATAGCAGCAATGGTACTGAACTGAATTCGGACTACAATTGATCACAGAAATCTTGATTGATTACATGGTCATTTTTCTGAAGGTAACCAATGTTTGATCAAATCAATTAATAAGACAGCACTAGTGTGAAACTTTATAGTAAAAATGTGTACTGGGGTAGGTCAACTATTGCCGTCAACATCTGACATAAATATAGCCCCTGTTTGACTTAAAAGTTTGTTCTTTCATCAAAAATTTCATTTTCTGCTCACAAACTTTCAAAAAGGATTGTGAATTGAAACCAAAATTTGGCATCAAGTTTCATGTTACAAAGATCTAAATCTGATTTGATTTTCTCTTATTTCCCACAAAATCTAACTGAGTTACAACCCCTCGTTGAATTTCATCCTAACATCTTGCTTTTCTTATTGTGGCTTTTATAACTTATGAAGTACCTTATAGATTGAAACCAAATTCAGTATACTGCTTTCTATTGAGAAAATGCAATTTTCATATAATTCCACCAAATTTGACTAAGGTATGACCCCTGTTTTACTTGGACATTTGCCCTTGCATCATGAATTCAGTTTCCACTCAATAACCTGAAGTCTTGATTGATAGAAACCAGATTTGGTATGGGCTTTCTATTATGAGGATCTAAGTCAGGTTTGATTATCACCTACTTACATTACAAATCTGAGTTACAATCCTCATCTGACCTAGAAGGACCCTTGTGAATCAAAATTAATTTAGTACTGGTCTTTCTGCCAAAAATTAGTTCATGTTTGAGTTTCACATATTTCCATCAAAATCAACACTCCTTTTATGACTCAGAGACTTGTAATAGCATTCATAATTGTTTCATGGGCAAAAATCTTTGAGAGCTTTTTTGCACCCTGCCCAATATTTGCTTTTCTCAATCCATAAAGTCCTTCAAAAGTTAGTAAGCAGAACTGGAATTCGTGATGCAAGGCAAACTTCTAGATCTGGCATGAGGTGAATACAGGCAGTTTTCTAACCCCCCCCCCTCTTCAGATGATTTATGAGGTTAATGGTGTTACCATAATTATTCTAATTTATTGTACACATCTATCCACCAAAGTCACCATTAATTAAATGTATCATATATTTGTATACATAGAACTTCATGTTTTTCATCAAAGCCTTTAAATGTTCATAAAGATTCAAATGAGAAGATTTGTGCATTCAAAAAAGATAGAAAATATAGCCAAAATTTATTACATTATACCAAAATATGTAAAAATTACATTATACCAAAGCGAAAGAAGGAATTGTTTAAAAAGAGCTTTCAAAATACCGGTCCACTGGTATGGAACATTCCCAGACTAACATAAGGCAGGCTCCAGACATTTCTTCTTTTCATAATCAATGTTTCAAATGGATGAAATCTTAAGACAGTTGAACAAATTCATAGTTCTAGTAATATAAATACCCCCTGCTTTTCTATGCTTATACATCTTTTTCACAGATGAATTTTTCAATACAATATATTTGATATATATGTGCTTACTGATTGTGCATATGTTATGTGCTTGAAACTTAATTCGATTTACAGAATAACTCAATTCTTTAGTGTTAAGCCAAATTTTGTCACATTGTGCTATATATACTGTATGTATTGTACATAACAGAAGGGCTCAAGGTCGATTAGTTCATATAACTGAGTTACTTTCCCTAAATAAAGTAATTATTATTATTATTATTCCCAAAAATAATGAGATTAAAATCATATACATACAAGGTGTTTTGTCATATTTTTATCTTTTCATTTTTTTAACATCGTATCTGAGAAGATTTACATATGCAGAAAAGATCGATAATATAGACAAATTTATTTTTAAAAATAATGATTAAAATCATATACATACAAGATGTTGTTCTGTCATTTGTTTGTCTTTTGTTTAAATCTCATATTTTGATGTTTCATCTTTGAACTATACAGGCTTAGACAAAATACTGATGTACAATTTAGATATGTTATACTTCTTGCTTCTTGTGGTTATCATTTTCCTTGTCATTATCAATGTTATCATGCATGACATTTTAAAACATCTTTTACCTTATTCATGCTGACACATCTTCTCTGTTTAAGTTCATGCTATAATAATTTTTAATTTGTATTGACTACAGGTAAAGTCAATTTTAAAATATTCCATGTCCAGCAAAATACATTACTTCACGTATTAAGTATGACATAGTGGTTAAAATATCTTACAAAATAATCAAACAGGAGATTAAGAAGAAAAAAAATAATCATTTACGCTTGTGCAGAAAGGTGTCTGATCATTTCATTGTAAACTGCATAATCATTTTTTTAATTGAGAATATACCCTTACTCTTGTATCCATTCTTCTGCTGACTCACTCTTCCGTTGTTATCTTTAACAGCGAGAAAGAAGAATATGTGAGAAGTATCATTGCTTGTCAATACAATATCAACTGCTGTTCATTAGCAGAAGGACATGCAGTTTCTTTCTGCGTGTGTGTGTGGGAGGGGAGTAAAACTAATTTTAATTATGTAATACTTACCTGCTACTAATGCATTGCTTTTCCTTTTCTGGGACTTATAGTCCTCCAACCAAGCTAAATATTCCCTTCTCCAATTAGTATTGGTGGGCCAGAAAAGAACAGGATCCCAGTCTGACTCCTGAGTCATAGCCAACATATAGAATATCTTCCTCTTTTGCCTTGGACTGAGAGTGCATGACATCAGAGCGGGGTGGGAGGAGTGAATCTTTGCAATAGTAACTGGCATTGCATAATTAAAATAAGTTTTAGCCCCCTCCCCCAACTACATCTTAATAGCAGTTAGTACAATACCTGCTACTACCGCATTGCTGAATTTTTCAGTTAGGAGGGAGGTTGATGGCCTTATCAAATCTACTATAGAAAACTATTGTACTTACCTTCACGGTTCATTACTGTAAGCTGGTAGAAGGTTGGGACACGTTTTGTGCTGCCACTATAGGCCCCCCCCAAAAAATATCTTCATTCTGATGTGCCAAATATCGAAGGTAAAAGGAGGAGAATGGAGACAGACAACCCGAAAGTGACTCTTGTAACATCATCCAAAGAGGAGTGATTCAAATTGGCACAATATGTAGCATTACCCCTAACTTCATGGGTTTCAATTCTCATACAAGAAAGGTCCCTCTCAGTGAGGGACTGATAAGCTCTCTTGATAGTGTCGACAATACACCTGGAAATGGTGACTAACAAAATATCGGAGGAACCCTTAATAGGTAGGAAGATACACTTCTGACCCTTCTTTCTCCCTTAAGAAGACCTTAAGGTCCTAACTGGGCAAATAAGCCTGTTTTTATCATACCCAGCACAGATAAGACTGAGACTGGGGATTTCAATAGGAAGCGGAGCTACTGAAAATAGCTGATCCTTAGCAAGAAACCCAGGTTGGCAAAGAAGAGAAACTGAACCATAATTACAGTTGAACTGTAAACAAGCCTTTTCCACTGACAAGCCATGATGCTCACTCCTTCTGATGCTAAGGAGAGCATGAAACGGTCTTAAGGGTAAGGTTCTTAAAGGAAAGTTCACTCAAGGAGGTTCTGACAAAGAACACACAGGAGAATCCATCTAGGCATTAGTGAGCAAGAAACAGGTCTCTGTGGGAAAAAATGTATGAATAAGTACTGTGGTGTACATGCAGCAACGTTTTGAAAAAGATATGCTGGAAATGTGGTACTGGAATTTGGACAAATTACTGGATATGTCCTAGCTGCGGTGGTCCACATGCCACAAGAGAAATAAAGCTATAGAACAGGGCAAGGAGGCATTTTAATAAAGTTATATGCAAACTACAAGCAATGTATAATCCCATTTAGAACAGTGTATTTAAACGAGATAAAAATAGAGCATATGTATACATAGTAACACCATTTAGAGAAGTGAGTTTTCTTAAGTATAAGAGCATGTGCATATATGTGACTCACATTTAGAGAAGTGGGTGCAGATGCACAACAAGCACATGTAGTATGCAACAAATATGAAGCATTGACCTCCTTATCCTGGAGCCATATAGCATTGCAACAGCTCAGTGAGTAACTTGACCATCGCCACTAGTGGTAACCAAGAGTGAAAAGACTGGAAGCCCACCCCATGGCCATGCTGGAGGACACCCAGAGGGCATGTATCGAGTTTCCATGTGGCAGCCTTTGGAATAACCCCCATGGCTACAAGGTGTCTGAGATTGTGTGTCTTGACATGAATGGTTTGGACACTTATGTAGCAGAATGACCCATGTATATATTAACAGACCACTCGCTCAAGGCCTCACAGGATTTACACAGCTGCACTCTTGGGCCTTTGCTCCTGGCTGCCACCGCCTGGTTTAGACATCACTTTAACAATCCTAAAAAAAAAACAGGCTGCATGCAATGACCATGGCTGGACTACCATCACTCTGCTTCAGTTTATGGTTGAAATAGGAGTGCTTATGCACCTTGAGGAAATAGAAGACATTATATCTTAAAAGAGACAAACCAAAGTCTAGTTTGCCAGAGAATAAGGAAATTGGTTGCATTATCATGGGGAAATCTACACCTGGTAGTGCAAACAGCTGCAAGTGCAGCACACACCAGCTGGTTACTGACCAGGCTGAACTGGACTTTCTGGTGCACACCTGCTGCACAATCCAACTCACTGGTTGGTTATGACATTGAACCCTATAAAGCTTCATTGCATACTATGATGGCTTGCAGTCACAGTACACACACCTCCAGGCTTCCATGCTTGGATACATGGGCATTAAGCTTATTAGCATGCTGCAAAGATTTCCTACTGAGATCGTACAGGTTTCAACTGATTCTATTTACATCTGTCCGGAATACCTGGCTGGAATAGAAGGATGCACTTTGCAAGCATATGTAAAAGCGCCCATCTGTTACAAATGTGCCACTCTTACATGGAAAACATTAAAAGATCCTGGCCCCCAATGATAGCACAGGCTACATACCCAAGCCCTAGTATTGGACACAAACAACAAGTGCCAGATGCAACAGCAACCAGGGCCTCTGATCTGCTGGCAATGCCCCACCTTTCCTATCTCAACAGCGGAGGAGGCTCTGGCAAGATGACATGTGCAATCGCTGTCTTTCAACAACCTGCTTGTTCTTAACGTGACCCACTGACTCACAAAAGAGATCTGGTGTCAGTATGGTGGTAATATCCATGCACAAACCTACCACATTGTGTTTTGTGCTTAAAACAAGTTTAGTGTTGTGCTATGTCATTCTGACAGCATTTGAGCTACAAACAAGCCTTCCCACTCCAATCTGACACTGGAAATAACTACCCGCACTTGCTAGGTTAGAAATATTTAAAGGTCACATAGTCGATGTTGGTCAGCCCCCCCCCCCCTCTCCCGGCAACAAACATAATTTCATATTTTTGCTGCTCGGGTGAGGGATGTAACTGTCATCTGTTTTTCTGCCAGTCACAAAACGACTCGTGCAGATTCGCTGATGCCTTGGTAAGTTTTATCAGCATGCTGTTCATTGCATAGTCTTTCATTGAGGTAACTGAGATATCCATTGCACCTATGCTGGTACTCAGCTGGTGCAGCTTGGATTTCTTCCAGAGCCTTGTTATGGTTAACGCATTCTTTATAGGCATCTTTTGGGCTTAGCAAAGAGAAAGTTTGAGCCAGTGAATATGAGGGAATTAACAATTGCCCTGCCACTCATGACAGCAACAGAGGCCATAAGGCAGACTTGATGATATTAGCATCCAAAGGTTCAGCACTGTGATGGTTATGGTATTTGCTGTGTCTTCGAAGTCCGGGTGACCAAGGTAGAACAGTTTTATTTTTTACAAACGTTTGGCAATCAGTGAATGCCCAACTTCAAGTCCCCCAAGAACTGCTCCATGGTAAAGGATGGTACCAAGGTCATTGGTGTATGGTGGTGTAGACATCTTGCACCTGTGTTCCACTATTAATAAGTTTATGTTATTTTGTTTTAATGACAAGTGCAACACACACTACTATTCAATATGAAAAAGTGGTCAGGCATATGACTAATAGATGCTGTGGGCACCTGCAGTGCGCGTCATTCTGATGGATCCCCAGATGTTCCTTTTCACTGTTGTTCTGAGGGCTCTTGCACCTGCATTCCATAAACATGTGCTGGTGTGCCTGATGAGGTTTATAGAAGGACAACTACCAATGCTAGGCCACCCCAGAGAACATAAGATGGGATCACCTTCTGCTTTTCTTGAACCATCATTGCACTTGTTGCTACTAAAGTGGCATGTGTGCTGGCAATATCTGTTTTTTTTCAGCCTGAAATTGTTTCATCACCTTGGCAAGTCCTTTACCAGCAA
Organism: Margaritifera margaritifera; assembly: GCA_029931535.1. NCBI lineage: Eukaryota > Metazoa > Mollusca > Bivalvia > Unionida > Margaritiferidae > Margaritifera > Margaritifera margaritifera. Next base: position 2,634,622 of record JAQPZY010001637.1, on the reverse strand, counting down.
TAACTCTGTCTGGGTATTTAACCTTAGTGACCTGTGTCACTTCCTGAAATTGTTCTACTGATGCATTCATCTTCAGTTCTGCTGATGTACCCTTTGTCGGCTGTGCTGATGTATCAATTGTCAGCAGTATTTGTAATTTCTTGTCAATGTTTCTTTTCAAAATCGACCTGTATATATGTAATCATGCCAAAAGAGGTGTGGATGACTGGATCACTTTTCAAGTCACTTGCAAGCTATTGCAGTTATTTATAGGTAAAAATAGCTTACAACTGCTGCGTACTATCCCAGCAGAATTGATCCCAGTGAATAAGACATCCTGGCCCACAATGTAGCCTTGTATATGGCATAGGTCTCTTCATCCCTCATTGCCATAAGACCAGCAATGGTAAGAGGTCAGCCTATGTATTCTTTTGCTGCTCTAGAAGCCACTGACTCGGACAGGTGATCATGCTGCTGTGTTAGTGTTGATTTGTTGGGTGTGGGAACTGTGGCATGAGTGGCTGTCGTTCCGACTGACCTCACATCAAGGAAAAGGCCCAACTGGTTTTGGTAGACTTCCTCATCATTACTTTTAGGGCCTCTTCCCACTGCTGGCATCTCAACTGCCCCTGGGCATATATCTGGTTTGGAATACCCTCGATCATCACCAACACCTTCTTAATAAAGGCGTTGTAGACATTGTCCATATCACACTCAAACACAGCACTCTTTGTCTCATCCTCAAAGAACAAAACTACTCCCTTCATGCTTTTTGTTGGCATGTCTTAGTTGATGTTCCACATGGGGTCACACTCATTTCTCCACTATCCTGTAATAGCACAGTACTCGGGTGTATAAAACAACCACTTTTCCCATGTATTGCTCTGATCATGCATGCGAGTTCTGCGTGGGTCACAACAGGTAATCAGTGACAAATGCCCAGTGCCTGGTAACAGATGCCTGATGGCCAGTATCTGTTGCCCTGCCCAGTGGCTGGTGCCTTAACCCATAGTCTGTGGCCTAGTAAATTACTGGTCAGGTGTTGAAGATTGCCTAGGGATCCCTTTTAGGGAACTAGACTCATCCAACAATCTGAAACCCTTGGACGAGTGAGTTAAAGATGACCATGGTTTCCTTATGCCAGAAAGAAGTGACTCACTCACAAAAATTGATGGCATCCTTAAGCAGAAAAGTACCACTGATCCCTTCCTGGATCAACATGCTGGTGAAGCACCACTGATCCCTCCCTGGTGCAGAGAGGGTCCACTAGAAAAGAAGGGGAAACATCAGTCCCCTTCTTCCTGCAGCTATAGAAGCAGCAGCTCTCTGCCGGCTCACACACCACACCTGACCACAATGAGCAGAAAGAACATCCTTTCATTCCATGTGAGTACACTTAGCACAGGTCAAGCTGGGGGGGATGGGTGTCAAAAGAAGCATTGTTATGGCTGTGTTTGCCAACTTCTTGTATCATGGTTAAAGGCCAAAAGAAAATTACAAAAACAAAGGACTGGAACAAAACTGTCGAGGGTAATACCTACCCTAATACTGATACCAACAAGGGTGTACAATTATGGAAACACTACTTAATTACAAAATGGGAAATGGGGGCACAGATAAATATAAAATAAGAGTCCCTCAAAGGATGCTGTAATGTGCAAAATGAATTTCCAGAAATCTATGACAAGACCATTTTTTCATTTTAACTGTTGAGTGTTGAAACCATCGGATATTCTTGACCAATGATAAGATTTTCAAATTGATCATTGTGGCAGCCCTACTGGATGTAGGAATTGCACCATTTTCATTTAGAGACCAACTATACATCATTAGAAGTCTTTTAGTGAATATGACCAACCATTCAGGAGTAGTGATAAAAAGATTTTCAAGATAGCTGCCATGGTGGTCATACTGGCTGTCAGAACGGTACCATTTTAATTTATAACATCAAGTCATCATAATATGTCTTCTACTGAAAACCCTATGTCAATATGACATTCTGTTTAGGAGGAATAGCAATAAAAAGGTTTTCAAGATCAGTGCAATGGTGGCCATACTGTGTGACTGATCGGCACCATTTTTTATTTAGGACCAGCTAGACATCATAAGAATTCTTTTAGTGAAAACCCTGCTTTGATATGACCATCCAATCAGGAGGAGTAGCGATAAATAAATTTTCATGCTGGTCACTGTTGCAGCCATACTGGATGTGAGACCTTGGGGTTAATGTGTGTTCAGTTTCATGCCAATCCTCCAAGTAGTTTTGAAGAAGCAGTGATAACATACATGCTAACAAATGGATGGATGATGAAGAGACTATCCCAAAAGCCCTTCTGGTCTATGACCATTAGAACTAAAACACAAGGAGTGGGGAGAAAAGGTTAATTGCAACACAGAAATGGATACGACTGAAAGAACTTATGGCATAAGACACTTGAATCAGCAAAAATCTTGAGTGCCCAGTGACACATATCATATTGCATGATGTTCAAGTCAAAGAAGGATCACATTTCAAATGACAAAAGGGACTACGGCATTGGGACTATTTATTTTTGTTGTAGGTGGGAATTCACCTTAGACTGGGTGCTAGTACCATGAAAAGTGAAAGCAACATAATAACAGGTAATGTTTAACTGCTTTTAATAAAAGGAAATTTCTTTCAGCAACTGACCTTGACATTTGACCTTTTAACCCAAAATCAATAAGGTTCTTGCTTACCCCAAGTGCAAGCCAGCCACAAAGACTGGTAACTGCAGATGGTGGAGAAATCAAGCCAGTGTACTGAAACCAAATTGGTAACAGACAGATAAATGGATGAACAACCTCATAACTTAACATATTTTGTCTTATGATGGGCGTATACAGACTTGCATTAAACAAAACTGTGTTAAAATCATATATGGAACAATACTCATAATGTGAACATGAAGTTTATATTAGGAAAACCTTATGCTGATGCATAACTTACATACGTTCACAAGGTCATTTTGATAAATCTTGAATATGCTACATTTCATCAACAGTGCCACTTTGGGTATGACTTGGAAACAACCTTCTATATACAGATGGTTGGTTCAAGTTAGATTTTTTACCACCTAACAGCTGGAAATACATAACTTAAAACTGGATGTTAGTGAAAATGCTTTCCTAATGTGACTGTAATGTGGTTACCTCATGAGTAATCAACAATCAAATGGAAGATTTCACCAGTGTTTATCTGGTACCATACATGTCAATCTGGTCAAATGCAAAGTAGGGTGTGGGTGGTAAAAATTCAGTTATGCTAAGATGGGGGACACAATTAAAGGTGCAGAAAAGTGTACCTGAGGAGCAAATGGTGAAACCTGTTGTCTGTTGTAGTTTGTTTTCAGTTATACAATATTACAATAATTTTAATGATACAATACCTGTTCAAGTTTCTCATAAAGCTGAGCTGCAAGATCTCGTTCCCTTGCATTTTTAAGACAGATGGCTGCCTTGGTGGGTCGGTCACACTCCAGATACAACTCTGCTACTTTCAGGAATGCATGACACATGGCACGAGGATTGTCCTTCATACGTGATGCAACAAGCGCACTGTGATGGGCAAGTGCAACCTTCTGTTTTGCAGTTTCTCCTGCCATCCCAAAGCATTTAGCTGCTACCTCGTATAGGGCATTCTTGAGAAAGTCATTACCCCTGTGAATCCAGTCCTCTTGACTGGACTTCTCAGCAAACATTATGTCGGTCAAATCTGGGAAATAAATAGCAGGAAATATAGATTTTCAGTGTTAAAAGTTTCTTCAGTGCTTCACCATCCCAATCTGTTAATTGGTATTTACATCTTGTAATATGACTGTAACTTAAAGTAGGTTAACTGTTGTAAATCACACAATTTTAGCATCATAAAGGTCTTTAATTTTGGCATGCTAATTATTTTCCTATTGAAAAAAGCAAAAACACTTTTCTTTGGAAAAAAGTGCAATAAAATTTCTCTCCTAAAAAGTGTAGAGTACTACATATTTTTGTTTTTTTTGTAACAGTGCCACACCTAATAGTTGATCTGCATCAACTGAATACAAATAAAGCCCTCTATGCCATGATGCTATCAAATTTAGTCAAATTCTTTTGAGCAGTTTTTGACAAGTTATCTAAATGCTTTTTCTATTTTAAGTAATAGTGGCCAAATTTGATGGTTGATCAGCTTCATTTGTATCAACTTGAGACCCATGGATGCTTTCTGTCAAATTTAGTGAAATTCTGTTTAGTGGTTTTTGAGAAAAAGTTGTTTAAATGTTTGTCTATTTTTAGTAACAGTGGCTATATTTGATGGCAGATTAGCATCGTCTGTAAAAGCTCTGAGGTAAAACAAATTATATTGATTTTTGGGACATCACAAAAACTACATAAATCAGGGAACCCAAAATTATTTCATAAAATAAAATAATCGTTTGTTAGAAAATGTCAAATATGAAATGCGTGTACTTGTGTCTGAAGATATTAATTTACAACAGGATGACCATATTGACAATATTTGTAAAGCAGTGTCATCCAAAACTGCCCACTTGGTAGAATCAGGAAATATTTACCTATAGAAACTTGTGTTCAATACCACAATGCATATATTGTTCCAATAATTTATTATTGTTCAGATGTATTGGGAAATTGTGCCATGTCTCAGCTTGACAAAATTTATAAACTTCAGAAAAGGGCAACAAGTGTTATTTTAGATGCATCTATTGATTATTCAACAAAAGCACTGTTTACAGAATTAAATGACTTACAATATATGAAAGGCTTGATTTTCACAAGGCAGTTTTTGTACATAAATGTCTACATGCAACTGCAGCAGAGTATCTACATGATTTATTCAGGCCTTATTCAACACATTACCAGATGAGATCAGCGTCACATGGAAACCTTCATCCACCCAAACCAAGAAAAAAGCAATTGAAGAAAAGCTTCCAATATTCTGGTACAGTTGTGTGGAATAAGCTTCCACTGAATGTAAAATCTGCTGAAAATATTAGTGTTTAAGAAGAGATATTATGAGTATGTGTCACTAACAGATTATAATAGAATTAATTTTTTTTATTTTATTACTAAAGACACATTAAAACTAAATAGTAATATCTTTTGTATGATGTACATTATTATACTTTCTTTTCATGTGGGCCTCAAGGGAGAATAGTCCTTGACTAAATAAGTCATGCTCTATAAACAAATTATTATTATTATTATTATTAAACCCTTCATGCCTGGATCCATTGTGCCACATCTGGTTGAAATTTGTCCAGTGGCTTTTTCGAAGTTTAAAAAAGCAATTACATTGGATGATTATTTATGATGTCTTAAAGTATTTAAGAGCTATTCTTGTTTGCAAATTCATTCATAAAATAGTACCTGGTTATCTCCAAAATTAAAGATTATTAATATTAACAATATCGCTTATGATCTGAGGCTGAAAATAATATTAAAATTCCCAAACCAGGTACAGAATTATTCAGAAGAAATTTTCAGTACTCTAGTGCTATGGCCTGGAACTCTTTACCATTATCTATTAAGGCTGCATACAGTTGGCAAGAATTTGTCTAAATACAGATGTGCCATAAATGGATAATTATTGTTTGATTTTATCTTGTAGTCTTTCTGTCTGCTTGTTCTTTGACTTGTACATTTATATAGACTGATATTTTATGATAGTGTTGGTAAAATATAATATTACTTTAAATGTCTGTACATACACCTTCTGTTAGTTTATTAGAGGGCTTCAAGGGAGACTAGCTTTTGCTGTTTGTGTAACCATATATAACTAAAAGATTGTATTATTATTATTATTATTATTATTATTATTATTATTATTATTATTATTATTATTATTATTATTATCTGCTGATCCTCTACCTACAAGTTAATTGATTCAATTTACCTGATATATGTTAGTGATTCATATATTTTAATTCTAAATGTTCATTCATATTTTTTTGTTTGTATTCTTGTTTTGTTTACCTAATGTTACCTAATTTAATCTACTGGTATTATTTTATTATTTGCACATTCATATAGGTATGAGCAGATGAGTTATCCTGCCTTTAAATTCACTATTAGCCAATTTTAAATAAATAAATAAATACAATGCAATAATTATAAAAATATAACAAATTAAAACTTTGGCATTAAATTATCTGTTGCCCGTTTGTTTTTTCTCTGTCAAAACTAGATCATTTCTTCTATTTTATACTTTCAGTTGTGCCTTGCAATCTTCATAAATCTTCTGTACTCAGTACTACTGAATACATATTATGGCACACAAAAAACCAGCACTTGTTTTGTTTTCCATCCCCTTGAAACATAAAATTTATGCCGATTAAAAATCTACTGGTTTAGAGGCCAATCTACTGATCAAAATTTTTAAATCTACTGGTTTGAAATTCTGGTTCTGTCACATGTATGGTACTGTAGGTTCCAAAAACATGATAAACTTGAGTATTAATGTAAATATCATAATGTTATACATCATACAGTAACTTATTAAAATGAAGGAAGAAATATATGCAGAATAAAGGGCTATAAAAAATCAGATCAATGTAAAGATAAATAAAAAAGTTCCACACAGCTCATCTCAGCTGCACATCTCTCGGATTTTCACAGCAGATCAAAAATTCTTCTGTGAAAAATATTTATTCTGCAATCAAGATCAGATTTTACTGTAAAAACTCTCTATACATAACAGAAATGTACAAGAAGAGCACAATCGTCAAAATTTAGGTTGAACAGAGCATATCGTAATGATGGTAAGTCTTGGGACACCTTTAATTACTTTTAAAAATAATGTTGGTATGACCTATAAAAGTTGGAACAAAAAATTATAGCAATTTTTTCAGGTTCTGTAAGTCTTGCAACACTTTAGGGTTGTTTTTTTTCTAGTGATTTCTCTGCGTATTTTATCGATCATAGTGTTAGTTTAAGAAAAAAAAAAAAAAAGATTTCGTGGCTGTTAAGGGACTATCATTATGAATTATCAGATGGAAATGTCATAAATTAATTTGTTTGAAAAATAAAAAAAACATTTCATTTTCCTCTGTTTTCTTATCATTTCTACATATTTCAAATATGTATAATTTCATTGGGCAATGACAAGCATTGAGCATTAGTACAATGTTGTAACTGTATCAACAGTAACTTTTCTCATTTTGCTCTAGTTTACTATTGTCAGTTTATGCATTATTGCATTAAAATTGTTAAAAGTCAGTATTTACATTTATTTTCTGACTTGAAACTTTAAATACCTAACTCATTAAAATGTGGTACCAGTATTAAAACAACAAAAATAGTGTTTGGTTAATCCCTCGCATTTATAGAGACCTTGTTTACATCATGGCATCACAGCATGTACATTAAAGATTTAAACTTGTGCTGAATGAAGTACATCTTTTGGTTTCTAATCATAGGCACCACTGCACTAAACTTCAAAAACATCTCAAAAATGCAATTAAGAGGTCTGAAAAATAATGCTTTGAAAATAATTGCAATAATAATGCAGTGGTAGTTTGCTGTGATGTAAGCGACATTTAAATAAGAACATGTTTATTCAGCGACAGTCATTGTGCTAATATTATGTAGAAAAAGGCCATAAAAGGATTAATGTTGTAGAACAAAGGAGAGCTGGCACTGCCTTCAGACAAAATTTCCTCTTTACCCAAGCCAGTTTCAGGGTTAAAACAATTAACTGGCCTGGATTTCTGTCGATAAACATAAGACAAATCCACCAATTATAATCAAAAGAAACCGCTAAAACTACCAGCATGCCAAAATCAAAAGTGGAATGAAAAAAAAAAAGAACTAAAATGGATTGATGATGATCTAGGCAGTCTATATTCAGAATTGTAACCTATGTTTCTTGAATGAATAGTTATGTGAATATATGCTGGTTATGTGCCTGATATAAATATTCATTAAACATGTGTCTTTTCATATAGATTACATCAATTTGTAGGACTGCTTATATCACTGAAAAAACTATAAATCTTGAGCATGTGAAACAAAGTAAATAAAACAGCACTGGACATATAGCTAATAATTATGTGATCTGGGAGAATGAGATTTGGAGAAAAAGAACTAATAAAACAAAATCTGTATCTAATATTGTTATGAATAAACAAAGATATTAGTGATGCTAGGACTATATGCACTGTGTAAATACTGTACACTATAATACAGGTCTCCATGTAAAGTCTAAGCAGACCATGAATTATGAAGTCTCTATTTACCATATTTCATGTTGGAGAAATCAGAAAATATGCACATGCAAAAAAAATATTTAAAACAATCATTATATATGATAGTAGTTTAAAACAGTCAACTGACATGGTAATTTAACAAGAGCTAGTCATTGCTGTGTGACATGGCAATCTTGCCAATTTTGTCTTGACATTGTTGTGTCTATAACTGTTGGGGCACCAAAAATGTTAGATTTTTCATGTGCATAAGTCTTAGGACACGAAATATAATAATATTTTTTCCTGTCCCAAGACTTACCATCATTACGGTATACTACACTACTAGAAATTTCCCAGGCAGGTGTATTGGTATGAGATCATCTGGTGTTCTATTTATAGCACACTGCACTGAGTGACTTGGGCACATGCACAGTGACAGCCTACACAGTAGCAGATGCTATGACGTAAAGGGTTAATACATTAACTGTCTTCTGTCGGATCACCATGATTTGTATCAATTTAAAAGCCCTCTAGGCAAGGCTGATTTATACCACATTTGGTCTGAGCAGTTTTTTTCAAGTCATTGGCTTTATCAATTTTTAGTAAGAGTCATCATATTTGATGGTAGATCAGCATAATATGCATTTGTTTGAAAGGTCCTCATGCCAGAATGCTTTCTGTCAAGTTTGATCATATTCTATTCAGTGGTTTTGGAAAAGAAGTTCTTTAAAGTTTTTTTTGCAACTGCAGCTTTTCTATTTTTAGTAAAGATGGACATATTTAAAGGCAGATTGGCATTATCTGTTCAAACTTGAAACGTCTTACTTTCAGGATGCTTCTTTCAAATCTGATTCAAATTATGTTCAGTGGTCCATGAGAAGTCATTTAAAGTTTTTTTTAGTAATGGCAGACCAGCATCATTTGTATCAATTTGAAAGCCCATCATGCCAGGATGCTCTGTGCCAATTGTGGTCAAAATTCATCCAGTGGGTTTTGAGAAGAAGTTTAAAATAGCAACTGTTGACATACATATGGCAAACTCTGGGCCATGCTATAAGCCAGGAAAGCTAAAATGAAGGAAATATATATACAGAACTTAATTTGTGTAGCAATGCCTTTTAGACTGGATATCTGTTATACACATTAATACAAGATGTCTGATTCAATAGTGACAAATCTTTCTGATAAATAAGATATCGCATTTAATAAAGGAGATGTCATATATTAGATGTCCTATACAGCATACAAATTATCATAGAAGCATTAATGAGATTATCTAATGTATAAGATATCCTCTTTACTTGTGATATTTTGCATCTTGAAGATATATAATATAACAAATATCTTATACACTTCTCATTATCAGTAATCTGATTCAAACATTTTATCTTTTATTTATTACACAAGCAGTGTACATTTCAGGCAGCACCAGTGACACTTATGTTTCAATTTTGGTATAAGAAAGTTGCCGCTATGACACTCATGAAAAAGACCCCAGAAAAGACTGATGAAAGATCATTATGGTTGACTTTAGACTAACTGAATCGAGTGCACCCCAGGCTGGTTTACTAAATGGAGTGTGTTCATTGCCAAAAAAGCACAAGATAATCACTTTCTCTGTCTGACAGAAATGTCATATTGATTTTGATCATCTTGAGTACCAATTGAGAACACATGGTCAATGTATATGGATAGAAAATGTAAAGAAAATAAGATCAAATCTTAAGCACATGCATGGTCGATGATCATGGATAGAAAGTGCAAAGAAAAGATCAAATCTTCAGCAAACACACTGCTGCATTTATTTCCAAAGTATTGTACAGGAAGGAAAAAGTGTACACTCATATGACTGAAATAAATTCTAGAAGGGAATGCTTACTCAGGCATGAGGAATTCAAATACCCATATTGAAAACCTGCAGCAGGGGAGGCTGATAATGAAATGTATTTGAAATTTCTTGAACAAACAAAAACAGGTCAGGATATTTGCAATCCCTGTTTTTTTCTCAATAACCCCCTTTCTGACCTGATTACTTAGGGCCATTTGGTCCTGCTAGTTTAATTCTGGAATGAACACTACAAAGCTATCTTATTTAGTAAATTAGACACTCAACATTGGGGAAAAGAGATCATATGCTACAAGAGATATCTAATTAAGGAGAAAAAAGTAAAACAGTTTAAAAAGTAACTGCCTATGCAGTACATGCATTTACTTACTGGACTCATCTAACTTGATCAAAGACCTGACAAGCTTCCGTGCCTTAAAGTATTGAAACACTGGCGCCCTCTTGTTGGGATCTTCATCAAAAATCCACACATTGACCCGAGCCCTTGTCAAAGCCGTGTACAGGTGCTTGAGTTCTGAGTTTAGCACTTTATGCTGATTTGGGTCAAAGTGCAATGGCCGTGACCTTTCATTTTGTTGCAGCACACCTATAATAAAATATCATTTTCAATCACTTACAGAATGAAAACCATAAACTGCAATATCTTATCAAACAAATCTAAAGCTCTGTAGAGAATGATCAATTTTCTTTAATTAATATTTTAGCCACATCTTGCATCCCAAATGAGCAATCATGTATCTGTATTAGTGAGCTCATACAAATGTTCATTTCACTGTATCAAAAATGTTCCTGTAAAATGTTAATTTAATATCTGCTATACAATTTCAAGTGGTATTTATACTCAAGATCAACTGGGTTGGATCTACAATGTGTTTATGTAATTATTATTGTGAATACAAGATGGTATAATCCAACTTTTATGGGGAGCAGCTTGCATTTTTAAAATTCTATTTAACTAGGGTGTAATGGAAAGGGATCCACTCACTATAACACTGGTCTACAATTTATTCGAAGTCGTCTGCTTCAGAGATAAAATGTTCTATTAATTAGGGATTTAGATTTGCTGAATTCAAATATGACAATTAAAACATCTGATTGGCTACTGTTTCCAAGATATTTAGGTTTTTACATTTTACGTCTATGTATATTGTGTACATAGTAGAGTTTTAATCATAAATTGTAAACCTAGGTCTTTTCGTGTGTTTATGGTTGCTTTACATGATAATATTTCACCTGTCCTGTTTATGTATCAAAAAACTATTAAGTATATATAAGTACATAGTTTAGTCCTTATTCAGTGTCTACTCGGCGCTTCTTGGCTTGTCTCTTGTATTCATTAAATGGAGCATCTCTTGTCACTGTCCAGCAATAGTCTGCAAGCATTGATGGGCTCCATTTGCCCTGATAATGTTTCTCCATTGTTGCAATGTCCTGGTGAAATCGCTCGCCGTGCTCGTCGCTCACTGCTACGCAGTTCGGTGGAAACAAATCTAGATGAGAGTGCAAAAAATGTATCTTTAGTGACATGTTGCAACCAAGGCTTTTGTATGCCTTGAGGAGGTTTTCCACCAACTCCCTGTAGTTGTCTGCCGTGTTGTTTCCGAGAAATTTTGTTGCCACTAACTGGAAGGCTTTCCATGCCGTCTTTTCCTTGCCTCGCAGTGCATGGTGAAATGCATCATCTCGAAGAAGTTCATGAATCTGAGGACCAACAAAGACACCTTCCTTTATCTTAGCCTCACTCAACCTTGGAAATTTTCCACGGAGGTACTTGAAAGCTGCTTATGTTTTGTCCATGGCCCTGACAAAGTTCTTCATCAGACCCAGCTTGATGTGCAAGGGTGGTAACAAAATCTTCCTCGATTCAATAAGTTGTGGATGCTGAACACTTTTCATCCCAGATTCTAATGACTATCGGAGTGGCCAATCTCTCTTGATGTAGTGGGAATCTCTCGCACGACTATCCCATTCGCAGAGAAAGCAGCAGTACTTTGTGTATCCAGTCTGCAGACCAAGCAAGAGAGCAAGAACCTTGAAATCCCCACAAAGCTGTCACTGATGTTGTTCATAGTTTATGCACCTCAAAAGTTGTTTCATGTTTTCATAGGTTTCCTTCATATGGACTGCATGACCAACTGGAATTGATGGCAAAACACTGCCATTATGCAGCAAAACAGCTTTAAGACTCGTCTTCGATGAATCAATGAACAGTCTCCACTCATCTGGATCATGAACGATGTTACGGGCTGCCATCACACCATCGATATTATTGCAGGCTACAAGATCATCTTCCATGAAGAAGAATGGGACAAGATCCTTTGACGTTCATGGAACATGGAAACCCTAATATCACTTGCCAGGAGATTCCACTGCTGTAGTCTGGGAGCCCAACAGCTCTGCCTTACTCTTGGGTGGTTCCAAATCCCTGACAAGGTCATTCAGTTCACCTTGTGTTATGAGGTGTGGTTCAGAGGAGGAGTATGGGAGAAATTATGGGTCATGTGACATTGATGGTTCAGGAGTAGAAGTTTCATCCTCTTCCTCATCTGACTCAAGTGAGAATGATTCTGGTGCATCAGGAACCAGCAGTCCTTCTCCGTGGGGTACTATGCATATAGCTGATGGAATGTTTGGATACTGCACAGTCTACTTTTTCTTCTTTGACACACCTTTCCCAACTGGAGGCATCATGCAGAAGTAACAATTGCTGATATGATCTGTTGGCTCGCTCCAAATCATTGGCACTGTAAAAGGCAAAGATTTTCTTTTCCTGTTCAACCACTGGTGAAGATTTGTTGCACAAGTGTTGTAGCATATGTGAGGGGCCCAACCTATTGTCCTGATCTCCAATTTTGCAGCCAAAATAAAGGTGATAGGCTTTCTTAACCATAGTGGTTATACTACGCTTTTGTGATGCAAAAGTCACTTCACCACAAACATAGCAGAAGTTATCTGCATTGTTCGCACAAGTACGAGGCATCTCTGCTCACTTTGGCTAAACAGAAATGTGTCCCTTTGCAAAATCAAACACTGACAAATAAGAAAGCACGACACTCTATGATTTGTAGAGCTGATATAGGGCAATTTCTTCAGCAGAGTGATGTAAGCTTAGTTATGATTGCATCATCCATGACTTATAGGAATAACATGATGCAATTCATATCATATACGATGCGATACCAGCTTCAGATTGCATCATTCATTGTTTAGCCTAAAAAGCAAGTACTGTCCAAACCCAGTCATAGATTTATTCATAGATCCAGTCAAAGATGTATTTCTGGTTTAAATTGAGATCCCTTCCCTTTATAATTCACTTATCGTCCGCCATTCCCAAGTCAAGGGTTGTATATACTGACCCAGTATGATATCTTTAAAGCTAGAGCCAATCAACAATTTTAAGCATCATTTTCGTTGTCAGTGATCCAGAATTAGTAAAGTTTGACAACATTTATTGCGGAAGCATTTTGGCTGTAGACCAGTGTAATTTGCTCCACTGGGCTATAGACAGAGGAACTTGTCTTGGGAAATCAATGTTAGTAGAAGACGGTCATTCAGGGGATATGACTCCTGTAAATGATGTGGAATGCTTATAGTCCAACTCCTTCAGGGTTTCATCCACACAAGCAACATCCCATGTAAAGATACGAAGTTGATCGACAAGAGCAACAGCTCTTTCCAAAATGGAGATGAGACAAAACCCATAAAAAATGTCTAGGTTTAATAGCCAAAATGTTGAATGGTTCTGGAGCTGTGCTGATCTCAAGCTATAATGGTTACAAGGATTTGCTGTAGTGGAGATTCAAAATTGACTGAAAAGGGGTGATAATTCTGTCAAAACTGGACCTCCATGAATAGCAATGATGGGTATTAAACTGAAAATCATATTGTGACATACTGATTTAAGAAGAAACAAGATAGTCATTATTTTGCTGAAATTAAATTATTGAAAATATTACTAACTAGATGATTGCTAAGTAAAAGATCACAAGATGCTAAATGTTGTTGCTGGTACTTGCTTTGGATAATCCAGAATCAGTGTGAGTTTAGTCATTCGTAATTCAATCATAAAACTTAATGCTAGCACATTGCAACTGTCTCATTCATCTTCCCATACATTTTGCTCTAAAATCTATAATGCTTAATATGCTATACAGTTATTCACTAGGTTGAACAAACACAGGGGCCTAAGGTTACTGTCTTTGTGATATTTTTTTCTTTTCATAGGATACTCATATACATTAAAACAGTATCCTCAGGTCACTGTGGTTTTACTCAGCCATGCTTGATGAACTTGTTTGTTACCATGAAGCTTAAATTCAAGGTCAATCAGATCTCAATGTTGACAAAGTGCTTATTCATTTAACATTGAATTGTGATGAAAATGAAAATTCACTTTAATATAATTTTCCAGTACAGCTTTATCTCAATCATGAGCAAAGTGGATCATAACAATTTGCTGTGGCATTGGTGAGGGTGTGAAATAACAGGAGACTCAAAGTTTTGTTAATGGGGCGGGGGGGGGGGAGAGAGGAGCAAGTAAACAATTTGGTTAACAGGCGCATGGGATGTCAGCAACTTTCATAGATAAATGAGAATTATAATCTCTGTTTTCTTACACAAATATTCATTCAATATATTTTAATATTTATAAATATCAAATCGAATGAAGTCGATTAAAGTCTATAAATTAATTTATGATATATGTACTGTTTACTATTTTTCATGGGATACCAATTTTTGGGGATTTCATGATTGCTACAACGAATTTTTAGACCCAATGAACAATGATTCCTCCATGGAAACAACAGGACACCTTCCTAAATCCACAAAGTAAGTACTGATACAAAATCATGAAAATAAGTGAATTCAATTTGTACTCACACATTTATGTATCAATAAAGTTAGATTCATTTCATGTTTAAGGTAAGAATACATGTACCTATCATAAGCATTGCATTAAGGAACTAAAGCTTCATACCAAGAATTACACTCACAGACTGCCAGAGCCAAAACCATCACTATATTTGCACTGCTTTCTTCATCAAGATAGATATAAATGTCATCATACACTTCTTCATCGCAATGACTGAATACAACTCTATATTGTTTATATTAATAAAATCAGTTGGTCCTCTGTTTTATCAAAGACTCATAGTGCAGGAGAGGTAACTGCTTCTTGCACCTCTAAGTCTGAAGTATTTGCATCAGAACAAACTAGTTTATTTGGGCTCAACTTGCTAAATATGTGAAAGTAATAGGAGTTGTAATGCATTTCCATGTTTTTTATCCAGTGTCAACTTCTACACTCCTATTTTAATCAAAATTATTCAGATGTCAGTAAAAAAAACGCACAAAAACATTACATAACATGACATCACAATTTCTCCAAATTAATTTCACATAACATGAGCTGATGCACTATAGAAAAATCATAAATAAACATATTTGTATGGTATTGTGAATGCCACCAATGGAACAGTCTTACAATTACAGGCCTTGTATTGGGGGAAAAGAATCATAGTTTTGTAAACTGACTTACTTTCTACCTTCATAATGGCACTGTAAAGTTGACATCAGAGATTTATGTATCACTTCTAAGTCACAATAAGAAATGTATCATTGTGTTACACATGTATCTGTTGAAATATTCTTGGATCAATAATCAAAGAAAATCTGTAAAATAAATCAAGATTATGTTGGACATTATGGTTAAGCCAAATGTATCTTATGAGATAATTACTGAACTGTTGGGTTTATGCTGTATGCATGATCATTGCTCATCGATGGTTGGTAGTCATGTAAAATGAACTTGTGTGAAGTTTCCTGTTACATTTCATCTTTTGACTTATACACCAGTTGACTTTATACCAAACAATCGATTTTCTCAAGGAAATGCATCAACAATTCTTTTCATACTGCGTAAGTTGTCAAAAGGGTGGATCATTCTTTCCAAGAGATATATTGATTGCTCTACCAACATGAGAGATATTCTGCCTTTACCAACTGAATGTAAAAGCACAGCCTGTCTTTTATGGATTTTAACATTTTCACATAGTATTACATGGAGTTGAAATGCTCCAATCAGTTCAGAAAATGTTCTGAAGTTAACAATATAGATTTTTTTCTGGGGTAAAATTTATTTTAATTACAGGTATGTAAAAACTTACCTGCTACTATTGTAAAGCTTTCCTTTTCCAGGACCTTAAGTCCCCAGTCCAAGTGAAATATTCTCTCCTCTAATTAGTAATTGGTGGCCCAGAATGGAAAAGAACATTATCCAGTCTGATTCCTTGGTCATAGCCAATTAAGGAATATTTTCCTCTTTTGACTTGGACTAAGACTACAAGACATAATAACAGGGTAGGAGGAGAGAATTTTTGGAATAGTAGAAGGTATGTATTACGTAATTAAAATTAGTTTACCCCCCTCCCCCAAAAAAAACTTTTTAATAGCAGTAATACATACTTGCTACTATTGTATTCTTGAATTTACCAGTTAAGAGGGAGACTGATGACCTCAAAAACAAAAACTTGTATAAGAAAACAAATTCACTCACCCTTCCTGCAGGAGAGTTCCCTAGTGTAAGCCAGTAGGTGGTTTGACCAAATGTTGTGCTGTCACGATTTGACCCAACAAGTAAAATGCCTTTGCTCTGATTCACCACAGATGAAAAGGCAGCTCTCATAACAACATCCAAAAAGAAATGATGTAGCAATAGCCCTAATCTCATGGACTTTAATTCTCATGAAAGAAAGATTCCTCTTGGTGAAGAACTGATAAAATCTCTTAGTAGTGAGGACAATCCACCTGGAAATGGTGGCTGCTGAAATATCAGTGGAAACTCAGGGAGGGAGAATGAGACAATTCCATCCCTTCCTTATCCATTTAGATGAAGCCAAATAAAACCTTAAGGTCCTAAGTGGGCAAAGTAGCCTGTCTTGATCATCCCCAGCACAGATATAACTAAAACTGAAAATCTCAATAGGAACAGGAGTTACAGTAACTGATTCTTAGCCAGAAACCCAGGTTGGCAAAGAAGAACTGAATCACAGTTACCACTGAACCATAAACAACCCTTTTCCACTGAAAAAACATGAGTCTCATTCCTTCTTCTCACTGATGCTAAAGAGAGCAGTAAGACTGTATTAAGGGTAAAGATTTCAATGGAAGCTTTATTGAAAGGTTCGTAAAAGGATTTGGATAACACTCAAAGAACATACAAAAGATTCCATCTAGGCATTAATGAGCGAGATACCAGTTTCTGCAGCTCTAGCATCAAATGAGATCAGAAATATGAAGATCCAACCCATTGAGAGACCCCCTAGAGACCTTAAGAATGTTAGAAAAGGCTGCCTTGTAAGCTCTTAATATTAGATACTAAAATAGGTCTCTTTCTTCGAAAATCTGCAACTGCAATTCAAGGGGGATAGCTAAGAATCAGTGCATTTCCTACCGCACCAATTACAGATGATTCTCCATTTGGCATTGTAAAGTTTGAAATGGATTGCCTCCTAGTCTGAGTGATGCAGCTGGCAACCTTGCTTGAAAGCTGGTCTTGGCAGATCAACCATTTGTGATGAGCTAAGTGTGATGATGGAGAATCCATGAATTGTTGCGTAAGAGGGACCCTCTGTGCTGTGACATGAGACACTTGTTTGTGGTAATCTCTTGGGTTCATCCTCCTCAGGTTGAGTAGATGGCTGAACCATGACCAAAGGGGCTAAGGGGAGGGGAGGGGGGATAGGCTATCAGGATGAACTGAGACATGGAGATCCTGACTTGGTGAAGAACATGTGGAATTTATTTGAAAGATGGAAAGGCATAAGTGAACATTTGATCCCAATTCAAACTGAAAGTATCCATTGCCCAAGCCCTCTAATCTGGTACTGGACAGACATAAAGAGGGCGCTTCTCAGTCTTGTCGCAAACAAATCCATTGTTGGTCTCCTCCACAGCTGAAAAAGTTCCTCAGCAACTGACTGGTGAAGAGATCATTCCGTGGCCCTGTCTGATCACAGAGATCACATGACCCTGTCTGGACAGGCTGTCCTCCAGTAGATTCCTTTTGCCTGGAATATGGGAGACTCTGAGAGTGATATCCAAGGAGACTGGACACGGTAGTCCTGAGATGAAGAAGAGGAAATGGGACCCTTTCTCCTACCTTGAAAAGTGCTGCAACTTTCAGCCAAGACCCACACGTCATCCTCCCACAGGCAACAAATTGGACAATCATCCATGCATGTACACATGATAGATTGGTGGGGTGAGTGTCCCATGGAGCCTTCTTATGCCTGCACTTACCCATACCTTATGTCATATTTATGCTCTGAAAGAAAATTCTACAAAAATAATATAAAAGGGTAGGTGATACTTACCCTGACACTGGTACTAAGAAGGGGGTACAATTAACAAAAGCACTGGTTCACTAAGCAGTGTGAAAAACCGTTCAAATTTATCAAAAAGGAACACAAACACACAAAAATAATGGAAATAATGCAAGGCCTGAGGAGAAAATGACTGAAACAACACCAGAAAGGATATGTTTGGCCAAAAATATTGTTAAAGGCAGCAATTAAGGCAAACTTTCTTTCAGTGACCTGCCACACATGTGCTTGCATGATAGTCCAAGGAAAAAGAGGAAGATATCCCATATATTGGCAATGACAATGGACTCGGACTGGTATCATGTTCTTGTCAAGTCTGGGCCCTCAATTACTAATGGGAGGAGGGAATATTTAGCTTGGACTGAGAACTTTTAGCATCTTGGAAAACAAAAGCAATGTAACAGTTGCAGGTAATCAATTACTCCTATTCAAATAGTATTCCTCTGACATTGTCATGTTTTCATTGGGTACTGAAAATGGATCAGTATCATTTGTTTTTCTTTTGGCAGGTCTCAATTTTGAATTAGTATATGAAGACTGACTGGATCAGTCATATTGGTAGATGCACCAGTTTGAACCATATGCATCCTGATCCAAGTACACACACACATGCAAACACACACACACACACACACACACACACACACACACACACACAAATAGACCTTGATGGATAGACTTAGCTTCAGCAAGAGTTGTGTTTGTGGTATGTACTTATTTGAAGCCAGCCAGCCAAAATGCATCCGTTCTTGAACTGAATTTTCCACTTGTTAATATTTATCCTGTAGTTTTTGCTATCATTTTGTAAACTCCTACAATTAATCAATTGTGAATGAATGAGAGTCTGATAAGATTTTTTTTTTAAATTGTATGGAATATGTATATATAAGGACTTGTCAAGTCAAATGAATCATATTTTTATGCTTTGATTTATTATAGCTGTCCAAAAATATTAACCTTTCTGACACAACTATTTGTAACTCCATTTTTAATGAATTTTTATGGCATGCAGGCTGATGAGTCATCAAATTTATTCATAAAAATTGTCCCTTGAATCTTAAATTTCGAAATTGTCTTTTTCTTAAAAACAAAAAGCTACTTTAGTGAATGAGTAACAGAATAGACAGCATGCCACAGGCTTTGAGGGATGAAATCCTTCCAAGCCAAAAAGGAAATTTATTAAATAGATCTAACTTTCATCATCAGCATGACTTGAACAAATCTGAAAGAACATCATCCCAGGATGCTCAAATTTGGTCAAATTCAATTGAATATTTTTTTACAGGAAGTCTTTATGTTTTTCTAGTAGTTTTAACAGTGGCTATATTTTTTATGCCTGATCATCATTTGTACAAAACTAAAATCCATCTAATCCAGGATGCTTTCTCTCAAAGTTGGTCAAATTCTGTTCAGTGGCTTTTGAGAAGAAGTAATTTACATTTCTTTTTCTATTTGAAGTAATGGCAGATATACATATTTGTTAATGAATTGGCAAAATTCGAAAAAAAATTTAAAGTACTTCATGCCAGGATGGTTTCCATCAAATCTGGTCAAATTCAGGTTAGTGGTGTTAGAGAAGAAGTTGCTTAAAATTTTTTTATATATTTTTAGTAATGGTGGCCATCTTTGATGGTGGATCAGCATCAGTTTAACAAATTGAAAAGTACTTCATGACAGGATGTTTTCTGTTCAATTTGGTTAAATTCTGTATAGCAGTTTTTAAAAAGAAATTGAAAATAGCAACTGTAAACAGATGAAGGGTACTGATGATGGATGAAGAACCATACCATATGTTTATAGATTGATGAACTATAAATCAGTACCTACAAAAATGGGAGTTCACCATATTATAATATTGAGCGTATTTGTATTAAGTGAATGTATATAAACGTGTATAAATGCATTAATGTACAGGTAACAACAAGTGAATTTGTAACAAGAGTCCCTCAGAGGGATTAACACTCTAATGGCCACAAAGAATTTCCAGGAATCCAAAAAAAGGCTGTTTCTTCTTTCTAACTGCTGAGTGCTGAAACCATCTCTGATATTCTTAAGCGGTAATAATAATTTTGAGATGGCCATTGTGGTGGTCATATTGGATGTAAGATTGGCACCATTTCAATTGAGGATCAACTAGACATGATAAGGAATCTTCTGATTGATTCAACAGAAGTAGTGATAACAAGATTATAAAAATAGCCACAATGGTGGCCAGATTGGACATCAGATCTGTTATCTTTTCATTTAGGACCAACTAGACACCATGAGAAGTCTTCCAGTGAAAATCCCATGTCAAAATGACATTCCATTTAGAAGGTGTAGCGATAACAAGACATTAAAGATGGCTGCCATGGTGACTACACTGAATGTCAGATTA
Organism: Margaritifera margaritifera; assembly: GCA_029931535.1. Lineage (NCBI taxonomy): Eukaryota > Metazoa > Mollusca > Bivalvia > Unionida > Margaritiferidae > Margaritifera > Margaritifera margaritifera. Next base: position 2,613,838 of record JAQPZY010001637.1, on the reverse strand, counting down.
GCACCATTTTCATTTCAGACCAACTAAACAGCATAATAAGTCTTTTGCTGCAAATCCGATGTAGATATGATCAGCCATTCAGAAGGAGTAGTAATAAAAAGATTTTCAACATGGCCACCATAGTTGCCATATGGGATATCAGACCAGCATAATTTTCATTTAGGACTATCTAGATGCTATAAGAAGTTTTCTTGTGAAAATTCCATGCTGATAAACCAAAAATCCAGTAGGAGTAGTAATAACAAGATCTTTGAGATGGCCTCCGTTAAGGCCATATTAGTGGTCCGATCAGCACCATTTTCATTTGCACAAGACAAATCTTGTCTTGAAAATCCCATGTCAATATGACTTTCTGTTCAGGATGAATAACAGTAACAAGGTTTGCAAGATGGCTGCCATAGCAGCTATATTATAAGTCAGACTGTCACTATTTTCATTTAGGACCAACTGGACATCATTAGAAGTCTTTTAGTGACAACCTCATGTTGATAAGTCCATCTGTTCAAGAGGAGTAGCAATAAGATTTTCAAGACAGCCCCTGTGATGGCTATCTTGGATATCCAAGTGGCATCAGTATCATTTAGATCCAACTAGACCTTGGGATGAATGTGTTTCAAGGCAATCCACCAAGTAGTTTAGGAGGAGCAGCAATAACAAACTTGTGCTAATGGACAGATGATGGACAACAGACCATCCCATAAGCTCAACTGGTCTATGACCAGTGGAGCTAATAACTAATATTATATTATGCAATAGTGATATATGTGATAAGAACAGAGTAATATGATAAGAATGACCCTGAATTTTCAGCTGTCCAAAGAGTTAAACTGTAAAGAGATGAGTCTGGTACTTCTACTTGGACAACAGCTATCCAGAGAAAGAAAACTAAGAATACTGTTGGAAAGCCGAGAACTGACAAATCCTCAAGCTCTACCGCCCTACCACCAGCTGTCAGTTAATTGTTCTTTTAAAATTCCAATAGAGAGATGCCCACTCTCAAGCCAGGCTATGTGTGATTTATTACACAATAATGTTTGGGGTTTGTCTGACCATCAAAGCAATGCAAGTCACTTATGATCTGCTACAGAGATGCTGCCAGCTTTTATCTGAAGGGGAGATCTCCCCCCCCCCCGTCATCAAAACAAAGGGGGAGTAGAAAATGAGGGAAGGAGTGAATGACATAGTTCATTATTTACCCAGCACTTAAATATCAATTTTCTTTCCTGCTCCACTATGTTTGGTCTCAACTGAAATCAAAATCCTCATAAGATTCCCCCTCTAGCTGTATAAGCATTGATCTGTTGACTCTTTCTGAGCTTAATATGTTCCTCATCTGTCTGCTGTCTGAAGGGGCTAGCTTAGCCATTTTTAAGAAGTTGAGAAACTGTTCTTTATGGTTGTTTTGAAGAACTGTCCACAGTTCACAGGAATTGTCTCATGGATATCTCTGCTCCAAAATGCATGTGATCTGGTAACTTAGCATGTCATGTAAGAGTTGACATCCCAAAATTCAAATGTTGATTTCCGACATAAAAGGGTTATTTTACCTACAATGTTTGCAAATATTACACAATATACATCCCATCTTGGTATTGTGTTGTAATTATTTGTACCTAGAAGGTGAAACGAATCAGTAATTTTCTGCCCAGACATGCTTGACTATAATCTCACCTTTTGGAAACAGACCAAAGTGCACATGTGCAAATATGAGGAATGGGCATTAATTGCAGAACCCCTCTAGTACACACATTTTTCTGTTATAAATAATTAGTGGGATTTCCAAGTATCCTTTTGTATTAAGCTACATCTGCATACTTTGGAATAGACAGAGGTATTTTGATCAAATAATTATTCTTTAGTTTTTTTTCTCAGATTCTCTTTTATTAAATTTATATTAAGTTAAATACAAATTTTATACTGTGCAGAGTGCAGTTTTATATGTGTGACTCTGAACTAAATTGTTGGAGTCCTCATGTATCACTGCTTTCCAGGTGAGCAATTCGTAAAATGTTTACATGATTTGCGCACTTGTGTGCCCTGGCGGCATCTCTGATGATACCTTGGACGATGTCACTCTATAAAAATAACATGTACAATTTCAAACTGTTATGATTTTACTATCTTTAATCAAATTTTCATGAAATGTTCACTGTGAATAGAAGTACCAAATGTAGTGGTTTGTTTTGGTTTGATCTTCTGGAGTGCAAGGCCATTTTTCAGCACATCATAGGCTATACATGGCGGCCAGTATATCTGGTGGAGGAAGAACCCGGAAAGACCCTGGAAAGAACCACTGATCCACGGGAAGCTACTGGCAAGCTTTCTCACGTACCCACATTGGTCAAGTTGAGATGCAAACCCACGAGGTCAGAGGTGAGATGCGAGTGATCTGTAAAGGCTAGAGCCTTAGACCACTCTGATACTTGTGGCCCAACTTAAATGTAAAATTTTCAAAAGAAAATTTTTTGATTTTACACACAAAAATTCCTCAGAATGCAATGTCTTGTCCGCTTTGCTGGTGCATTATGCAAGATCTTCACAAAGAAACCGAGTTTAATGCAAAATACTATATCACTGAAGCATCAAACGTGGATCTTTTATGACCTCCTTCCACCTGTGATGAGCAGCACCCTCCATAAAGTTTCATGACTGTACATACAAACGTGTCAGAGAAACTGAGCTAAATGCAAAACCTCAAAGTAGCCTATGCCAATGACAACCAATAACAATATACAACACCAAAATGAAAGTTACACCTGTGTCTCTCCAATGCTTCACAGGCATGACAAATCTGCTAAACTAACAAACAGGCATGTTTAACTCTGATATCTGCAATCAATTTGTTGATTTTATCAATGCAGAAAACAGTTTGCAATATTTTAATATATAGCTATCTTCAAAATGTTGTGGGTTCAAATAAACACTGGCACACAATTACGTTTTTCCATTGACTGCTTATTTTCAGTGGACAGGTCTAGCCAATAAATCGGGCAACAGAGAAATTCTACTAGCACTTGCAGACAAAAGTACATTGAAAGCACTAGTGTGGATTTGGTCACTGAAGCCTCTTGTACATTCAAGGGAACTAAAAAGGCGAGGTGGGTGCTTGTGTGTGTGTCTGTGTGTTCAATATAGTGTACTGCTATACAGTGCAATCATTCTTTAAAGACAGCTCAATTGTGCTCTCATGTGAAAGCAAGTTAAAAAAAGTGGGTATGACTATTGCTTACCTTCATCAATCTCTACCAGACTTCCTCTGGTGATAGATAAGGTCCCTTGCTGAGAATCTTTCTGATTTGACCACAATTCCTCCAAGTATTCAGTAACTACCCGCCACTCCTTGTCTGCCTGAAAGTGTGGGGGGTACAAGAAAAGTACTTTCATTTTGTTTTTCTTTCAAATTTAGAGTCATGCATTTCCTAGATCATGTCTAGCCTCTATTTCTGATAGCATTTGAACTTTTAATACAAACTTGTCAATTTGAAACTTCATTATCTATGATGGTGACAGAAAGACTGCAGTGAAAACTAAATTCATGATGTGTAAAACAATTTCATGTGCTCTTACTGCAGCTACATTATGCAACAAACAAAAGATCCAGGTGGACCTGATATTGCTCACTTGGATAATGCAATTTAACAGTTGCCCATTTCATTTGTAAGAACAAAACACCATATACCAAACTTTACTGCTTAGTTTTACCTAATTTACTACCGGTATTTAGTTTGATACAAATTATTTTCAAAGATAAAAGCATAGAAGATCTTGCTTGTAATCGATCTTGATGATATAAATCTACCGATCAAGTTTTATTGATACTTGACAGGAAATAGAGTCTCCAGAAACTTAACAATCTCAGTCATTCATATGCAAAATCGCCTCATTAATATGCTCAGGTGTCACTTATTACTGAAGCTGTTTAAAAACATACAGTAAGTTTATTTACCTAGTTTAAAGACACTGGATTAAACCTCAGTTTCTAGCATGGTAACAAACTCAGTTAGTCAAACTACTGTGAATTCTAGCATAAACAGTTGAAACAAAAAATCTAGCAAAAACAGTTGAAACAAAAAAATGTAACCAAAATCAGTGAAGTATGCCATATGAGTCACAGTGACCTTCTTTTGTGACAAAAATGTAGTACTTGTCAAGCTGCATCACCTCACCAAGTTGTATAATTTCAAGTATAACAGTATGTATACAGGATCTAAAATTCCAAGTGAAATGCAAAAACCAAACCATGACTGTAGAACTAATGTGCATGTACAAAAGTTAGCTCCCTTATCCCCCACCCCAGGAGGTAGGTGCTATAAAACCCACTCCAAACTGTTGCCTAGGACCTAGGAAGAAAGAATGGTTCATATGCATGTCTTGTTTTGTGGGGTTTCAATGCCACTTTTCAGCACATGATAGAATATACATGGCAGCCAGTATATTTGGTGGAAGAAGACCCCAGGAAGAACCACCAACCTACAGGAAGCTAATGGCAACCTTTCTCAAATACCCCCGTTGGCCTAGCCGAGAATCAAACCCATGTGGACATAGGTGAGATGTGGGTGATCTGTAAAGGTGAGAGCCTTACACCATTCAGTCATGCAGTGAGCCAGTATATTTATACATGCTTTTATATGCCCAGTTGCTAATGTTGACACCAATGCTGGGGTAGTATGAGAGCTCTTCTCTACTTCATTATAGAGGCAAGCTATTAAAACTGGGGAGAACTCTTAAAATTCTAATGTGACAGACTCAATTTTTAAATGATACAATGTCTAGTCATGATAAAAAAGCATACTAAGTTTCATGAAGACATGTCAAAGGGTCCAAGAGTTATTAGGTAAACAAAAGTGTGATGGTCGGACAAGCTGACTCCAGCATACCCTCCCAAATTTCATGTGCAGTAATATGTTGCTGTGAGCTACTCTTGTTTGATACAAATGAATTCCTATTTGAGCAAGAAAGTGGTAACAAAAGCCATTAGACTTTAAAGATCCATCTAATGAAATTTTAAATCCAAGATTAAATTATGTTGATTATCAAACTCATCCGAAATGAGGTTGAGATGCACTCATACACCCAAGTATAATAATTCATTGCTCAAGTTACCCTCTTTACATTTGTAATGAAATACAAACTCTAAAGAATGATCTTTGACCTTGACTAAAAGACCAAAGAGGGCTATTCACTTAACAGTTATAAGGACTTAAATCCAAACAAAATGATTAAAATCCATACCAGTTAAAAAAATTGAAGTCATGATCTTTGACCTTGATGCAAAAGCCACACAATGCTAATTATCTAACGTATCTGAAATGTGACCGAGATTTATTATATACATGAAGTGTATTTAAGTGAAAATTTCTTACCAGTATTTAATTAAAGTACCTGAGTAATATTATTCTGCTCTTAAACATGTCAACCATTTAAAAAATATTACACACATTAACCATTACCTCAAGCCTTTAGACTCGAAAATCTGTTTATTTCTTACCATAAGTGCAATTCTTCCTCAACGTTGGGTCAAGAAACTTACTCTAGACCAAATGTTATTGTGCAAAATCCACTTCTGAGTTGCCTATGACCTCTGACCTGTTAATCCCTGAAATCAATAATATTTTTCCTTACCCCAAGTGCAAGCCATCAACACAGTTCAGTGAAAGTAGATGCTATAAAACCAAAGTTATTGCACAGAAATGGAAATGGTAATATACATGTTTTGATATACAGATAGACGCCATAACAATATACACTCCACTTTTTGGCAGGTGTATAAAAAAAATCAAGTCTGAGCAAATTCAATTTCGATTTCTTTAAGTTATTTTATTCACAAACCATAATTGGTAAAAAAAATGCACAAGTCATGATCATTAACCTTGACTTCAATGTTGCCAAATGTTGACTAATCAAATTTATCTGAGATGTGATGGAGGTGTACCCATGCATCACATTTTATCAAATCCAGTTTGATTAGTTCAGAGTAATATGTTCAAACAGTAACTGCTGAGCAAGAATCTAATTACTGACACCTGGCACTGAACACAAGGTCGTGGGAGCTAGTTATTAAACTCGTCAGAGATACTGTAAACATATGCCACCATGCCAAAACAAACTGGTTATTTTGTTCGAGTTGATTTATTCACAAGAAAGTGCTAACTTACAGACAAAGAATGGATGGATGAAAGCCAACTGAATAAGCTTGACTGGCTTTGATACAGTAAATTTGTACTGAGCTAATTAGAACCCTTTGCTTATAAATTAAATTTCCTTGTCAATGTCTGTTAAGTATTCATATGTTAATTATTGAGGATCTTTACAGTTGCTTATTAGGTTATAACCCAAGGGCAACACTTCTACTTTTGAAACCATGTCTTACGAGCCAAACTAGTATCCACATTTCCATTTGTCTTTTCATGCTGAATAAATTTGTATATATATATATATATATATATATATATATATATATATATATATATATAGTTATAGGATGGATATTTTAATATTTTCCAAGTTATAATACAGATCCAAGACCCACTACCCGGTCCCTCACCTCTATATCAAGCCCAAGGGGGACAATTTTGAATGCAAATAGTTGCCCATAATCTTTAAATGAATATATACCTAAAGGGTGGGAACTTAAGTAATAATTTTAAAAATATGACCCTGAGGAAACATCCCATTTTTCTAATGCCCCCAGGAGCATCTTCCATATCACACATCTGTTGTAAGTGAACTTTATAATCTCTGTCCACAAAACAATGAAATCACAATTCCAGTTTTACCATTGCAAATTTATGAAAAAGTCCCCATCCCCAAAGTTCCATTCTCATGGAAGGGCTAAAAATTCTAAACCATTCTGTACATCTACAGACCACACAAATCATATCTTGAGATTTTTAAGTTTCTGTTTTAATTTGTGTAGAAGTTGTGTAACAGTAATCACAAACACATGTTCAGATCTGTAGCATCACATAATCCATATTTTTCTTCCACCAGTACAGGGATAATAAAGCAAAGTATTTCTCCAAATGGTTTTCTATTCCTAAGGAATAAAAATAATAATAATAATAATAATAATAATAATAATTTTAAAAGGGTAATTCAATTAATTGAGTACAACTATAGTCTCCCCTGAGGCGCTCAGTATAGCATCAACTTTACATATTTTCTCTCATCTATAAAATTTTTTAATAACCTCTCTACCTGGGAGTCTTTAAAGAAATTGTACAGAAGCACATCATCAAATTCCAGTCCTTTGGCTTCATAAATTGTCAAGATCAGTCCCAGTTTCAGCTCTTCTGGAATGGACTCTCGAGCAGCTTCACTAACCACCAAGACTGCCTGGTGAGCTCCAAACTCAATCGCTGAGGTCTTCCGATGATTTCCTCGAAGCAGCATGGCAAGGTCACTGAAACTTGATGACTCGATTAGAATTGGCTGTGGACCATCACTGAAGAGACCTTGATCCTTTTTGAGTGGGTCGAAAGACTCTGGGAAAAATCTAACAAGCAGATCTAGAATACTTGATGCAAGGGAGAGAATTCCCTCATGGGAGCGATAGTTTTGTACAAGCTGATAGACCTGTTTTGGGACTTGAACTGCTTCAGTTTTCCCATGGCTACCATAGACTCTTTTGCATGGTAGAAAAGGGATTTTAGGTCTTCAAAGCGGAAAGAGATTCCCCTCATGATGCTTTGTGCTGTATCTCCAGTCAGAAACATATGGTTAGGATTCTGACAAATTCGAATCAAAAGGTACTGTTCTGCCTGTGTAAAATCTTGAATCTCATCCACAAAGATTTGATGAATGTCAACCCATGGAGCCACCTGTAGATTTTGAAGACGCTTGTAGACATCATGGACTAGATCTGTCTCATCAAAGAGCTTATTCTGTCTCATGATACATTTATACTGTTTGAAGAGCTCATAAATTTTGTCCCTTTCTTCAGAAAAGTTTGGAGCTCTTTTCCTTCCAATTTGATGATATGTCTCCTTGCTGACATATCCAGTCTGTTCAGAAAGGGCCTCAAATGATCCCTTGATAAAAGATATAATTTCTGTCCAGACCAGGGTGGGATGATAGCTGTCTTTATTTTTCATTCGAGGCCATACTTCCTGGACAAAGACTTCATAGGTCACTTCACGTTTAGGGTCCACTTTGGTCTAAAAGAAAATTCAAAGGGCAATTATATCATTCATTGTAAACAATTTCATCCAACAAGAGTGTCACAATGGCACATGCTACTCAACCAAAACATGATTAGAGCAAAAGTTGCTTTTATACCACTTTAAAGAGATTGTTGGACTTGAGGTAACAAATGTATCACAATCGGCTGAAACCTGTTGGTGTACTGGAAGAAAATTTTAAACTATATATCTCATGGTTATAGAACAATGACCTTCACCTTCAAGCTAATAAATATTAAATTTATTAAGCTTCTTTCTTGAAGTTAAGGAAGTATACAAACCACATTTAATCAGTAAAAATCTTAAGTCCCCATAACTTCAGCTATTGTGCGAAAATGAAAATGTAGAGGTAAAATTTATATCTACAATGACTTCACCCATTAAGCTACTGACTTCCAAATAGAGAAACGTCTTCATTGAACTAACAAGAGGAACTCTCTTGCTAAATTTCATTGAAATATGTTTACTAAGTTATTGTGCAGAAATAAAATTCATGAGTAAAATTTAATTTTAGTAACAATAACCTTAACCTTCAAGCTACTATTAATAACAAGCTTCTTGCTTGGGAACATACTAACCAGATTGCATTCCAATTTGTCTACTGTGTATGTGGAAATAGCCTTTAAGATGCTATCTCAAAATCTACAGCATTCTTCCTTCATCCTGGGGAAAGACAAATACAGCTAACTCCCATTCTACTTACCCGTCTCGCATTTATGTGAAAAATATTAACACCCAAGCAGAAAAATAACCCCGAGACACGTGTCATTCACGTATATACATGCAGCATGGATTCCACTCCCATTTAAGAGATATCACCTCGATCTTTTGATGTGTTCAACTGATTAAATATGTTTAAAAAATTTTATTTGTAACACAATGAACAAAGTATTGGTTGAAAAAGCTTTATTTTGGTGTCATAAATGTGAGGTCTAAGGAATGCAACCCCTCACTTCCTGTGGAAAATTCACCTTGAGTCATGCGAATTCAACATACGCGAGGTTTTTCAGGAACGCGATATATGCGTAAATTGGGAGTTTACTGTATGAAGCTGTATTTCAATCTGTCCACTGGAGCTTAAGTTGTAATGTGGAAATTAAATGTAGCCAGCAATAATCTAATTTTGGTAACCTTTTCCTTTTATCCATTGGCATTAAAATAAACAGACTTCTTCCAAAGGCTAAGGGAACAAGCGAATTCATGGAACTGATATTTGCTGCTTTCCACTGAAGGCAATGTAATGTAGTGTAGCTTTATAGAAGAAGAGGCTACAAGATGATGGTGATATAGTAAATTAATTAAGGTACTTTTGAAAAGGACTACTGTAAGATATTAACATGGGGAATAATCCCTGTAGAACAACAGGGAGTTGTTTTGTTGTAGGGAAGTGGAAATGTTAACATCGCATTTGAAAAGAAAGTCGTGTTTTCCTGCTATTTGTCAGTAGTATGTTAGAAGAGATGTCAAGCGGGCATTTTGGAAGTCCATGTTGAAGCATCCATGAATGTTTGATTTGGTTGAAGTTATATGGCACAGAAAAATGTCATGGCTATATTGTACCATGACAAGTAAAGTGCCTTGCACAAGGACTCTCCATGGAAGATGATCCACGCTGATCCAGCATGTGGAATCAAACCATCACCCTTCCAGTCACAAGTCCAATGCTTTAACCACTATACCACCTCTGCTCCATAAAAATGATGTAACTGCTGAATGTTAATCAGAGCTGTTGTATTGCCATATCAAAAAGATAGCTGCAGACAATATTTGGTTGGAATCCAATACAAATTAAGCGAGTTAATTTGCAGAAAGGAAAGTGGGTGAGTCCATCAGTTAGGGTCCATAACTCCACAAAAAGATGATGTTGCATCCAGAACATGTACCTAAGAAACACTGAAAATCAAACTCACCTAAGGTGACAAGAATATCAAGGATCCTACTACATTTCTTTGAAATCCAATTATAAATATAAGAGAGCTATAGTGCAGAAAAGAAAGTGGGCAAGTCTGACAATTAGGGGCCATAACTCTGCTAAATGATGATGTAGTATGTTGCCAATCAAACTCAGTTGAAATCTTAACAATATCAAGCAACTGCCAAATTTGGTTTAAATCCAATACTAATCAAGAGAGTTAATGCGCAGAAATGAAAGTGAATAAGGAGCTTCAACTCCATTACATTATTCTGAATGCCGATGATCAAACTCAGTCAACTTCACATCAATATCAGCTGTATACTGGTTCGGTTGAATTCCAATAATAAATAAAGGCATTACTGTGCAGAAAAAAGGTAGGTGGGTCCAAAAATCTGGGGCTATAGCTCCACTAAATGATAATGTAGAACAATGTAAATGAAACTCAGCCAAGCCCTCAGCAATATCAAGCTGCCTACAAAATTGGGTTGAAATACAAAATTAATTAAAGGAGTTCGTGTGCAGAAATACAAATGATTGCATCTGACAATCAAGTGTTTAACTCTGCTAAATGCTGATGTAGCATGCTGACAATGTTTGCAAGTACCTGTGGAGTTCCCACTGCTTGGCCCTTTGGATCCTCTTCCTCCTCCCTTTCACTGTCACTGTAATTATATCCCTCCTCAATATCAGAATCGTCGTCCAGCAGTGACAGGATGTTGAGTGGACCATCATCATTTGACCAGCCTTGTATGCATGCCTGTTATGTAACAATGATGTAATTAGCAGACTGATAAATATAAGCATGGTGATGTATAATTAGCCAAGGAGGCTAGCGCAATATAAAGTACCTCACAATAATGTGCATTACCTCCAGATAATCAAAATTGACAGGTACCAGTAATGTGAATTTATCTTTTCCTAAGAAATTGCTTTACCTGATGGGAAAGCTAATTATGGCTCATGACATTTACACAAATTCAGATACCTCAAGTAAACCTAGCTTAACTGGCAGGTGTCTATATATTACCTGGAATCATTTACCTTTATCTCCAGACAATTAAAAATGGCAGGTAATACAAATTTAATAATCTTCTTCTCAGACACTGCATTACCTGATGCAAAGGCTAATTATTGCTCATTAAATTTTTTGAAAATCATGTAATATAAATTCACTTCAGATTATCCTAGTTTATCTAACTGTATCTATATTCTACATTCTTTCTTATAATGCCCTTCATTATAAAGCGATTGCAGATATAATGTGTGTACTATTCAATATACCAGCCAGGGACCTAGTGTATGTAATTACCTGGGGTTGATTAACGTTACTTAGTGATACTAGCCCTTTCAACCCAGTATAGATTTAGATAGCTGTCACACTCTGGTGTGCAGGGAAAAGGTAAATCCTGAGCAACCTGAGAAACAAATGGTTCATTATTTTTCAGGTTACTCAGCTACAAAAAAAGATAAGATGATGCAAATGGAATGAGAGTGGTAACAAGCTCTGCCAATCAGAAGCAAGATTACCTTGTTATTGAACCTGTCTGAGATCTTCAGGATATAATCCCATATTCAAAATTTGATCAAAATGGGATTAGAAATATGGCCTCCAGAGTGGCAACAAGAAATTGTTGACAGATGGACAATGCATGATGGATGCATACCATGCCATAAGTTCACATGGCCTTATGGGGAGGTGAGCTAAAAGTTGTCCCTAGCCTGTTCTATAGGGCTTGACTGACACTCATCAGGTGTATTGTGACTAAATGAAAGTGTCCCATGGGGTCTTCCTATGCATGCATTTATTCACACCTTGCAACATAATTATATTCTGAAAAAGAAAAAAGAAAAAAAAAACACAAAAACCAATTGAACCAGAACCCCAAAAAGGGTCTAGAGCAGCAATTCAAGACCTGAAAAGCGAATTGAAATTAACTGACCCCTGGCGAAATTCCAATCAAGAGTTAAAGATGTATACCTGGAGGCAAAAATCTCCCTTGAAACAAAGTAGATTAGAATACTTTCTTGTATCTGATGACATTCATATGAATACAGCTGATGCGTGTATCTTACCAGGGTATAAGACTGATCATTCAGCTATTGTTTTGAGTGTGGCTTTTTCAACGTGTCCAAGGGGAAAAGGATATTGGAAATTTAATGCCCAACTGTCGAGGAGCATTGAATATACTTATTTGGTCAAAAAGTGTATAACTGATACTGTAAATGAATATTATGTAGGGGGAAATAAAGATGACTCTCTCCATGTTTCTCTCTCCGGTAATGATCAAATGTTCTTTGAAATTTTGAAAATGAAAATAAGATCTGAAACTATATGTTATTCTATTAGGTAAACAAAAGAGAAACAGGAAAAATTAAAGAAAATTGAACAGGAAATAATAGAAATTCATGGGGGACTGTCGAATAACATAGATGGGGAAACTCTGGAAAATTTAGAAAAAAGAAAGCAGAATTAGAGGAATCTAGAAAAAAATACATAGAAGGTGTTATATTAAGATTTAAAACTAGATGGTATGAATTTGGAGAAAAAAGCACGAAGTACTTTTTAAATCGTGGAAAACGAAATTATGTCAATAAGACAATAAAGGAAATTATTTTAGATGATGGGACAAATATATCAGACCAAATAGATATTTTAGAAGCCCAAAAACAGTTTTATATGGAATTGTACAAAAGTAGAATTGCTCAGCTTGATGATGAGGATACTCAAGAAACTCAAAATAGATTTTTTTAATAGGATATTAAACTTAGTCAAGAGGAAAGAGAATCATGCGAGGGTCTACTTACAATTAATGAATATGTTATGTCTCTAAAACAGATGGAAAATGGAAAAAGTCCTGGCTCAGATGGATTCACTGTAGAGTTCTATAAATTCTTTTGGAAGACTCTTGGGGGATTTCTATGCAGATCAATAAATTACGAATATACTGTAGGAAACCTTTCAGATTTTCAAACTCAAGAAGTTATCACATGTCTACCAAAGGAAGAAAAAGACAGAAGATTCTTTAAAAATTGGAGACCTATATCACTTTTAAATATTAACTATAAGACTGCTTCAGGAGCCATTGCAGCCAAGATTAAAAAGGTTCTTCCATCAATAATCAGTGATACTCAAAAAGGATTTATGAAGGGTAGATTCATTGGAGAAATATCAGGCTATTATACGATATCATGGATCAACTAGAGAACGAAAATAGATATGGTTTATTATTATTAATAGACTCTTAAAAAGCCTTTGACTCAATTAACTGGAGCTTTGTGGAAAAAGCTTTACAATCTTTTAACTTTGGTGATTCTGTTTGTAAGTGGTTTAAATTGTTTTGTAATAACTCTACAAGTTGTGTTATAAATAATGGGCATATGTCACCATTTTTTAGACTTGAAAGAGGATGTCATCAAGGAGATCCCCTTACACCTTATTTGTTTATCATTGGTGTTGAGATTTTAGCTATATCTTTAAAGCAAAATGTGGATCTACAGGGACTGATCTTTGATGTCAGTGAATATAAACTGGGTCAGTATGCCTATGACGCTTTTATTCTTCTTGATGGATCTCAACATTCTCTTAAAGCAACTATGAATATCTTGCAAGGTTTTTTTCTATTATCTGGACTTAAATGTAACATAACAAAAACAAAGGCTGTTTGGATTGGAAACAAGAAATTTTGTAATGAAAGAGAATGTCCCTATATGGGCCTAAATTGGTCTTCTTCTAACTTTACACTCCTTGGCATACATTTTTCTCTGGATTTACAACAAATGGTGGAAATTAATTATATGAAGAAACTAACGAAGGCAAAACAAATACTGGCAAGCTGAAGTCAAAGACATCTGTCAGTAATTGGTAAAGTAATTGTTGTAAAAACTCTCGTTCTGCCCATATTCATACATCTTTTTTCAGCACTTCCAAATCCATCAGCAAAAGTTGAAGCAGAACTAAATCGTACATTATTTAAATTTGTATGGGGTGGTAAAGTAGAGAGAATTAAATGTGACATACTGGTATCCCCGGATAACGAGGGAGGACTAAATATGATACACATTTATTCATTCATTAGGTATATTAAGATAAGATGGGATAAAAGATTGCTGGAAAATGAAAATGGAGCATGGCAGAACTTAGTCAATACAACTATACTCAGAAATAAAAAGGATATTTGGAACTTAGGGAGAAGGAAGTTAGAAGAATTTAGTAAGCTCATTAAAAACAGTTTTTGGAGAGATGTAATTTTGGCAGTATCTAACTGGAAAGAGGAACTGCAGGGTCCAAACGAGTATTTATCTTGGAGTATTTTAAATTTTTCCTCCCTAGAATGTTCTATCAATACAAATCCTGGACAGAAGCCGGTATTGAAATTCTGAATGATCTAGTAGATGATCACTGTAATTTAATACCTTTTGAAATCATAAAACAAAAAACTAGATGCAATGATTTCTTTAAATACTTCTCCTTAATATCCAAAATTAGAAAATCATGGAAAGATGCTATCAAAAACAATTTAGTACATAAATAATTTTGATAAGCAGGAGGATAAAATAATGAACTTGCAAAAACTAAATTCACTCAAGTTTGCTTACAAAGATCGTTTAAAAAAGGAAAAAAGGCAACACATTGCTAAGCAAGAAACTTGGATGCAAGTATTAAATAAAAATATAAATAGTGAGGAATGGTCTGAGATTTATAGCAGGGCAAAATGTTGTACTAAAGATACCAAGTTGATCTCTTTTAATTTTAAATTAATCCATAGAATAATTGTTACTAAAAAAACATTTGAAATGAATTAACATATTAGACAACAACAAATGTACTTTCTGTAAGAGTGATAAAGAAAGTATTGAACATCTCTTCAATGATTGCAATATTACTTCACAGTTTTGGTACCGTTTTATTGAACATTTTACACCTTCTTGCCCAAATATTGTACATTTGTCCAAAAAAGAAATATCTCTAGGAAGTCAACAACTGGACAGTTTGTGTAATTTCTTGCTTATTTTGGAAAAATATTATATTTACACTTGCAGATTCAATATGCAAAATCCTTCCATTTATGCTTTTAAGCAAATAGTTGAAATGCATAAGAACATTGAAAACTACACTGCTATGTTAAATAAAAAAGAGGACCAATTTCTTCAAAATTGGACCTCAATAATGAATATGTAACTTGTGTAAGAATCTTTTCTCTTCTTGCATTTCTTTATTTTTGTTTGGGTCTGATTTGATGGTAAACAGGAACAAAATACTGTAATACCACACAGTCTATGTCACCTAGACACTGTATAATTGTGTTCATCTATTTAAATTGTGTATCTAAAGAGATTGTGTGCCATATGCATGTGTGCATGGGCGCATTTGTGTGTGTTATCTTTTCTTTTTCTGTATATTATATTTATTATCCCTAGATTATCTGATAACCAGAAATGTTTGATTGTAAGGTGACCTTGGGATGGTTCCCTGACCCAGTGGTTTAGGTGATACTTATCTTGACACCAGTATTAAGAAGGGGTAAAATTAACTGAGGCACCACTTTGCTAAGCAACATGCAAAAACCCTTCAAAAACAGCAAAGAGGAGCATAGATACACACAAATAAGGGACTGGGAAGAAAATAACTACAACTACACCAAACAGTATATGTTAGGCAGAAAAGAAGCCAAAATGAAACAATGAAGACAAAGTTCATTAAGCATCAAGACACACATGTATGTACACAAGAGTCCAAGGAAAATGAAGAAGACATTCCATTTGATGCATATGGCAAAGAAATCAGAATGGGATCATATTCTTTTGTTTCTGGCCCTCCAATTACTAATTGGACAAGGGAATATTTAGCTTGGACTGGGGATTTGGTGTCCTGGAAAAGGGTAGCAAAAACACAATAGTAGCAGGTATTGTATTACTTCTATTAAAACTGGTGGTTGCCTAATAGAGGTTTGTTATCCCAGCACTTCAGCAAACAGTGGCGATAGTGTTGTCCCTGTGCATCAGTCTGTCTGTAAAACTTATCATGGATGAGCGATATGGTTTTACGTATTTTCTCTGGCCCATTTTGGGAAAATTTCTTGAAAAATGTATTGAAAACTGTCAATTTGTCACTGCTCCTCTTCCCATACTGGTTAGAAAATTGTATTGAAACTTTGAAGGCTAGATATGTGATTGCTACTGATTCACAATAAGGTTTGACTGTTACTCTGGCACATTTTAGGGGACATTTCTTGACACACATTTATGAAAATAAAATTGTCCTTAATCAGGTGTTTCAAAATTAAGTAATGTGCAACTTTTAATAACCATGAAATTACATTTTTGGAAAAGTATGAAATGTAACATGAATTTGAGGACATCAAATTATGTATCAAATTTAAATTAAAAAAATAATAAAATCAATGTTCATATAACAGCAAAATGTAGGGGCAGATTATCTAAGCAGATTATAAATTGCAGAGAGGAGTAACAAGCTTTCTTTTGTGTCCCTGGTAATGTAGATAATGTCTAGAGTCATATTTGGTTCACATTCTGTGATTCCTAAAAGTGTTTTCACCTTTTCTTGAGGGAGTAGGTAATGTCATGGAATTATGCACAGAAAATTGCCATGTATCGTTATTGTAAATATAGTATGGGCCCTGTAATGTGAACAGCATACATGTAGTGTATGTTTTTTTTTCTGTTGAACAATTGCAACAATGAGGTTTACTCATAAGGAGAATATACTTACTGTGGCGCATGCAAAGTGTCTGCAGCAGGAATTCACTCACCACATACATTCCGTCCATGGTTTTCCACCACATATGACTATACTGAGTACTAATGTTTCTGTATAATAACACTGCATATAGGAAGTGGTTGTATTCATGAAAAACAGATATTTCAACTATAGAGGTATGTGATAGTTAGACGTTCTTCTTCTCTTTCTATCATCTGTGTTTGATAGAATAGTTTGCTATGTTAAATGTTTTGGAATTTATTTTTTCATTAGGCCAAACAAAATTGATATAACACAATTCTATCCAAGTTAATAGAGTCTGTTTCATATTACAGTCATATTTTTATCTGAACTGATAGCCTAAGTTGAATTATGTTGTATAAAGCAAACAATGAGAAACCTTCTTGCATTATATAGTCCCTTGTGATTATTCTTCTTGGAGACAGATTTGTGTATGAACTTGGTTTCAGTGTAATTCCGTATAGTTGTTCCTAATGGAAATCAGTTTTAGTGTATTTTGTCTCGTCACTAATTTCAAAATCCACTCAGTCTATCCTGTGACACAGATTTTGCACAGACAATGTCAACTAGATCTGTCAGTAAGCAAGTGTTTTTACAAGACACATGGATTCCAATGTCTTGTCATAATACAGAAGCATACTAAGTTTAATGAATAAATCTTCAAGGGTTCAGAAGATATTAAGTAAACAAAATAAAATAAAAGTTTTAAATGTAAAACCAGTGGTAGAATATTATGAAAAGCAACTTCAGTCTTTCATTATTTAGTTTTGCGACAGAATATTTGCCCAAAAATCTGTGTGTATAATTAACATTCTCCATGTAATTGATCAGTGTCAACAAAATTATGACAGGAAAAAATAAAAAGAAAAAAACACAATGAACACATAAATTTTGTTTTGGCATTGCCATATTTACCCTGTTCCAGATCCCTGACTGAGGCTTTGAAGCTAGGACCCTAAATATGGTACACAACACACCCACTAGTAATGTAATTGTAAATGTAAGTGCACAAATTTCATCAATTCATGTCAAATGACATTAAATTTAAGTTATAGACTGGAAAGTTCCACCAATACTTCAGCTGAAAACACTGCCAACAGAGTCAATGCACAAGCTTTCCCGAGCTAAAAAAAAAGATATCAGCCATTGGAGTCAATGCACAAGTACTCTGAGCTTAAAACAAAGCTATCGAGTCAGCAAAATATGCACTCACACAACCAGGCTGATAACAGCTGGTTTGACAAGTGTGACTTTGTGATCTGACCAGTTGCAAATTATAAAATATTGGAATTACCATATTTCTCCAATGAATTGACCAGGGGCCAGCCAAGAATATTTTTAGAAAAGTGGTGAATGGGCTTATTCTCACATATGGCCTTGTCATACTGGAGTCAAATCATAAAAAATTGGGTGTACGTAGTTTATACTATTCATTATGTTGCAGTCAATGATAGAAAAGCTAAAGCCATTTTTTTCAAACCATGTTATTTACCTCTATGATGAAACATCATCATCATTAAACCATTTAGAGAGCATGTTACTTTTTATTTAAAGAAATATCCTTTCAAGTTCCCAAGCCATGATCAGGAAAATAGTCTAATCCTACACTGTTGGTACAAACAAACAAAAAAAAAACACACGCACATCAGTATTTGATCAAATAATTAATTTCACTGGAGAATATTTTTTAAAAATAATAACCAAGCATTAGAAATACTCACAGTTCATGAGAATTATGTATTATTTTGAATGTACAAACCTTGGAATAGAATTATGTTTTTTGTTTAATGCAAATTTCAGTTCTGGACTGCATAAGCCAGGATCAGTTCGATTCTTCCATTATCAAGATTCTGACTTGACTGGAACATGACATTATATAAGCCATGAAGTGCTGTGTGATTTTGGTTATTTGACATTCCAGATATGGGTTTATTCTGGAGGACCTCAATATCTTCAACAAGTTTCTCAAAGAGTGGGTTTACTTATGAACATGGCATATCATCTAAGAAATATGGTACACATACTAAGTCAATTTCTTTTCATGAAAAACAATCCTTTTACTACATGCATGGACAATAACTGATTGTAAATGATGCTCAAATAGGTAAAAATAACACTAATATGCAAATTGCAAAGTTCAAACATCTGACGGAACAAACTGCATTCTAATGTTTTTTTCTTTGGATTCTACCTGACCATAAAATATTCAGATTTTTCAGCATTTTAGAAATGGAAGAATGTAACTATTTCATGGCTGCTGACAGAAACTTATTGGCAAATATATACAATTAAGTAAATGGAAAAGGAATGCCCTACCACAGTGCCTAAAAACTGATAAGTATTAAATTAACACAGAACTCAAGGATGGATGTATGGATGGACAAGGGTACAATATATGTCCCTACCATATTCAAAGTGGGCTATAATAATACAGAAGTCCATACAAATGGATTTTAGGGATGGTAAGACTGTAAAATTGGTGTAGTTTCATAAATGTGAAAGACAAACAAATTTCCTAAAAGACTGATATTTATATACCAGTAACTTGATATCAGTTTATAACAGGAATTCCAAAGCTAAGTGAGAGGTGGAAGAGCAATACTATATATTAATTAACTACAAGGATATTTAATTATACCTTCAAACTACGATCATTCTTCCTGTCAAAGAAATATGGAGTACCAACTGATGCATCCAGCATAAGAAGAAGCTGCTGAGATGTGAGAAATAGCGGGTAAGAATGATAATCCACATCCTGGAGCATGTTTGGTAGGTTCTTCTCCTCTTGCTTCACATTGTCACGGACACTGTCACATGCATGACGTAAGTTGTTGAAATTTTTCTGCATTTCCTTGCAGAGAACTGCATTTTTAGTGACAAAAATCTGTCGAAGATGGATGTACTGCTGATCATTGCCCTCGTTCTCATTCTGTGGCATTTCACTACATACAGCTCCTGCATTAAGAAACAGGAAAAAGAAAAACCTGAATCAGCCAATGCTGTAGTCAACTTTATCACCAACTGGGGTCCTTATAAAATAAATTTTCATGATAAATTCTTGAAGTAAATTGTCTTTCTTACAGGACCTGCTACTTTTAGGACCAGGGTACATGTATTTATCATCAGAAAATATAGATCAAGTTGTACAATTAATTTGTTGTAAAGAACTTTGTTCCAATTTTCACCATTTTTGCAAGCGAGGAATGCTTAATATTTGTAGGAGGAATCAAGATTATTGTAAGATCTTAAGTGCTGTGTTTTTTTCTTCAAATAACTGGACTGCACATGGATAGCAAATGGACTGCCTACAGGTCACCCATGTTTTACATCGGCAGCAAAGTGGGTAGCTCCTGCCCAGTAACATTATTATGGGTAGCTCAGTGGGTCATACAAATGAGACTGGTCTGTACATTTGCAACACATGGGTAGACCTGACTTGTTTCTGGAGCTATGGGCAGCTGTTTCAGATTAGTTAGTTTTGGCACAAACTACCAATTTGAGTCAACAATTCTGAAATGATTACACTGGGGCACAAGACAGCTTGAAGGGACTTTATATTTTAGGGGCAACTATGTGTACTTAACATAGGACTGAAGAAATGCACATTGTCATGCATATCATTATTGCTTAGTAAGTTGAGTGATTTTAGATTTTAATCGTCTCAATATAGCTAAATTTTGACTCTATCAGGAAATGAGAATTTGTTTTGTTTGTACTTTTTACTTTATGAATTTGTTCCTAATTCATTTTTGGTACTCTGCCCAACTTTTACAAATGTCATCTGTATATGATAGGAGCATTTAATATTTCATACCATAAAAATGTGGTAATTTAAAATACTCTTGTTTTAATATTTTAGTTCTTCATTAAGACTGATTGTTACTCTTCCTTCTCTCTCAAATACTTTACAGTATAATTTTACAAAAATATTTAATAAGTATTAACATTTTATATGCAAAAACAACACAAGTATATATATTACTACATTATTTTATGCTTACTATGGTCAAAATTTCAGTCAGCTGGAAGATCTAAAGTCTAATATAGTCTAATATCATGTGCTATCAATGTAGTCGAGTTTGTAGTGAATAGAAAATAGGTGGCTCAGAAGCTCTTAAATTTTGGTATCTATATGAACAAGTTTTCTCTGACCTTTCCCACCCCATTTTAGACATTTTTGTTGTCAAAATATCTAAAATGGGTTGGGTAAGGTCAGAGAAAACTAAGACTACTTGGCAGAGTGCTCAACCTCAGATGAAATTTTCCTTAGCCCTCAGAGTGTATGTGTCAAGTTCTCAGAAGAAATGGTCTCTTCAGGACAGAAATCAACTAATTATGGTCCCTCTGACATGATGAATGAATGGTTGTGCATTCAGCTTTGAAGAAGGCTCAGGCAATCAGGATTTTGATGATGGAGAGAGGTAAGTTTTATTTACTAATATACTCTTTCTTTGTTTCACAAGGTGTCAATGGGTCAGTTATAAAGTTGGACGTGCCTTTGAATAAGGCACTTGAAAGCCTGGGTCACTCTGGGTATGCTGTACATGCTGAACAAAACATAAACGACCTTTTTACATGCTACTGAACCTATGGCCAAGTCTTTTTCCAGTTATCCTAGAAAGTCTGAATATGTTTGTTTTCATCATAATTTCTGTCTTTTTTGAACCTGAAACATCTGAGCCCTGCAGTGCAACATGTCTTGTAGCAGACGAATTCCCTGTGGCTGATTCTTGCCTTCCGCTGGTAAATCCATACTTAAACAAACTTGTCCACCTAGAACATACAGTAAGCCGATACAGTTGATGCCTAATTTTAGCTATGGTTGAGAACAGACAAATGTTTAAGTGACAAAGAATAGGCTTAGAATGGTAGTTTGAGTAACAAAGATCAGGCTTAGACTGGTGATCAGCATATTGCATGCTAAAGATTGACTTCCGGTTGCATCAGTGCGCTTTTATGACTCTTTTCAGATGTTTTAGGGATTAAAAAGCAAATTTTCCTCAATATATAGGAACAAATAAGAAATATTAAAGGTCTGATGGGCTAGTGCTGCCTACATACGACTGGTCCTCAGTTAAAAACATCAATCCCAGACCTCAGACCACCGTAATTTTCAGGTTATGGTAGCAATAACAAGATTTTAAAGATGGCTGCTGTTGGCAATCATACTAGACACGAAATCAATACCATTTTCATTTAGAACAAACTAGATATCTTAAGAAGCATCACAGTGAAAATCCCATGTTGATATGTCCATCCATTCAGGAGGAGTAGTGATAACAAGATTTTCAAGCTGGTGGCCATAGTGGATGTCCAAGCAGCTCCATTTTTATTCAGGACCAACTAGACAATGGGATGAATGTGTGTGCAAAGTTTCATGGTAATCTTCCAAGTAGTTTAGGAGTAGTAGTGATAACAAACTTGTACTAATGAATGGACAACAAATAACAGACCATCCCATAAGCTCTCCCCTCTCTGCAACCACTACATTGTATTCCAGACTGAGGGATGGATGGATATGTGGATTACTATATACAATATAGAACGCAAATTTTTTAGTAAGTTATATTTCTCCGATAATACTTACCTGATCACATTACATTAGAATAACTTTCTGCTACCTGTTAATCCAGCTCTTCCGGAAAGATGAAAAACATCTTTATGTCTATATATTATATAGACAAAGGGAAGCAACTCTTACATGTTAACTCCCCTTTCTACCTGCTAGGTGGACACTTATACAAGGATGTGCCACTGTTTTTACTTGAGCCAAACTTTAAAGGATGCTTGCATTGCTGGGAAGGGTGGGAGGGATTTTTTGTAATGTGATCAGGTAAGTATTATTAGAGAAACATAATTTACTGTGCAGTTACTACTAACCCAACGAGATTCAGTTTTCTACTTAGCAAAGTCATTTCACACAAATGGAAGCCAGATAAGGCTGACTGGGTATGCCAGTCTGCTGATTCCACTATGTCATGAATTGAGACATTACGTTCAAAACCGGGCTCATGGAAGTCGGTCGTAGGTTCATTAGTGTACCAGAATTAAGAGTACACTTATTTAATAACTCCCTTTAGCCAAGCGACCAGCACTTGTGGGGTTATGTCTTTACTTCCTGCCTTCAGTGGTAGGAATAGTCTTTTATAGTTGATGCAGATATTGTCTATGCATCTCAGGTTACATCTGAGGGTACATACAGGGTTCTGCAACTTTGCTTCTCTCGACAGATTGATCAAATAGAGGGAACAAACAGTTATTGTTGGTTGACTAGTGAGAGTAAACTGTTCTTAGGAAGGAACCAGGTTGTGTCTTTAGAACGACTGAACCATCAGGACAGAACTGCATGTAGTTCGGATCTATGGATATCATGTGTAACTCGCTCACTCTGCACGTTGAAGTTAGTGATATCATAAATTGCAAGTCATGTTTGATAGCTGCTTCAGTGAGATGGGAAAAAAAATGGCACAAACTTAGACGAGTTTGGCCATGTTAAAAACCAGGAGAGTTTCCATTGGGGAATAATGTGAGTGAGTGTGGTTTGGATATTTCAATACTGAACTGCAATTTGGAGATTACCTCGTTGTGGCCAAAATTGTCTCTTCCATGAAGTCTGAACGTATCTGAGATCGTGGAACAGAATCCCTTAATTGTGACAGAGGCTAACTTCTTGTCTTCATGAGAAAGAGAGAATAGTTCACCATCGGGGAATGGGTGCTGAGAGTGGAGTGAGGTCATTGATGTGACACCAGTCATTGACAAAACACTATTTTCCCTTGTATGTCCTCAAAGTGGAGGATCTTCACCTGTTGCGATCCTCTACACGATTGAAGCTCCCAAGTCCTTTTCAATCGGGACATCCCTGAAAGGAGCCAGGAGTGGTGGAGTTCTCTGGACATAGAATAGTGGCGATCTCAACTGCTTGAGTGGAGTGGAGGTCACTATGACTCGCCTGGATACGCCTGTCACTAAATCGAGCAGATCATTGATCCAGGATGTTTCATCTTAGTGGGGCAATCAGAGCTATTGCAGTATGTGACCCTCATTTCTTAATTATCTTCATAATCAAAACTGATGGAGGAAAAGTGTATGCCCATATTACCTCTCAGCTTAAAAAAAGCGGCTACGGTCCATGCTTCTGTGGTTGGGAAAAAATGAAAAAGAAATGTCATGCATCGGACAGACAACTCTGTGTGAAGCAGTTGTCCTCCCTTGATAATGTGTCGGCCAGGACATTGAGCTGGACAGTAATGTGTCAGATTTCATTACCTGATATTGGGAGTACCCATGAAGGGGTATTCCCCTACCGTGAGGCAAAGGTCTGGTGAATGCTCCCCCTTCGCAGAGGTATATCACCAGAACCGAATTGTCCGACATTATCAGGACCATGTATCTATGGATATGTTCTACCCACATGTGGAAGGAATTGAGAATGGCTTTTGTTTCCAAGAGGTTAATATGAAGAGCCTTCTCCTAAAGAATCCACATGCCAGTGACCATCACAGGTCCAGTAGTAAACGGTATTGTAACACGTCCACCTCCGCATTGAGTAGGCTGAGGAGCTATAAAAAATGTTCTCGCCTAACAGTCTTGTTTGATGCTTTCTCCGACACATGGGCTATGCTTTCTCCGACACATGGGCTATACTTTCTATGCGTTTGAAAGAAAGACACCAAGTTTATATACGTTAAGAGTTCCATATTTAGATGGCAAAATGTTGAGAAGGGATAAGGTCTTACATTGATCATCCACTCTGTACTGCGAATGAGGGAAGTACAGTTGTTCATGTTGTGAACCAAAAACTATACTAACCAAATGTTTTTGCACTGTGTCACCCAGGAACACCTGCCTTCTCTGTGGAGGACGTCCTGAACTGGGATATGACTTGGTGTAACGTTTTCTTGAAGGTATAACTTCAATATCTTGGTTGATGCCTTCTCTGACGCATGAATGATTCTTTCGATGTGTTTAGAAGAATGACGCGAAGTTTATATGTGTTAAGGGTTTCATATCTAGATGGACCAAAATATTGAGAAGGGACAAGGCCCGACTTCTAGACATTGATTATCACTGGTCTACAGCCAAAATGCTTCCGCAATAAATTCTGTCAAACTTCATTAATTCTGGGTCACTGAGAACGAAAATGATGCTTAAAATTGTTGATTAGTTTTAAAGATATGATACTATGTCAGTATATACGACCCTTGATGTGGGAATGGCGGACGATAAGCAAGTTATAAAGGAAAGGGATCTCAATTTAAACCAGAAATGACTAAAATACATCTCTGACTGGATCTATGAATAAATCTATGACTGGGTTTGGACGGCACTTGCTTTTTAGGCAAAACAATGAATGATGCAATCTGAAGCTGGTATCGCATCGTATATGATATGAATTGCATCATGTTATTCCTATAAGTCATGGATGATGCAATCATAACTAAGCTTACATCACTCTGCTGAAGAAATTGCCCTATATCAGCTCTACAAATCATAGAGTGTCGTGCTCTCTTATTTGTCAGTGTTTGATTTTGCAAAGGGACCCATTTCTGTTTAGCCAAAGTGAGCAGAGATGCCTCGTACTTGTGTGAACAATGCAGATAACTTCTGCTATGTTTGTGGTGAAGTGACTTTTGCATCACAAAATGCATTATAACCACTATGGTTAAGAAAGCCTATCACCTTTATTTTAGCTGCAAAATTGAAGATCAGGACAAGAGGTTGGGCCCCACACATATGCTGCAACACTTGTGCAACAACTCTTCGCCAGTGGTTGAACAGGAAAAGGAAATCTATGCCTTTTGCAGTGCCAATGATTTGGAGAGAGTCAACAGATCATATCAGCAATTGTTACTTCTGCATGGTGCCTCCAGTTTGGAAAGGTCTGTCAAAGAAGAAAAGGTGGACTGCATTATCCAAACATTCCATCAGCTATACGCCCTTTACCTCACGGAGAAGGACTGCCGGTTTCTGATGAGCCAGAATCATTCTCACTTGAGTCAGATGAGGAAGAGGAAGAGGATGAAACTTCTAGTCCTGAACAATTAATGTCACATGACCCATATTTTCTCCCATCATCCTCCTCTGAACTACACCTCATAACACAAGGTGAACTGAATGACCATGTCATGGATTTGGAACTACCCAAGAGTAAGGAAGAGCTGTTTGGCTCCATACTACAGCAGTGGAATCTCTTGGCGGGTGATGTTAGGGTTTCCATGTTCCGTAACCATCAAAAGGATCTTGTCCCATTCTTCTTCATGGAAGGTGATCTTGTAGCCTGCAAAAACATCGATGGTGTGATGGCAGCCCTCAACATCATTCATGATCCAGATGAGTGGAGACTGTTTATTGATTCATCGAAGACAAGTCTTAAAACTGTTTTGCTGATTAATGGCAGTGTTTTGCCATCAATTCCAGTTGGTCAAGCAGTCCATATGAAGGAAAAATATGAAAACATGAAACAACTTTTGAGGTGCATAAACTATGACCAACATCAGTGGCAGCTTTGTGGCGATTTCAAGGTTCTTGCTCTCTTGCTTGGTCTGCAGACTGGATACACAAAGTACTGCTGTTTTCTCTGTGAATGGAATAGTCATGCGAGAGATTCCCACTACATCAAGAGAGATTGGCCACTCCGACAGTCATTGGAGCCTGGGATAAAAAGTGCTCAGCATCCACCACTTGTTGAATCAAGGAAGATTTTGTTACCACACTCTTGCACATCAAGCAGATTATGGACAAAACATAAGCAGCTTTCAAGTACCTCTGTGGAAAATGTCCAAGTTTAAGTGAAGCTAAGATAAAGGAAGGTGTCTTTGTTGGTCCTCAAATTCGTGAACTTCTTCGAGATGATGCATTTCCCCGTGTACTGCGTGGCAAGGAAAAGACGGCATGGAAAGCCTTCCAGTTAG
Source organism: Margaritifera margaritifera (assembly GCA_029931535.1). Classification (NCBI taxonomy): domain Eukaryota; kingdom Metazoa; phylum Mollusca; class Bivalvia; order Unionida; family Margaritiferidae; genus Margaritifera; species Margaritifera margaritifera. Next base: position 2,587,090 of record JAQPZY010001637.1, on the reverse strand, counting down.
TGACAACAAATTTTCTCGGAAACAACAAGGCAGATAACTACAGGGAGTTGGTGGAAGACCTCCTCAAGGCATACAAAAGCCTTGGTTACAACATGTCACTAAAGATACATTTTTTGCACTCTCATCTAGATTTTTTTCCACAGAACTGCGAAGCAGTGAGCGACGAGCACAGCTAGCGATTTCACCAGGACATTGCAACAATGGAGAAACTCTATCAGGGCAAATGGAGCCCATCAATGCTTGCAGACTATTGCTGGACAGTAACAAGAGCTGCTCCATTTAATGAATAAAAGAGACAAGCCAAGAAGCGCCTAGTAGACACTGAATAAGCACTAAACTATGTACTTATATATACATAATAGTTTTTTTATATTTTTGTTTCAATATATTTTTTATTGATATAACCCTTTTGCTGTTTTTTTAAGTGTTACATAAACAGGACAGGTGAAATATTATCATGTAAAGCAGCCATAAACACATGAAAAGACGTAGGTTTACAATTTATGATTAAAAGTCTACTATGTACACAATGTACATAGACGTAAAATGTAAAAACTGAAATATCTTGGAAACAGTAGCCAATCAGTTGTTTTTATTGTCATATTTGAATTCAGCACATCAAAATCCTCAATAAATGGCACATTTTATCTCTGAAACAGACGACTTCTAATAAATTGTAAACCAGTGATTCACCACTCTATGAGAGAAGAAAGGTTGTTCATGTCATGAACCAAAATCCAAACATACCAAATGTTTTTGTGGTGTGTCATGCAGGAACATCACCATCACTGTGGTGGACGTCCAGAACTCTTGGAGAAGGCCCAAGGGCTTAGATTGGGGCCATATGAATCGGTACATGGAAGTATGCATCGGACATGTCAAGCTGATCATGTACTCATCACATCTCTATCACAGGTCTCAACTGCCAATGGACTTTGTAACGAGAAATGTTCTGGAGTAGAAGCCATGTTTGTGCTGTTTTTGCACTATCGACACCGCCCTTTACAAGCAGAAAAACAAGATTTTCTTGTGTAAAAACATACCCCTTCAATGGGTCACTAGGGAGTTCCTTAATGAAGGTAGGACAACGAAAGTGGAGGGGTTCGGATAAAGAAATCCGGAGATCCTCTGACACGGTTTGGATTGCCCATCGTTTTGCAAGAATGTTTGGTCCAAATCTGATGAAAAGGGAGTAGTCTGACACCTCAGGTGGGTCGCCAGAAGGCTTGGGTGACGGTGTATCACTGATGATTGATGGAAGGCCTGGAGAAGGAGAAACTGTGTTTCTCTCTCTCCCTTCCCTGCCTGCCTGCAAAAATAGGTCCAGATGACCTGTTGTTGCTGAGAATTGCCACTGCAAATTCTCTGGCGATTATCGCCCCTTCTCATGTATGTTCCATAAAAGGGTCGTAAAGAGATAGTAGATTGTGCTGAAAGTTAAAGGGCAATTCTTGTGCCTCTTGCTTTCTCACCTCCTCAATTCGATGCCCTAACAGAAGTAGTGTAACAAAAGAGAGAGAGCACATAGGAAAACAGTAATGATCATTTGCTGCCTTTTCGGCTAGATGAAAAAATCATCAGATGCGCAAAGAAGGGAGGAAGTCGACACAACATTCTTCACTAACACTGATGTGGCGTTAAAGACTTGTCTGTGCACTTTATCAGCATCTAGACAGGGTAAGCATGGAAAAAATATTTCTGTACGTGACTTTTTACCAGTAGGGTGAGAAAGTTGCATGCAACTGACTCACCTTAAAGAAGCTCTTGCGTTACCAGGATCACGAATGCTCCAAGAGATGCCGGTAATTTTGCAATCTTTAACAATTGTGGCAATATTCTCAATGATGAAATCATCATCTACATCTACCAAGGCATTGACCTTGTAGGTAGAATTGACTGAAGGTGGAGGATGGCATTCCAATGGAGACAAAATCCTATAGATTTCCTCTATCACTGCCGTGAACTAAATTATGCCTGTTCCACTGTCGGATTGGCATGTTCCGGCATTTCTGTTTCATCACCTTCATCAACAGGAAATGATGAAGTATCATCAGCATGTATCATCATTTTGCCTGCCAGTCAGAGATAACGGACTCCTGACAACTGTAAATGTACATAGCTCGTTTGGACCACTGGACTGGTTGGTTGGCAGTCAGAATGGCGTACCAAAGATGTTATATGCCTTGCGGTCCGGCTGACTGGTGCGGTATGGTTGGTACGGCCAGCTGGCTATGCGGTCTGACTGGACAAATGGCAGTCACTGGTCAGAGCTAACAAACTCCTGACCACTGTAATCGTACATAGCTTGTTCGTACAGCTGGACGGTTTGGTTGGCAGTCAGAACGGCATACCAAAAATTATATATGCTTTGCGGTCTGGCCGGCTTGTGCGGTATGGTCGGTACAGACCGTCCGTCCGTACCATATTAGTCAAATTGCAAATCTTCATGTCTGGCTTGTTTTCTTAATATTTTTGTGCTCGGACAGGGTAAAAGATTGCAAGCCCTGATGCCTCATGGGCATGGAAATATTTGTTTGTGAGCCATCGCATCTCATTGCCGGGGTCCTACGCTTATCCCCAGTGTTGTTACAATATATAAACACCATTTCTACTCGGTGACATATCAATAACAAAGCCAATGCTTGATTTGAATTGCCTGTGCTTTCTGCTGTATTCACGGATACAGTATGTTCTGATGCTGTTTCTACATCTGCATGGTGGGGTGGAGAGGGCATCTCGACATCACCCATGAGACTTCTCAAGGATTCTAATGTATTCGCGGATACAGTGTATTCTGGTGCTGTTTTGCATTGTCATGGGAGGTGGAGAGTGCATATCAACATCACTCATGAGATTAATCAATGATTCTACTGTATTCACAGATACAGGATGTTGTGGCGCTATTCTGCATCTTCATGGGGGGTGCAGAGGGCATCTCAACATCACCCATGACACTAATCAACGATTCTACCGTATTCACAGATACAGTATGTTCTGGTGCTATTTCTGCATCTACATGAAGGGTGGAAAAGACATCTCGACATGCCCCATGAGACTAATCAACGAACCGAATGTGAGGTGTAGTTAAACATGCTCATTTTTGCAGCCCTTGAGCTGCTTTTTCAAAACACTGGACCAAGTACTTTCATACCAAAGTTCAATTGTATGATTGTGTAGATACGTCTCATGTCCATCCTCCATGACCTTAAATCGTTTACACTTCTCGTACTTGGTTGTCATCTTTGTAATGAAGAAGAGGAAGAAACAAGTGCATACAACAAATATATATATAAATGAAATAATGTAAACTGCATTATCTAAACGACTTAGAAATGTAATACTTGATAACTACAGCATCCAAAAATTTCTCTAGTGATACTGAATGTTTCTTATTGAAATCACATGTGACAATAACGAACGGTACGATAATTGCAAAAATATCAATAACTTCACCGGATTTTACAAAAATGTTGCAAGCACCATACAAAACAACATTTTGACTCATCGTACCTCTGAAAAAGAAATGTGGATGATTAAATTTAAGTTATCAAATTTTTAGAATGTAACTGGATTGTCTGGAGTACGTCTTAGCATATGGCAGCAAAAGTAAAAACTGGCACATCCGGGTGTAACAGTGGCCACCTAGCAGGTAGAAAGGGGAGTTAACCTGTAAGAGTTGCTTCCCTTTGTCTATATAATATATAGGTGGCACCTCTCCAGTTTAGTACTTTGAATAGGGTTAGATTTTTTAAAGAAAATTAATTACCCAGGTTTTCCTCACTGGCTGTCCTTGCTATTTAAACAAAACCTTGTATATCTTAGGTATTGTTAAAAGAACTTTGAATTCCCTTTATTGTGGTGTATGATTGATGGGTACAATTTGGGTTATAGAGTATACAGCTTGGTCTTACTTAAGATGTGCACCGCTCAAAAAACTGCTAGCTCCGCTTGGTCATTTTCACTTCCTGGACTTCAAAGGTAAATTTAAAAAAAAAAGAGCCAATAACTTTTTTTACTTTTTATGTATTTTGTAATTCATTCATTGTACTTTCAGAGGCTGGTATTGCCTACTCTGGCAAAATTCGTTTCCCTATTTTAATAACTGCTGAAAATAGTGTAATTTTGACTAATTCAGGCTGATTTTTCAAGTACTTTGGAGTGGCCATTTCTGTTGGCTGTGTGCTTAGATCATGTCCAATTTCCACAAGTATAATATGTAAACAAATTTCAGACACAGTACATGAAAGTAGCATAGAGGTATGCCAACATTCTCTCCACTGTGCATGTTGCAAATGCAAACAACTTCATCTTACACCTGTCACTCTCTCAGAAACATGTGTTATCTGTAGAGCGCCCCCATAGACAGAAAGACATTTTTCATCTTTCTGGGAGGGCTAGATTTGGAGGTAGCAGAAAGTTATCCTAATGTAATGTGATCAGGTAATGTATTTGACGGAGAAAAGAAAAATGTTTGCTTCTAATTGCAGCATATCATGATGTATTTATTATTGTTCATTCCAGTCATGTGAATAGTAATATACTATAATTAATTCATTAATTAATGTGTTATACATTTGATGAGAAATCTTGACCATAACATGTAACAAGTATCAAATAAATCCATCAAAAAACTGAGATGTTTGCAGTTACAAAACTCTCCAGCTGTATGCTGAAAAACGTAAAAACTGTGAGAATACAATGACTGTTCAATATGCATTTTCAGATGACAACTATCATATGTTTACCAAGCTTCAAAAGCAAAACTGTAGGACAACTAGTTGAGTTCACAAGATTGTGTCATATATTGCATCAAACTATATGACTCCCACTTATGATTTTCAAAATATTCAAGATAATGAGATATTGCTAAGGTTTTTAAAGCAACAACAAAAAGCAATGTTTAGGACTGTAAGAAAAAACTCGTCTTTTTTTAATCAAAATTATGTTACAGTTTTAGGACAGAAAGGTCCATGTCCACCAACCTGGTTGCATATCCTTGTCATCCATATCTTTTTTGTCCACATCTTCACTGTAATGTTCTTTTCTCTCCTTCTCCTCCTCCTCATCTTCTTCTTCATTCTCACCCTTTTCCTCCTTGTGTTCAGGATACTCCACACTCTGAGGTAGAAAAGGATCTTTAGCCCTTTTCCAGTAGTTCTGGAAACAAGTCCACAGGCGATACAGGCAACAGGTTGTCTTTCCTGGTAGAAAGAAGAGATGGACTGCTTATAATCACATTAGTTATTTCATACTTTTGGAATAAAGAAATATAAATTTGGATCCAAAGGAAACTACAATATTAAATATAATTATCACCCAAGGTGCTTACAATATCTTCATTTTTAAGGTAAATAATCTTCAGGTAAATGTATTTCTTTACACACACACCCCCACCCCTCCAAGAATCAACTGTTTACATTTTTTATTTTGATACTGTTAATGAGTCATTCATCTATTAAGTGAAAATGAAAATACATTGAAACCACGCTATAACGCGCCCTGCTATAACGCGAATTCGGATATAACGCGATCGTGGCATGGCTCCCAAAATTTCATATATTCATTCGCACATAAAAAATTTTTTTTTCAAAGTACGAGAAATAGTGTATAAAATGTATATATTACAGTATCATTTTGGGGAAGAGATCGCGTGTGAATTCAAGTATAATACGTTTGAGGCGTGGTTCCTGAAATTTTATATACATGTACATGTATTTTTCTCGTACATGGAAAAAAAATTTTTTTTTTTAAGTACGAGAAATAGTGTATAAAAAGTTTATTATCATTTTGGGGAATAGATCACGTATGAATTTGATCGTGGCATGGCTTCTGAAATGTAACAATTTCACCAATTTCTTGAAGTGCCAAAATAAACATTATCGGAAATGTTACTTATTACTGATCCAGGAGTAAAGCCAGTAAGTCTTCTTTGTGTTTGTCTTCAATTCATTCTGTATACAATCATTGCTCAAACAATAGCCGACATGTTTTTCTTCTTTAACTGCATACACAACCGAGCATCAGACAATGTGGTGGTTGATAAAAGATTCTCACAATTTAATAAACATAAAAAAAAAGTAAGCTGGAAACATGTGCGCTGGACTTCAATTTATCCTGTATACAATCATTGCAGAAACAATAGCCGACTTATGTTTCTTCTTTAACTGCATACATAACCAAACACCAGACAATGCAGTGGTTGATCAAAGATTGTCATATGTGGGTGCTTATGTAGAGACTGAGCGTGGGCGGCAAAATCACAGGGTGTTTAAATACCCACTCTCTGTTACTTGGCACTGAACAAGTATCAAACTCGTGGCTCAATCAAAGGTTTATCATGTGGGAAAAGAAAGACGGATTGATATCAGATGCTATACATTAGACGTGTATACGTTGTTCTCTGAATAAAGTAAAATATAGTAAAACCCCGCAATAACGCGACCCCGCTTTTTCCGCGATCAAATTTTATGGACCCTAAATATCGCGTTATAGTTGAGTTTCACTGTATCAATGTGCTAATTTAAAAAATGTTATGGAATGTCAATTCTCATTTTATAGGACCCCGCTCTCACCTTCAGCTTCACTAAGGAAATAAAACTGCATAATCCATATACTTGAATGTATTGTGAGCTGTGGTCATGAGAAAAGTGAGAGTTAATAAAATTGATTCTGCTGGTCAATCTGTTTGCTACCAGATAAATGGCTTCTAGCTCGCAAAGGTATTGTAAAATTACTGTGCACTGAAATGAACAAAAATAGAAATTTTTTTAGTTCTTACTGTCGTCTCTATTTTTTAAAATATCTGTGGTACACATCACTGCAATATTATTGTCAATACTGTTATTCAAAGCACATTACCAGAACAGTATAATTTTGTAACCTTTCCTATAATAACTGATTGCACACTACAATTCTACAAACCTGTACCACTGCGACCCAGTAGCAGTATTGGAGCCTTGGAGTTCAGCATGATGATGTCATACTCTAAGTCTGTGACACGAAAAGGAAAGTCCACTTTGATGTTGATATTTTGCAGAACATGGCTGACCAGTGCAGAGTTGAAGGTGTAAAACTTGAGGACATTATACTCGGTCTCACTGGGACTTGCTGGTGGGAAAAATTTGTGCAACAGTTTCTGTTCTTCCTCTGGCAGACGTTCAAAGTCACCTTCTGCTTCAACAAAAAGTATGGGAACTGTATGCCCCCTGTTGGTTTCGGTCACACTGGATGGGCGAAGCTTTTTCTGAATGATGCAGGTTTCTCCACGATTGTGAGATTTGATGATACGCTGAACAGCCAGCTGGACAGACCTGAAAAGAGGGAGAACTTCAACTTTTAAGGTCCTCAAGAATTTTTTTACTTTGTTTTAATAGAAAGAGATTTAGAAAGAGATGTAACAATTTAACTGCTAAATGTATGATTTTGAGACATTTATTTTCTTTGTTTTTACTTTTTGTAAAAAAAAAAAAATACCTATGAATTCAAATTGTCATCTGATGTTCTTTACATCAGCATCTAGGTTATAATGTCATGAGCCCAATATAAACTGCATGCTTGGAATGGCACATATAAATCGCAACACTTTTTTTGAACTAAATGAGGTAACAAAGTACTACTCTAAACAAAATGAAAGTAATCTTCTTATGATTATTTTTCCAAATGAGCCACACTTCACAAAAGAGATCAAAAAGACTCCAAGAAATGTGTTCCTTTGAAACAGATGGTCACACCAACATCATGCAATTAAAGGACAAAGGTCCATGTCAAACACGGGCCATAACTCAATAGCATTTTGGTTGAAAATAGTGAAAAATAAAAACTCAAATAGGTCTTCTTAATATGGTTTCAATCCCTGAAGTGCTTCAAAAGTTACTGAGCATAAACTGAAGGGCACAGTTCTAAGTCAAACAGGGTTCATAACTCTGTTGAATTTTGCAGGAAAAATTAAAACCTTACACCAAATTTGACTTCATTCCATTAGGTCCTTCAAAAGCTATTGAGCTGAAAAGAAACTGAAGCATAAAGTTCCAAGTCAGACAGGGGCCATAACTATGTAAACACTTGCTGAAATGGTGAAAATTAAACATGACCTATGTCTTTTTTAATGTAAAACTTCAAACTAAATTTGATTTTAGATTGATGAAATGTTTCAAATGCACACAAAACATTCAAAGGCAAACTTCCAAGACAATAAAGTCCATTACTAAATCAAATTTTGCTAGAATACAGTGAATATCAAACTTGACCATAGCCTTCTTAGTGTAAAGCCTCATATATAATTTGATTTCAATTCATTATGTCCTTCCAAAGTTACTAAGTTGAAACAAAATTGATGGGCAAAGTTCTATGAGAAACAGGGGGCACAATTCCATATAACTTTGCTGCAAGTGGGGAAAAACAAACTTGATCCAGATCAATTGTACTGTAGAGCCCAACACTAAATTGGATTCCAATCCATGATGTCCTTCAACGTTATTGTGCAGAAACAAAATTGCAGTGCAGAGTTCCAAGTCAAACAAGTGTCCAAACTCCATACAATTTTGCCTCAAAATGGTGAAAATCAAATTTGACCAAGATCTCCTTACTGTAAAATCTTATCCCAACTTGTATTTCAATCCACAAGGTCCTTCAAAAGTTAACAGTGGAAACACAATTTTCATTGATGTGCAAGGGACATGATATGACAGGACAGTTAAACATGGGTAATACTCTGTCTACTTCATGTTTATGGCGGTTCATTGACCTAGTAGCCAAAGGAAAGAGCACATAGTCAGGGGCATAATCATTGACCTAGCAGCCAACGGAAAGTGCATTTAGCCTGGAGAATAAACATGGACCTAGTAGCAAAAGGCATGGGCTTTTAGTCAGGAGAATAATCATTGACCTGATAGCCGATAAAAAACCTACTTTAGAGGTCAATCTACTGATCAAAATTTTTTAATTTGTAAATCTACTGGTTTGAAATCCTGGTTCTGTCACATGTATGTAACAATAACAAGAATTTCAAAATGGCTTCTGTGATGGCCCTACTGGATGTACGAGCAGCACCATATTAATTTAGGACCATGTAGATCATGGGATGAATGTGTGTGTAAAGTTTCATGGCAATCCTCCAATTTGATTAGCAGAAAAAGCAATTACAAACTTGGGCTAACATACAAACTACAGACAGCTGGCCATCGAATAAGATCTTCTGGTATATGATCAGTAGAGCTACAATGGCCAGCATTTCTAGGTTGAAGATATGAAGAGAAGATTCCTGCCAGGACCACAATCCCTTCAGGGTTACCTCTCTAACTCTAGGACAGCATCCCAGCCCAAATCTGAGGAGTCAGTATACAGGAAAGTGTTAGGTTCTGGGATATGTATCAGAACTTTCTCCAGAAAACTATCCTGATTTATCCAACAAATGAGATGGTGACAAGATCTGGATCACAAAATAATCCAAGCTGAAAGGGGGTCTCTGTGAGGTGTCCAGTTTGCTATCATAAGAAACATAAAAGTCCTTATATGAAATATTCCTAGGGGAATTCTATCTGCTGCCATCTTCAGATTCTCTAGGACAGAGACAATGAGGCAAGCAGGCAATGAAGTCCTCTTGAACACTCTTTTTGTGAGGGCCAGTATCTATGTGATCCTGTTGGAGAAAACATAAACTATCCCTTGATTTGGAAGGGAATTCGTCCCTACATAAATGAAATTCTGAGAAGGTTTCAGATCTGACATTCCTGGTTGGGAATCAATCCTAGATAAGTCACTGTCTTCCAACAGAGTGATAGGTTTCATAGTAAGACAAGACCGAGAACAATGTGTATCAACCATCAATATATTGGATGACAGGAACCCACAATGATCTTAAGTGAGCTGCCATTACACCCATTACCCTGGTAAGGAAGTTAGGCTGAAAGGAATACCCCAAATTGAAAGACCTCGTCCAGACAAAACTACAGGAATTTCCTGTGGGACGGGAAGATGGTGAAGCATTCTGGAGCTCTATGGAGACTGCCCAGTCATTCACCATTATGGCATTCCTGGCTGAGGCTCATCACCCTTTCTATTGCCCACTTCTTTAAAAGTATGTATACCTCTTCCCTTAGGGAATCCATATCAGCCTGTTGAAATCAAATGCAGATCCTTGATAGAGGTGGAGGGTCCTGAAAGTGAAGCCTGTAACCAGGACTTGAAATGAGTATATTTTTTACTAACCCACAGGTTTACCAAAATAAAACTATTACTGATCCTGCCGAAATATCACTGATCCTGCTAAAATAAAAAAACAAGCCAGTTCAGTTTCTAATTCAACATTTTTATTCATTAACATTAACTCAAAACAATAACAACCATATTTCACCAACAAGAGTCTCGAATGAAGCACCCCACACACTTTACTATTTCTTAGAATACTCAGTGCAGAAAGTGCACAACATCACAGCCTCTGCTGGGTCATATTTCAGCTATTTGTGTTCACTTTCCCAGCATTTCTGGTACTTTCTTAGTCTCTTCTCTTGATCATACTTTCTATCACTCTCTCTTGTCATCATCTAATTTCAGCCATGTCAGTGGCAGCTGCACACCTTAATGGCCGAATCAACATAGCATCCATTCATTTACGTCAAAAGGTGGTTAAAATCCCAGACTAGGCTTAGTACTTTTAATCAAGTGACCCAACCAGAAGTCATTAAATTAATGTTTTTTGATTAAATGCACTTGTTTCAAAATTCAAGCATGTTTCAAGTTATACTGAGAGTTTTCCAACATTTTTCCAGTACTTTTTGGAGTCGATCTCAAATTCAAGCACTTTTTAAGGTCACTAGCAAAATTCATGCACTTTATAAGATTGTACAAACCCTGTCAATAAGCCCTTATTGTGATTCAGCAAGAAACTTTAGGTATCCGAGACAGCAGCCCTATGTAGGTGGAGAAGCTCAGCCAACAGCACCACTGACAATGAGAGTGAGTTCTCACTCTTTTGGCAATGGCCTCCAAAAGTCTCTTCAAGGCTGATTCTGATACATATTCTCCCAATAAGAAAAGGTTGCTGTGCAAAACTATGCCAACTAAGGTTTATGCCTTAAGGTCCACAGCTTCAAGTGATTTGACTACGATGCAGGTCCAGGCCACAGTCTACATCCCAACCTATGACACTGCCATATCCAGGCCAGAAGGCTTGAGAGGCCAAACAGGTGAATGCCCTCAATAACAAGTCACTGAAACAAGGTGCCACAGAGTGGAAGAGAGGGTCGACCAGCCCGTCTGCTGTCTGACCGTATCCTGACCTTGTGCTAACTTCTGTTATACTTCACTACATCACTGAGTGGGGAAGCAGCAGACAATCTGAAAGTATCTCCAGACTGGAGATGATTCTAGTATCTGAATACCCAGGAAACTTTGGATACCAATCCTTATCAAATGTCCACACTTCTTCAGCTTCCATTGCCTGTTCAACAAGGGATGGAGATGGGGATAAAAGATTTGGAGATGCAACTGGGAACTCCTTACTCATTCAAGTCTACTAGAATTGATAGTTCATCATCCTGTCTCTGCTGACAGGGTAAAACAGGACTATCCACTCATTTATCTCTCCTTGGAGAATTAGACTGGCAATCCCCTCTCAGTGTAGGAGATGAATGATGATCCCCCCCTCCTTTTTTCTCTTGATAACAAAGATTAATAAGGGAAGGGATTAGAATCTGCAGTGGTAAACTCATCCATGGAGTCAGGGCCTGAATGGGGGATATTCTGGACTCACCTCCTAGCGGTGGAGTCCCCAGGCCCTATAGTGATTTAATAGAAAAATAGGAAAAGAACAGTGTCGACCTGCTCTCCATCCCAGGACAGTTTCAACCTGCTCTCCATCCCTAGAGGGGCAGGCTGCTCCTTGGTCCCAGTCAGGACATAGTGAAGTCCATTCCTGGTGGTAAAAAATGCTTGGTGACCGGCATATGTTTTCCTGCCTTGTGAATCATCACTGGTGCTTAGACCAGTGTCCTCTGTGCCCAGTGTCCAGTACCTGTCACTGTGTGAGGAGGCCCTATCCAGGGAAATTTGTTTGATGATCTCAACCCCTTTGATGACTGATCTGAAGAAGACGACACTTTCCCTATGCCAGAAAAGGCAGGATGTGCTGATGATTTCCTTGAATTGAGAAGTGCGCTTGATCTCACCCAGGATCAGCATGTTGGCAATTTCCTCTGATCCTTCTTGGGATCAGTTTGTTAGCAACTTCCTTACATCACAAAGTGCCTCCAACCCCTCCCTGGATTGGCTTTTTAGCGACTTCCTTACATCAGGCAGTGCCGTTGGTCCATCTCTTGGGATCAGTGTGTTGGCTACTTCCTTATGCTGGTTCGGTGCCTCTGAATATTTCCATGATCAGCATGTTGGTAACTTCCTTGTACTGAAAAGTTCCTCTGATCCATCCCAGGATTGGTGCGCTGATGACTTTCTTAAATCTGGAAGTGGCAATGATCCTCCCCCCTTGTTTGAGAGTGGGTATGCCGCCGAAAAACATAAAAGCAGCAGCTCTCTGCTATGTCCCACACCTCATCTGACCACAATGTTCAGAAAAGACATCAATCCATGCAACTACACTTAGTAAATGCCATACTGGTGGAACATCCCAAGAAACCTTTTCATGGCCGTATTTGCCAACTTCTTGCCGTAAGCTGAAAAAAGCATTATCAAAACAAACAAATGACCAGACAAAAATGGTAGGGGCTCATCTCTAGCCTAACATCACTACGAACATGGGAGATACAATTATGGTAGCACTGCTTAACTAGCACATGCACAAAATTCAACATGACAAATAGAAAACTGAAAATTGTAAGCAAATGCAAGGGTTAGGGAGAAAAGGTCAACTGCAACACAGATATGGATATGCTTCAATGAAATTATGTCAAAAAACACTTGGATCAGATAATTTCTTGAGCACACAGCACACATGTTATACCATATTAAGTCCAAGTCAAATACAGATGTTATTCTGAATGACTGAAGGCACTGGATTGGACTATTTATTCTTGATCTATACCTCCAGTTACTAACTGGAGGAAGGACTACTGAATCAGGAAAGAGACAGAAATGTAATAATAGCAGGTATGTATTACCGCTACTAACATATACAAGTATTTTGTTTAAAAAGATTTTTTTTTATGTTTGTTACATTTAACCTGCAAGTCTGACAAACATTGGTGATGTACATACCTGCCAAACCCTACAGAGGTATAAGCATAACAAAAGTGTCAAAAAAGTGTAATCTGAGCATAAAAAGTGTAATCCTTATATTAAATGCCATATTTACAATACAATAAATGAAAAATGTACGTTTAGTTTTGCTACTAACCTGGATCTACAGCTGGTTAAAGTTCTTGTGACAAATGGGCAAATTCCAGTGTGAATTAGTATCAGAATACAAACCACAAAACATACTGACAAATTATATATTCCGTATATACTCGATTATAAGTCGACTCGACTATAAGTCGACCCCCCCCCCTTTTTAGGGCTGCAAAAGGGCTTCTCTATGACCCTCCTATAAGTCGGGGTGTATTTTGGAAGTCAGATCCGTCTGAAGGGGTGACTTCTTAGTGAGTCAGAAACGCACTTTGGAAATATAAACAAGCCAAACTGGATAGATAGATAAGAAAAATAAAGACAAACCCAGTGTAAAATACAATTATATTATTGAGTGAAATATGTCAAAAATAAATTGACAACTTACAATTTGTCCATCTTTGTCTAATAAAGTCCATTGAAATCCAAATTGCTTGACATTTTAAATCCATTTATATGATAAATCCACGAATTCAATTATAGGCAACATACAGGTATAAAAATAGAAGTTCAGAATGATCCGATTCACAATATCCCGTAATATGTTAATTCCACACGTCATACACAATATCCCGTAATATGTTAATTCCACATGTCATACAAATAAACAACGAAAGTTAAGTCCACTTTTTTGTGAATCACGGTATCCTATAAATGTCACTATCTAATAATGTCATCTGAAAGTCCAAGAATTAATCCTCATTGTCTGATAAAGTTCTGAAATCCTACATCGTCGTCTAGTCATTGTAAATCGTCGTCGTCTAGTCATCATAAATCTAGTCGGATTCCGATTCTCGGCTTTACTGTCATATGCGGGTGCTTATGCAAAGACTGAGCTTGGGCTCTGTGAGCGACACTTTTATCATAAAGTCAGAAATCTATTAAAGGCTGCAAATGAACACATGTCAATTGTGTGGCAAGATCACAGGGAGTTCAAATAGCCACCCTCTGTTACATGGCATAAAACATGTATCAAACTCGCGGATTGATCAAAGGGCTGTCATGTGGGAAAACAAAGAGTGTGGTGCCTTTACAAGCAAAGGGATTAAGGTCAAAGTATTTGCACAGGAAGTTGTAGAACTCAACTTGGCACTGAACAAGAATAGATTGGCAGCTCGATCAAAAGGATTGTCAACTTGAAAACAAAGTGAGTCCCTTTAGAAGCCAAAGGCTTATCGGCCCACATGCACTGGCAGATAACTTGGGAAATATCACTTGGGAATTAAATCTGACTTGTGGACAAGGAAAATACAAATTAAATCAAAACTTTTATTGCATCAAGCACAGTCTTTATACAGCAAAACACAAATATTAATACAAATACAGGTTGTTCGGACTTGCACGAAAATGGAGGCAATATACTTACTAGTAAACACCCACAGTAAACATTGACAGACACTTCATTTTGCGGTAGGTAGTATTTAATTTACCGGTAATATTGTCAAATTAATAAAATCCAAATAACTGTAGATACATGTATTGTGTAATGAATACCGTCATGAAGCGCATAAACACAGTGCATACCATATATGCATTACTGCATAGGAATAGTGGCATGAAAACATAAAAATATATGAATTGACAGTATTTTTATGTACTGCAAATATCTAGAGTTTCCAACATTACTCCAAGATTTTTTTATTTTTTTAATGTCACGCTTATAAGACGACCCCTACTCTGCATGAGTCGAATTCTAAGTAAAAAACGTCGACTTATAAGCGAGTATATACGGTACACAACACTCACTTTTTTTAAAGTATAGACTGGTCCGCTACCACATTCTGTATATTAACATAATGAATATGAGAAACTAATTTTCATCTTGAAGAAACACGTCTGTTTTCTTGGAAATGAGTCACGTACAGTTGCTTTAAATAGAAGATAAGGAAAGTACATGGAAGTCTATGATACTCATATATTCTTTTTATGCAGTAGTCTTCTCTTTTTAGAATATTCTTAGATTTATATATTATGTGGGATTAAAGAGATGATTCAGTAAAACCTGTCATGAGCGACCTCTGCTATGAGCGACCACCTGTCATGAGCGACCACAATCGTAAGTCATAGATCGATTTTATTACATAAATGCACTGTCGTGAGCAACCACCTGCAGAACATGACCAGTGACCGCGATTTCTTGGCAAAATATGCATTTCGACACTGCTATGAATGACCGCATCACAAAAACAGAGATAAACACAACTGACCTTTATTTAACCCTTTGTAACCAAGACTGCTTAAGAAGCAAAGTGGTTAAAAACAAAATCAAAAACTTAAAAACAAATTAGGCTGGCTACTGGTTTCTTAAATTGTACAGGTCATGCATGTAGTGTCGTATGTTATAGATTGTAAACCACACTAGAGTACATGCCGAATGCTCATTCAGAAATACCTCAGCTATTTCTGCGAGACTAAAGTATGATCCATAGGATTTCCTGCGAAGTTGCATATGGCAGCTGTTCTAAAATAATACTGCTATGAATGACCCTATCGAGAGAACTGAGACAAATACCACTGACGTTTATTTTATCCTTTGTAACAACGACTGCTTCCAAAGTAAAGACTGTTCTAAAAAAAAAAATTTATAAAAACAAATTAGGCTGGCTACCAGTTTCCTAACTTTTGCAGGTCATGCATGTAGTTTCCTTTGTTCTAGACTGTAAATCAGACTAAAGTACATGTCACTAACTGTCATTGTAGTGCCAAAGTCAATATAGCGGTCTCATACATCATTTGGTTGTTGTTCTCAGAATAAATATGTTGAAACTGATGTGTCCTTACTGGTTTTTTTTACAAACATTATATGTGACTTTCACATAATAATTTCAAGTCTTTTGTATAACAAAACTGGAAAGGGACTATTTGTTGGTATTACATTACTACTGGACCTCAGACGTCATGGACATGAAGGCCATGAGATCTGGGTAGTCATGTGACTAACCATGTTAAATGGAGCATACTAGGTCAAATTTGTGTCATCTGTCAAAGAATTAAAGACTTAACAAATATTATACGAACAATTTCTGAAAAGATAAATTATCTTGTTATCAATTTCATGGAAGTATGGCTCAATGTAAGGTTAAGTTTGCTATACATGTTAGTAAGCAGCTACCCTATGCCAACACCTTGCAGTTTTGGTGAATTCCAACTTTCTGATGGGCAATGCACTCTAACCTCACAGCCCAACATATATGTCAAAATATCTAAAATGGGGTGGGAAAGGTCAGAGGAAACTCGAACTAGAATGCTCTCTGCAAAATTTAGTCAAAATTTTGTCCAGTAATTTTTGAGAAGGACTTTAAAATGGAAAAATTGCCGGTAGATGCATGGTGCACAATACATGATGGATGCAAGGCTATTCTATAATCTCACATATCCTTATGGCCAAGTTAACTAAAACTGGCACACAAAGCTTAGATGATGTTGCATCGCTCATAGATAAGACTGATGCAGCTACATTCACTACATAAAGTTTATTATAACTTACATCAACATAAATATTGAAAATAATAATTAAAAAGGAAACTATGTGAAGAATTTAGCTCAGCGCATAAACATTCGAAAAATTCTCCCTCCACTATGTGAGGTCTCAGGTCATATACATACATCATGGCTAGTTTCTCAGTGCACTTTTGCCATTTTGCTTTAAAAAATGAAGAAAATATGGGGACATTGAAAGCTGCAATTGGTTGTTGAGGGAGAATCGTTTTCTTGAACCAGTTTTATGTTCTTTAGATTCTACATCATGCTTAAGTAAGCTAACTCTGCTGCATTTAACTTTCTTTTTATCCACTATCTTCTATCTCTGTAAAATACTTGCAAACTTCAGATTGTTTGCTTTTGTAAGCCTCTTTGATCTGACCAACTTTCCAATCTTGTCTCATGTCACAGGTCATATGCTGTATTTGGTTATATCGAATATTGATTTTATATGTGTTTACATGACAAACACAAAATGAAGTAATTTAAACATATAAACGTGACAGCCTTAGCCAAAAGTGCAATTTGTTCACCTTAATATTATGTCCCTTTGTTGATCAAGTTGATCCATTTATTCTTTGTCATCGGTGACTTAGGTTCCTTTGGCTCCAAATAAATTTATCAAGTGTTATCATAGCAAACGTTACAATTTATGGATGCGGTAAGTGTTACCGTATTTAACTCTGCAATTCATATGCTAATAGACATGTAAACTTCAAATAAAATACTGACCTGTCAACCCTAACAAGACTTTGTCAGTAAGGCAGTCAATATTTTTCCGCAAGTTAGACCAATTTTCAGTAAAGTATAACACAGTATCATGTACTGCTACTATCAGCCTGGAAAATATGCATTACAAAAGTTCAAAAGTGTCATCTGAGGCCAATGCAGTGAAGGCAAACATTATGTTCAACTAAAAGGTTTGTAAAGTACATTTAGACCTTAATTACCTCCAGTACAGTTTCAGAAACTGCAGTTCCGACCCCCATGGAGCTCAAAGGCTTCTAGCTTATTCTCCCAACTTGACATAATCTTTGGGTTCATTTTGAATTTCATGTGGCGACTGCTATCATTTCTCCTGCCATGAGACATAATCAAATCAACACATGATGCTCCATAAACATAAGTGTTGCCTTCCTGCTTTTTTTGCCTCAAGAATTCCTTTTTATACTTATGTTCTGATTGTTTAAAATTTTTAAAAGGCCTATTGTCTTTTTCATCTTCAATGTGTTTACAGTCAATCTAGACCATTTCTAGAAAATGCTATAAAAGCAACTGCTTGATAATGCAAGGATTGTGCATGAACAAAATGGCCAGTTTAAAGTGTCTGAGGTACTCCAGTAAAGTTAGACTGGTTTCTCAATGAACTCCATTGAATCTAATAAGACACCAGATTCTGGATCAAACACAGAAAAGCCAATATCCGAATTTGATTGCAACAACTGTATTTACAGACTTTTTGCTACTATTCTGTAAGTCCATAAATTAGGGGTCATTTCAGTAAGACTTAAGGTCAAATCGTAAGGGTTGGCAGGTCTGAAGATGTGAATGTTTATTACTGATCTATTTTTACTGTTATATAATTATGCTTGAGATGCATGCATGTAATATTTGAACAAGAAAAGATCTGCGGTAATTATGGGTGTTTTTCCTTCTTAAACCCAGTTGAACTTCAACCCTGAAAGCTTGCCCTGTTACACAGAGCTGTTATGAGAGACCACCTCCACTTTTTGTTGGCAGAAGGGGCGGTATCTCAAGACAGGTGTTACTGTATTTGCCCCAAGGTGTAGTGGAGAACCAGGTAATTCACTGCCGGAGGCAGTTATTCAAAAATGCTGTTGATAGCTGAGTGTTTACTGGCTGAGGCTGTAGGCCTTGTGTATATAGAACACCTGCTTGTCCATAGCACTTCTGGGAAAATAGTTTCGTCTGCTCCATACACAGCCATAAAATATGTATTTTATAACCAAATTTATTGCTGAACTGCTCTTTTATGATTAGTGACTGTCCTCATTTCATAAATGATCTGCCTCTGAAAATAGGCAACTGTATTTCAGCTACCAACACTCTATCAATTTCAAATAGATGTCCCTTCAGATAGCCTTACTTAGATTACATTCCTCATGTAAGGAAAATGACATGGAAGTAAGCACAGACAAGACTAAAGTATTAATGATTACTACCCAACAAAAGAGAGTGAAATTAGAAAATAACAATTTGAATCTTAAGTTAAATGAAATCTGTCCACAAATGGTTACTCATGACAAAATCCTTGCGGTGATGGTTGACAACAATTTGCAATGGAATGAACATATTCAAGTCACATGTCATACAGTCATTTCATGTATGTGGTTATTAAGCAAGATAAGCCATATATCTATCAACCAAAACCTACGTTAATATATTACAAAAGCTATATACAACAATACCTAGACTACTGAGAAAGACTAAACTTGTGCACAAAGTTTCATACAATATGGCCCCATTATATCTCAAGGAACTATTTCATGCTAGAAAACAAGGTAACACTCCCAATTTAAGATCAATTTCAGCTAACCATCTTTTCCATTCCAAAACCAAATAAAGAACTCCTTATGAAAAGTTGTTAATATTTGGGGCCTCTGATCTGGAACAGAATCCCAAAGAAAATTAATGAAAGTGAAAATATAAATGCAATTATAACCTAATTCAGTGGATGAAAACTGGAACCTGTTTGATTTGACAAATACATTACAACTTAAAGTATAAATTCTCAAACCTTCCACTTTGTTCCTCACTATTTTTGTACTGTATATACACAATGTACCTAGCTGGAGCATGTTCTTATAAGATATGTTTAGTATGTCCTATGTAAATTAAGCTTATTAATTTTGTTTTTGTATTAACTTGTTTTTTTTGTTTTGCTTTGTTTTGTTTTTTAATTCTATAGAAAGAATTTAGACTTGTATGTGCCTTTTCTATATTGTGTGTGCAACTTTGTATTATGTATTTAAATATGCAAAAAATAGAGATCCACAAGGAGGATTAGTTCAATGCAACTATTTATGTCACCCTCTTTAGATAAAGTTATTATTATTATTATTATTATTCTTATTATTATTATTACTATTATTATCATCTTTTTATAAACACATCAGTTTCATCTGAGTGCTTGAAGTCAGGTGCATTCACTTCATGAATAGTTTAAAATGCCAATCATGTGCACATTACCACACCAGGCAATATTTCATAGGTACTTCCACCCCTCCATATGATTATGGACCACAATTATGTTTAAAGGGAAATCAATAGAAAAAAAAATCAGGAATACACAGTTTACTACAAACTAAACAGTATCTACTAGGTAATAATCTCATGTGGAACCAGCTTAGTCTTAAGCTGAAACTGCACACCAGTTTCATGCCTTTAGTTCAAGTTGTTTAGGACTAGCATTAACAACCAATTGCTAATGGTTCCAGATGATGGAGGACCATCACATTAGCTGATTTGATTTTCAACCAGCATTTGGTTTTCAACCAGTGGAGCTAGAGAATATTATTTCTTTGACTGAAATAAATCTAAGAATATGAACTTCTTGGAGATGTGATTACAATTATTGGTTAAAATCTAATGAGTGTTTAAATATAAGCTAAAATAAGAAAAAACAGCTAGAAAAATATGCAAAAAGACAGACGTTCACATTTTTCTTATGCTTTTTAATTTTTTTTTAGATAGAATCAAAAGCAATGGGCTACATATTAAAACCTAACCTGAATAAATGTAATGTCATCAATGCATGAGAGCAACAAGACAAATTTTTACAACTAGTAAACACGCACCTGTACAGTTTGTCATGGTCAACTACAATGTCCCAGATTCTAATGATCTGTGAGTAGATTCTTCCACCATTGTAAGAAGGAGTAGTGATCTTCTCTTTTTCTGCTGTCAAACTACAGCGTGGGGAGAAAGCAATTGCAAGCTGCCATAGTACTCTTCCACCTAAAATGTGAAATACATGCAAAATGCATTTCATTTAAATTCCTAATCAAAAGTTGTTTTCTAAAATAAAATGTGTGCAGTAAGATTTGAACAAAGGATGAATACACCTTACAATTATTTTATGCTGATGAAAGTTATTATGAAAAATATTTAATAGCATGTGTATGTACATCTACAAATAAGACCATACAAATATGTAAACTGGCATTTCCCAGAAAAAGCAAATATAAAATGGAGATATTTATAAGATCCTAAATAATAATTCTAACAAGAGGTCAGTTGGCTTGAGATTGCTCACCAGGTTTACATCAGCCTTACAGCCAAATGTAAAAAGCAATCAGCTATGCAATATGGTTTAGCAGGATGCTTTCTTTAAATGCAGTCAAAATTCTATGGTGTGGTTTTCGAGAACAAATCACAATGAAGTATTTTTTTATTTGTTAGAATAGCTGTCAAATCCTGTGAGCAGATTCATTTGTGTAAATATGAAACATGAAGTTCAAGCAAGCTTGAGATTGCTCATCTGGCCTCACAAATTTGTTGTTTTGCAAAGTATGTATGCCCCCACTGCATATGAAATAAACATCCAAATTTAAAAAACAATAAATGTTAAAATCTTGTTAAAAATTTGAAAAAGTGCTGTACTGCCATGAAAATTTAATCATGTGATCCACATACACATGCAAAAATAACAGGCAAATTTCACTGTGTACACTGAGTGGATTTTGCACAATCTTACAACAAAGTTTCTTGGATGTCTATTTTAAGTTAATATTTTTTCAACACACTCAAGAGGTCTGAAACATTTACAATATAAAAATTATTGTGGTCTAACATTATATCAGCTGAAATTTATAGCAAATAGATTGGTTGGCAAGGAAACAATTTAAAAATGCAGCCATAATTTGAAGGTATTGACGCTGATTTTATATATCTCAAATTTACAAACCTTTCTATGTTCACATGAATGCCTATGTTCAAGTTCAAAGAAGTTTAAACAAAGCTTAAGAATGATAAACAATTCACAAAAAGCATAAAGAAAAAAATGTAGTATAATTAGCCTTATGTATATTTATTCATATATACATATGTAGGTATTTAGTTACTGCTTTAATTTGATCTAGAAAAGTGGTATATACTATGATCACCCCTGATGATGAAGCAAATTCTTGTATCCTAACATCAGAATTTTATCAAAAAAGAAGCTGAGAAGACCAGCTTTCAAATATGTTACAAGATTTTCCTGTCAATGAAAAGTTTAATTAAGTGGCAATTGTTGCATGTTAATCATGGATTTATTGTTTCATGCTATGGAAGAACACATCTTTTATGGTGAATGCCTGAAGTTTACCAAAAAAAAACAAATCTAAATTCATTCAACAATCATCAGAATCCAAACTAAGCTCCTCTTTCAAAATATATTGCTTATTCTTTTTAAAAATTGATGAGATCATATACCGCAAGGCATTAAATATACAAATAAAATATGGTTACTGAACCCAACACACATAAAGTATGCTGTTCCATCGAATATATCCGAACGCAGTATTTAAAAAGGTTGCTCTCTTATAACCAAAAATCTTATGAATAAACCAGGCAAATGCATGTGTACAAAAGTTTTCAGAAAGCACAACAACACCAGTTCTAAAATCCAGTCATCAATACTACTGATTAACAGAGCATATACAATTTAAAGTCACATGAACAAAAACTTTGAAATAAAAAAATATGTATATTTCACATGAATTCACTTGTAAACATCAGACAACAACAATTAATTATTAACAGCAATCTAGCAGGCATGAAGAATATCACAGGAAATGTGTTTCTGCAGTTTGTTCAGTAGCACATGATTTTAACATTCATGTGTTGGAGAAAATAGTCAGCAAATAAATAATCAACTACTCTAAAATATTTAGATTTAAAACAACAACATCGGTTGTCAAAATAATGAAAGAAATTGACTTGCATCGATTGATTAATAAATATCTGCATTTCAAGATGTGCTGGTGGATTTAATATTTTAATATGTGTGTGTGTGTGTATTTATATATATATATATATATATATATATATATATATATATATATATATATATATGTATGTGTGTGTGTGTGTGGCCACAGACAACTAATTCAATTCCCACAGACCGTTATATTATTGTTTGACCAAATAACTATACTTTTGTGGTTAAATCAAGCTTAAATCCTATGAATGATCTATTAATGAGGAAACTTTTAAAATGATGAAAAATATATGCTTGAGAGCTTGTTTTGAAAAAAATCCCTTGTAGGTGCCCACTAACAAAATCTGGCCCAGTGTGATCTCCCTGTTTACATCCAGTAGTACTGGATATATTAGATTTATGACCCAAGAAAGAATACTGAGTTCGTATGTTTAATTATCACAAATTGTGACTAACTTGATATACTAATATATTGGTTGTCACTGTATGAGAAGAAGTAACTGTAGGTGTTTGATATTGTGCATCACCACAAGAAATGCAAAGCCATCAATCACCATAAAAAATTACAGGGTCACTAAAATCTTTTGAAAGAAAATACCTTTAGACACCTTGGCCTCATAAAGCTGCAGACTGGAGGGTATTCCTCTCAGTTGTTTGCACAGGTGTGGACTCCGTTCACCATTGGCCAAGAGACGAAGACTTTCAACAATCCTCTTCTTCATGTTAGGTGGCATATGCTTGCCACGCAACTTTTTCCACACATCTTCTGTACATTCCACCTCCCAGGGCAAAAGGTCAAACACCTGTGAACAACATGCAAACAACAAATTGGAAAACAAGTGAACTATATGTAGGATATAAGAGAAAGACCTGAAGAAAACTGATGCTGATCATGTCTGAAAATGTTAGATATACAATAACACAGAAATGCTAGAGCATTTCCCCAAAACAAATGTCAACCCATAATGATCTCCTTTAACAGGTATTAATGTAAAGTGAAGACATATTTCCATATATTAAAGAGACAAAAAAGTTACAGCACCAGACATGAATGGAAACATTTTTTTTTTATCAAGCCAATCTATTTATTGTAGGAAATTTTCATGAATATTTTAAATCCTGCCTCTTAAAACACTTTACTTTATAACAATATTAGCTTCATAGTATCAAAGATGGAGTCTGGTCTCCCATTCAGGAGTGCTGGAGGAATGCTGGCTGATTCAGACTGTGGCAGACTCGGATCAAATTACAGTCTGATTCAAACCAAATGCCAGGCTGATTTGGACTATGTGAAATATTATATAACAA
The DNA here is from genome assembly GCA_029931535.1 of Margaritifera margaritifera. NCBI lineage: Eukaryota > Metazoa > Mollusca > Bivalvia > Unionida > Margaritiferidae > Margaritifera > Margaritifera margaritifera. The sequence goes on along the minus strand of JAQPZY010001637.1, from coordinate 2,563,023 downwards.
AGAAAATACATCTTTTATTTTGTTGTTATTCCTGTTTTTGCAAACATGTTAGAGAACGTAAAAAGCTGATTTTCAGCTCTTGAATTTACATTAAAAAATTCTTATGTGAAGATCAACTGGTAGTTCCACTATGTCAAATTGAACTATTTTTTTGAAAATTTCATGCAGAAATTTGAACAAAATAGATACAAGCTATCACATTTACTTTTTCAACCAAAGTAACTTTTTTAATGTTTACAATAATAAAATGTTAATAACAAAATACAGTTTTGCTTTGAATATCTATGAAAAACATTTTGAAACATTTCATAAATCAGGCCAGTATCGTCAACTTTCAACACTATCAAACAGTATCATCCTATCATGTTTTCTTCGCATTATGTTTACTAAATAAATATCGTGTAAAGAGTCATTAATGAGTAACGCAATATTAAAATGTACTTTAATGTTATCATTCAATTTTTGTTATCTCCCAAGCAAAACCTCAAACCAACAAACCAACTTATTTTATTTTCATTCTAACCTTTGCAAATATTAATGAATGTATATATTTCATTTAAAGCATATATTAAATCCATTAAGAGCTTTATTTCTGAATAGAGATTTTATTAACACATATGTAATAACACTTCCATGTAACCAAAGATTACAAAATTATTTAAAGTCAGCATGATATTTTGTGTTCTCTCATGGTAATAAGTGTGCTTTAATTACAGCAGGAAATGTTTTTTTTTAACTTGCTGGTAATAGATCATCTCACTATTATTGTTTGCAATTAATTACTTTAGGGTGTACTGATCAAACGAAGCTTAAACAGAGAGTGAAAATATGATAAGACAATTTTAATTTATTAATTTAATATCAGTAATTATTATGTTCGGAAAACAATAATGATTAGATTTTCATCATGGGAATTTGAGTTAAATAAATTAGAAATATATATCACTTAAACAACAATAAAAACTAGATACATCACTTCATGTCTGGAAAATAACAAAGATTAGCAAAATATATTTCAGCTTTCAACAGAGATAACACTGTCATTATGTTATCATTTTCTTTATTAATACGAAGTCCAAATGATTGTCAGACTATAGACATATGATACTGTATTGAATTAAATCATGAATTTGACAGGACATCAGTTTCATTTTTAGTACATAAGATTGTTTTTGTACTGTCAGTTTATAGTACAATATACAGTAAACCGATAAATTCTACACAAATCTAATAAAAGCTTTAGCATACTTAGACCAATATATCTAGATGAAAACAATGTATTGCATGGACCCTGTTTTCATGAATTTGTTCACTGCTAATAACTGTATTATTTCTCAATGAAATAAATTAAACTATTTCAATTTTGCACAAAGGTGAATGAATTGCTTTGAAAACATTTTACTATTAAATGGTAATGCAAGATAAACTGTCTCATTACTTCATTTCATGTATATACCGAACAATGCCATTATCTCATGTAAAATTTGGGTTATGTTTCCTAAAATACAGTTTTGAACTGCTCACATAACAGGGAAATAATAAGAAATATGGAATTTTAAACAACTGTAAATGTCACATTTACATCTGAGATGAAACTTAATAATATTTCACATGGTCTGAATCAGCATGCAATATGGTGCAAATAAGCTTGGTCCGAATGAGCCATTATCAGAATCAGTCTGCACCATGAAATACAGTCAGAAATACACATACATACGATTTTATTGGCAGTAGGCCAAAAATACCATTTTAAAGGCCGTCTACCACACATACCGTTTTATAGTCAAAATCTACCGCTTTTGAAAATTAATAGAAATTTTTAAAAAAATTGAATAAAAAACTCATGCACTGTATTTCTATGTGTTATATCAACACATTAGAGAAACCAAACAGAACCAGTCTACTGGGAACCGGAAATCTTCCACCAGGCAAGACCAGTGTGATGATGCGTGGCAGAGGAATAGGATTAGAATTGTTACAGAACAGATGTGTACAAAACAAGCTGTTAATTGATTACCTTTTTTGTAATTTGGGGAGTTTAAGGCCAAATGTGGGATATTTTTTGATGTGTTATAAGCAATAAAGGGATCAAAGATGGTCCATGATGTCTTCTGAACCTTTGATGAAAATTGGCCAACCTCTGGTTGATGAGAGATAAAATGGAGACCGATCGTAAAAAAATGATTTTCGCAGACACACTGGAGTAAGTATTTCGATTTTTTTGTCTAATTTAATTGTCATGGTATTGTTCAAGATGTTTTATGAGGAATATTTATTGGCAGCGCTCACATTGTTTGTTCAATTCATGTAGAAATGACAAAACATGTGGTTTCTGCCAATCTTAAGAAACCACAGGCTAAGAAATATTACAAGTTCAACAATGCTTGGATATCAGAGTTTAAATGTGTGCAGGGAAGTAGCAAAGGTCCTGAGTTTGCATTATGTGTTTCAAAGGTATGGATCTTTTGTATTTCATAAACTATTTGAAGTTTTCATGCTCTTAAATTAAGTTCAAGTCCTAGATCAAATATATCAGTTAAAAATATATTACAAGATAAATAATTTTAAAGTTGGGATAATTATTCATAAAAGCATAAATGCAATATGTATTTTTTCATTGTTTATTTCAAGTTTAAATCAATCTATATTTTTTTATATTTACAGTGGTGAAACTTGCCAACAGATTTTTGGATCTCAGCCATCAAGAGAAAGAAGCCCTAGACTCAGAAATACATCCCAAGTCCAAGTCAGGAACTTCCTCCTTGGGGTGAACATTGCTTAGAGTTGGAGGAGTATTTGAGAGCAGTCAGCAACCTTACAAATTCAGCCACAGGACAACTGAAGTTAGAACTTCTTTGCAGGTTGATCATAGTTGCCCTGTCATTGCCACATTCGAATGCTGATACAGAGAGGACATTCTCCATTCTTCACAAAATACAAAGTGATTCAAGGGGAAATAAGGACCAGAGAACTATTGAGAGCCTGTTAAGTGTGAAGCTTAATAATCACAATGAATGTCATCA